>CM045740.1:142500-245000 GCA_024760905.1 Plotosus lineatus
AGCTGGTTTAGTATGGCTGGACAGCCTGTCTTGTATACTTCTGCAGGAATGGCATCGGAGCCTGGAGCTTTCCCAGTGGACAGCTGCCTTATAGCTTTGCTGACTTCCTTTTCTGAAGGGGGAACGTCAAGCTCTTGATTTGTGGGCACTTGTGGGAGGCGGGCGATGGCTTCATCGTTCACTTGGGCTGGCCGGTTAAGCACACTGTTGAAGTGTTCTGCCCATCTCTTTAAGCTCATCTTCTTTTCTGTCAGAAGGGTCGAACCATCAGCACTAAGGAGCGGGCATGACGCAGAGGACCTAGGTCCATAAACTGCCTTTAGGGCGTCATTGAACCTCTTTGTGTCGTGCCTGTCAGCAAAGCTTTGGATCTCATCATCCTTAACACTAAGCCAGGAGTCTTGCATATGGCATAGTTTTGTTTGTACTGTGCTGCGGATGTTTGTGTATGCTGGTTTTTTTATCGTGCTGGTAGGGTCATTCTGATGGGCCTGCAGAAGGCGGTGCTTCTTGACTAGGAGCTCCTAAATTGCTGGGTCATTTTTATCGAACCAGTCCTGGTGGTTTCTGCTGATTGAGCCTAAGCATTGTAAGGCAGCAGAATAAGTAGCACCCCTAAAGGTTGCCCTCTGATCTTTGATACATGATTGGTTGGGCTGGAGGTCTGCCAGTTGGCTGTGTATGTGTTCCTGAAAGTCATGCACCTTTTTTGGGTCTTTAAGTTTCATGACATTTAATTTCTTTGCGACTTTCTGGCCTTGTGGTCTCCTCTTAGGCTGAGTTTGAAGGTTCATCTTTGAGATGATCAGGCGGTGGTCTGTCCAGCAGTCGGCACCGCACACAGCCTTGGTTACTCTAATGTCCTCTCTGTCCCTTGCCATGACAATGACATAATCAATTAGATGCCAATGCTTCGAGCGAGGGTGCATCCAAGATGTTTTGTTCCGGGTTGGAAGGCGAAATATCGTGTTAGTTATGGCTAGATCATGAGGTGCACAATCTAAGGAGGAGGTGACCATTGCTGTTGCAGTTTCTTATACCATGTTTTCCTAGTACCTTGTGCCAGGTGTGATGGTCGGCCACGACTCGAGCATTAAAATCGCCAAGGATAATAAGCTTCTCGGACTTTACTGAGGCTATAAGAGAGTCAAGTTCCTCATAAAACCCATCCCTGACCTCTTCAGGATGCGTCATGGTTGGAGCATAGACACTGATGATGGTTGCACCAAGTGGGAGCTGCATTGTCATCAGACGGTCATTGAGACCCACAGGGATGCTTGCTAGTTTCTGCACAAGGGTGGATTTGATGGCGAACCCAACACCTGCCTCACGCCTCACTTCACTGCTACGGCCACTCCAGAAGAAAGTATAGCCACCGTCAATTTCTGTAAGCTGGCCTACATGTGCAAGGTGTGTCTCGCTGAGAGCGGTGATGTCAACATTGTTGCGAGCCAATTCTCTGGCCACCAGTGCAGTCCGTCTTTCTGGTCTGTCTGCTTTTACGTTATCAATCAGGGTTCTTACGTTCCATGCTGCTATGGTGAGCGCCTTTGTTTTCTTTTTTCTTGTGTTTCGACCGCTAAAAGGGGATCCCTGCCTGTTGCGGTATGCTGACCAGGGTGAGGTGAGACAGACTATGTTTGGGGCACCTTTTCTAGCCCCTTCCTCATTCTAAGGAGGCGAGCAGAGCGATCCTAAAGAGGGATGCTTGGTCACTGAAGAACGACCACATGTCCCGAGCCGCCTGTGTGCATGTTCATGACTACAGCTTCTGGTGTATCCGCACCTGCTGCTTCACCGCTCCCCTATCGGCACAGAACTTGGAAAATGATGATGCCATGACTTGCGCTGAACTTTGATTAAAGTGAAGGAGACTTGCACTGGATCAGCCTCACTCTCTCGTCCTGAGACGCTGGGTCCACTGGCAAGACAAGGTCAAAATGGCTGGAGGACGTATCAGGATGCAGGGATAGGAAGGTGACAAAAGACGCCATTCAACCGCATTAAGGGCCCCACTCCGGATTTTTTTCAGGGTTTACTCCCTGCCTTTTCTCTAGCTGCAGTATACCTCTGCAGGATTTTCTGCCTGGGTTAACTCCCATAGCCTTTCCCCAACCAAGAGGTATCCACAAGGCAGCGGAAACAGATGCAGGTAGTACAGTCTACTGTCATACTGTAGCAGAGTGTTTAACCCTGACCTGACACGCTACACACACACACACACACACACACATGCAGACACATCAAGAGACATACATCCCCCCCACACACACACACACACACACATACACACACATTTTAATGAGCGCTGAAGATCGACACATGGTTGAGCTGAGTGATAGAAGAAAAAGGAAAGGAGAGACAGGGACATACAGGCATGGAGAGAAAAGAGGCTAGTTGTGGGGGTGGGGGGATAAAACTTTGCTGACTGAAGCTGGAGGATATCAGAGGACTCTTCATTTATTTGCCTTCCATTTGCAGCCTAATTGCCCAGACAGTGCAGAGACAGTGCAGTGCCAAATACAGCTCACCCCTCTCTCCTCCTCACACTGCAGTACAGAGACAGAGAGAGAGAGAGCGAGAGAGAGCATAATCTCTGAATGTTTTCTAATCCTGAGAGATGTGTGAGTGATGGTTTCGTTTCTCTGTCAGATGTTCAGTGATTGAAAGGTCTCCAAATTTCAGTCAGGGATTAAATTTAAACTCCGCCTCCTGAAACAAATACTCAAAGTCAAAATAATCCATAACACGTACAGTTATAACAATCATAACACAGATTGCTATTTAAAGCATGCCCACAGTGTTAGTCATTTATCACAGACCGTTCCTGCATCCTCAGATTTTAAGGATCTCTTCTGCACACTCAGTGTTTTATCATCAAACTGTTTAATATTCTGATATCAGTTGTTCATTCTGGAAGGCCCACCCACTTTTATACCACTCTGCCAGTGCTCTCATCTGGAATCAGTGTGGCAAATGTGATGTCATAGGAAGTATGTATTAAAATCTGTAGGTGTGTTTCTTACTTTGTTTACACCAGTTACAGAAATATTATATGATTATAATTTTATAATTTATTATTATGCTCAAAACATTCCTGATAGAGAGCCCACTTCAAAAACAGTTCACAGACACATCACACAAGCGTTTTACTGAATCTTAAATCAGCAGAGGCGGCACTGTGGCGCGTTGGTCAGCACTCGCAGCAAGAAGGTCCTGGGTTCGATTCCCAGCTCGGGCGTTTCTGTGTGGAGTTCTTGTGCTTGCGCGGGTTGCCCCAGGTCTCAGGCTTCCTTCCACTGCCAAAATCACGTACATTTATTAGCTGTTTCAAATCCCCGCTAGATTTCTGGTTGTCCGATGCCCTGGTAAGCTGTCCAGGGTGTACCCCGCCCACGCATCGAGTCGGCTGAGAAAGGCGTCAGTCTCCCAGCTACCCTAATTAAGATTAAGAGGTTAAGAAAAGTGAATGAATGAATAAATGAATGCAACAGACATAGATGTGACGAGGCTGCAAGTGATCACAGGTAAACACAGGAAATCACAGGTACTTAAGGACAATCATAGGTGAAAGCAAGTAAGCACAGGTACTCACAGATAAACATTAATGATTACAGGCACTCAAAGATAATAAATGATTTCAGACAATCACAGGTAATCACAGGGTACTCAGATAATCACAGGTAATCACAGGTATTGCAGCTAATCACTGGTACTTACAGAAATTAATATCTAGTGACTGACATTTCACACACAGTACAGTTGAATATTTCGCTTAATTTTTGCTCCAAGAATAAAAATAGTTCCCACAGATGCCACAACTGGACAGAGTGTTCTGTGTTGCCATGGTAACACACATTACCAAACGTAGTAACAGTTTCAGTGTAATGAATTATTGCTGGAATTGAGATATGTAGTGAGCACAGATGAGTGGTGTGATGCACACAGACACGTCACCGTGCTGTTACAGTAAATATCAGCATTCTCAGAACTCCATTCATCCAATCAGAAGAGTAGATTAGAACGAACCAACTTTAAAAAGCAGTGTATTGAAATCATGGTCATCTAAAAGTCAATATTTTAGAACCTTTTCAGAAACAGCGTCCGCTGGCTTCAGGGGTGACCACCATCATCTCGCCATCATAAAGTTCTGGAGTAAAATCTCACAGCTGATTGGACTTTACACATTCTCCTGGTACTTGAATGAGCTTTATCTGGGTGATCCAGTTTCCTTCCATGGCTTGAAGATGATGAGGTTGGTTGGCTACTCTACATTAGTGACCTGTATAGGGTGTAACCCCGCCTCTTACCTAAAGTCAGCAGGGATTGGCTCCAGGTTTTGCTGGGACCATGATGGATTCATGGTACATGATGGATGGATACACCGTGTGGGGGTTATAATACCTCAGACCTGAACATAAAAGGACTTGTTTTTCTTTTCATTTAGATTTTCTTCTCTATTCATCTCAATTAAATCTGAACACAATGCTGATGGTCCTTCTGCATCTTCTCTTCACTGTCCTTTTTTTAATCTTGAAACATTGTGATGAGATGAAATCACACACTATAGTATTGATTATTCAGAAAACATCCACACGTTCTTCATGATGCTTTTCAGATCCTGGATCCGTGTCTCTGCGATCCCGTAACTTCTCAACTCTGTATTTCCAAACACCAGTGCTGTGACTGAAGTTAATCTTAATGTCCTGATTTCACCCATGATGATACAGGGATCTAGTAAAGAACCTCTTCAGAAACTTTAACATCTTCGGAAAAGCCAGGGCTGATTATTGCTCCAGGAACCTTTTAGTTCCTGCACTAGAGAAGCTTTACCGAGTTTAACTATCCTGGATCGATGGATATACTAAGGGGTTCTCCATCTGATGGGTTCTCCATCTGAGCTCTGATGGGTTGTCTATTTTGTCCAATGTTAGAGCTGCATTTCTAAAAGGGTTCTCAATTCAACCTGTAAAAACAAGACCTAACCAGTCAAAGGAACCTTTTTTGTTCTCAGTACCCTGCATTATTTAAACAATATGATTTAAAATATTTAAAATAGATTTTTCTAATGGAACCATTCCAAGGTTCTAGATTAAGCCTTTGCTGTGCATCTATTGCTGTTCACTGACATGGTTCACCAAGGTATTTTGAAAGGCTCTGCCCGAAAAAATGTCTTGTAGTGTTCCATATCAATTATTTAATGGTTTCACCAGAAGGTCAGGTTAAAGAACCAGAGGAACCATGAAGTGTTCTAGTACTGTGTTCCCATCGTGTGGCAGGAAAACAGGGTGTCGTTCAGAACATGATCCTCTTGTGAGTCAATGTCTCATGCCAGATCAGCACAGGTTAAATCTACACAGTGGACCAGCTTGTTTCTATGACAACAAACTCCGAACTGGCTGATTTTCTGGGCCATGATGTGATTTGGTCATTCTGTGCATCTGCTCTTTTTTTTTTTTTTTTTTTTTTTTTTTTGGTCCACATGGTTTCAAAGTCAAGGGGTGAGGAAGATCTGAAAATATAGAAACACTGCAGAATTACTTATGCTGTAACTGTGTGTGTGTGTGTGTGTGTGTGTGTGTGTGTGTGTGTGTGTGTGTGTGTGTGTGTGAGAGAGAGAGAGAGAGAGAGAGAGATGGTGGATTGCAGCTTTTCTCCAGAACAACATGAGATGCATTCCTTCTCTGTCCATTCTCCACTTTCTCTTTTTTGCTCTCTTTTCCTCCATCTCTCCTGCTCATTTTATCCTTCTTTAATTAATTGGCTTCATTCCCCTTCTCTCTCTCTCTCTCTCTCTCTCTCTCTCTCTCTCTCTCTCTCTCTCTCTCTCTCTCTCTCTCCCTTTCTCTGGCAGTACTGATGGTCCTGGTGTGCATTATTGCCACGAGTCATAAATGTAGAACAGGTTTGCTGTGTTTGTTATTCCATTTCATCTTTGCACCTGAGTGCAGTTCTCCAACACACCAACAGCAAAACCAGACTGTGTGTGTGTGTGTGTGTGTGTGTGTGTGTGTGTTTGTGTTTTATTGGATGCTGCTCTTAATGTTTATGGCTGTGGTTTATATGAGCGAGTGGTTTTCTCTCTAAATCCATATTCAAAGCCAATTTCACAGCGGTAGAGAGGAAGAGAGAGAGAGGGAGCAGAGGAATAAGAAGTGCTTACACAGCACAGGAGGGAGAGAGAGAGAAGGAGAGAGAGGGAGAGGGATGAGGGATGAGATGGATTGGCAGAAAGAGGCAGTGAAAAGATGGAGTGACAGTTTTGGGGCATGTAGGATAAAGAGAAGAGATGAACAGAAATATCTGGACAATGAGGGAGTGGATTAACGCAGTGCTGCATCCCGTCCTGTCACAGTTCTGAAGAAGGTTTAACAGTAAAACATCTGCTGAACCCACAGAGTTCTTTACAGGTTTCTATGGATTCTGTGAGGGTTCTGAGCTTCCTAACTGTTCAAAATTTTTCTAATATAGGACTCCTAACCTAATGAATTTAGTGTCACTGTGATCAAACACTGTGTGTGTGTGTGTGTGTGTGTGTGTGTGTGTGTCTGTGTGTGTGTGTGTGTTGTGTGTGTGTGTGCGCGCGCGCACACACACACACACACACACACACACACAGACACACAGACACACACCCACACACACACACACACACACACACACACACACACACACACACACAGATGTCTGTCTGTCACTCCGCGACGAAGACCATCTAGACATCCTGAGGTTGGGGTGGTCGAGGTCTGGGGGTGCGCAGATCTGCACCCGCAACGTTCTCTGGCAGTGAAGACAGGGGCTGGTGGAAGTAGATGGATATGTGTTGGCGCCGTTCTTCCTATCTGTCTTGCTCTGCTGTTGCAATCCTGTTCACTTCCCAGTTAATGGCACCTCTGTGGACAGCAGAGCACCATCCAGATCTGTGCTGCGCTGCCTGCTCCCACATGTTGTGGCTGATGCTACAAGCCTTGAGTGAGGATTTAAGGGTGCCCTTGAAGCGTGTTTTCTAGCCTCCCTGAGAGCGTTTGTCTTCTACCAGTTCGCCATACATCAGTTTCTTTGGGAGCCGATGGTTTGGCATGTGAACTGTGTCCTGCCAGCACAAATGAGGATCTCAGTGTTTGAGACCTTGTCTTGCGACTTTATGGTGAGAAGTTTCCTGAGGCATCTGCCATGTAAGTGGTCCAGCGTCCTGGCATGGTGCTGATAAACAGTCCATGTTTCAGTGGCAGTGGTGAGAACTATGGCCCGGTACACTTTGATCTTGGTTTCTACAGTGATGCCTCAACTGTTCCACATGTTCTTGTAGAGTCTGCCAAAAGCAACACTTACTTTGGTGATTCTGGCATTCACTTTGTCATCAATGATGTCATTTCTGAAGAGTGTGTTGCCAAGTTATGTGAACTTGTCCATCTGTGTTCAATTTTTGACCTTTGATAGTGCTGTTTGGCACAGCATATGGCTTCCCTAGAGCTGGCTAATGTAGCAGTTTGGTCTTCTTTGTACTGGTGGTTAGGCTGAAGTTGTTGCAAGCATCAGAGAACTTGTCAACACTGTGTTGCATGTCAGCTTTGGAGGCAGCATTGAGGGCACAGTCATCAGCAAACAGAAAGCCATTGGTGGTGTTGGATTGACCCTTGGTTATTACTTGAAGCCTTCTAAAGTTGAAGCTTGAGCCATCAATGCAATATGTGATGTCGATGCCTGTGTCCGTGTCTCTGAAGGGATCAGTCAGCATGACTGAGAACATGAGGCTCAGCAGTGTCAGTTCAAGAACACACCCCTGCTTCACCCCATTGGAGACAAGAAATGGGTCTGATGTTGTCTTGAACTTGTGCCTGCATGCCATCGTGCAGTTGACGTATGATGACAATGAATTTCCTGGGATAACCATATATCGCCATGATTCCAAAAAGGCCCTCTCTGCTCACAGTGTCAAAGGCGTTGGTCAGATCGACATAAGTGGACTACAGGTCAACGCTGTGTTCCTGACTCTTCTCTTGGGGCTGTCTAGCAGCAAACACCATGTTAATAGTCCCTCATTCTTTCCAGAAGCCACACTTGGATCTTTTTATAGAAGACCTTGCTGAGGGTGAGCAATGAGGCCGTTGAGTAGAACTCTTGCCAGTATCTAGCCTGCAATAAACTGAAGGGAGATTCTGTGATGCTTTTGGAAGGCCTGTCGATTTCCCTTACGCTTGTAAAGGTGTATGACCGAGGCATCCTCGAAATTATGTGGCACCATCGTGTGCTACCCGATGAGCTGGAATAGTTGATGAAGTTTCTTAGTCAGGGTTGTGTCACCTTTTATTGTAGATCTTAAGCAGGATATAGTTGAGCCAGGTGCTTTGCCTGTTATGGTCTGTGCTAGTTGTCAGCATTTAACTCCTCTCTCTCTCTCTCTCTCTCTCTCTCTCTCTCTCTCTCCACATACACTGCAGGTGCTAGCAAAGGGCGTGGCTGTTACCCGCAGGTGAAATCCAGAGAGCACACCTGAATTCACTCAGCCATCAGTAAGCCATAAAGAAGCATCAGAAGATTGTTCCCTCAATGAGATTCCATCTCCCCTGTAATCTGTCTGACTTCTGATTCCCAGCTTCATGCTTGATCAGTTTTCCACGTTGATATTTTTCCCAGTGATTTTGATTTTTGTGTTTTTTCCCCTCACCGCTACGGTGATCTCTACTTCCGTGTTCCTGGGCTTCCCCTATGCTCAAATAAAAGTCATTGTTTCATCGTACATGGTCTATTGCATCTTTGGGTCCGACTGACATGCTCCCGGCGTCACAGAGCCACTGGATAGTAGACGAATTGATTCCTGGATCTCTGCAAAAGTTGGCAAGGTGTCCAACGTCTCATCAATGGGAATTTGTAGCAGCCGATCGATGGCTTCATTGTTGAGGGGTGATTCACTATGCTTTTGAAGTGCTCCACCCATCTCGCAAGGATTTGCTCTTTGTCGACAATGCGTGCTGACCAGTCAGCACTGAGAAGGGGAGAAGATCCAATGAGGAAGGGCTGTAGACTTCTCTCAGTCCACTATAGAAGTTCTTCATGCCGTTCGTGTCTGTGTAGCCTTGAATCTCATCGACTTTGTTTCTCAGCCACGAATCCTGCATTGCACTCAGTTTCTGTTGAATAGTACTGCTTGCAATCCTCAGTGCATCTTTCTTTGCTGTTGACTTTGGGTCACCAAGATACACTTTGTAGACATGACATTTGTCCTCTAGCAGCTGCATGATCACTATGCAGTTTTTGTCAAACCAGTCTTTATGTTTCCAGGTAGAAGGTCCTAGACATCCCATAGCTGTGTTGTACACTGTCACACGAAGTGAGCTCAAAGCTGCTTCCACATCCAGGTTGTCCACCTTGGGATGGATGCATATGTTAAGCTTAGAGAAGATGAGGCAGTGATCAGTCCAGCATTCAGCACTGCACATGGCCATTGTGAGATGTATATCTTACCTGTCTCTCTTCCTGACGATGACAAAGTCAATGACATGCCAATGCCTAGAGTGAGGGTGCAATCATGAAGTCCTGTTTTGGGTAGGGAGGCAGAAGAAAGAGTTTGTTATCAGAAGGCCATGTTTAGCACAGGTCCAGAGGAGCTGCAAGCTGTTGTTGCACTTGCTGACTCCATGCTTCCCAATCACTCTCTCCCAGGTGGTGCTGTCACAAGCAACTATCGTGTTGAAATAGCCAAGGATAATAAACTTGCCAGGATTTGGTACAGCAGTGATGACTGCATTCAATTCTTCATAGTGCTTGTCCTTGGTCTCATCTGGGATGGACATGGTGGGAGATGGTGGACATTGGCACTGACGATGGTGCCTCTCACTATTGAACCTCTCACTATGAGAAAGAGGGAGTCTCATTGTCATAAAGTGATTGTTCACTCCTTTTGGGAGAGCAGCCAACTTACCAACAGGCAGCGATTTCACTGCAAACTCGATGCCAGCCTCACATCTCCCCTCAGGTCCCCATTCACTCTAGAAGAAGGTGCAGCCTGAGCCTCTCTCACACAGGTCGCTCTCTCCAGCCATTCTGGTCTCACTTCAGGCAGTGATGTTGATGTTGGATCTGGCAAGTTCACTACAGCAATGAGTGCTGTGCATCTCTGGGGCCTGTGTGAATCATGTTTGTGGAATGGTTTTCGAATGTTCCATGAAGCAATGTTCAATGGAGTTGTCCTTGTTTTCTTCCTTTGATTTGGATCACAAGAGTAGGGCCCCACCAGGTGCGGTACGCTGGCTACAGAAAGTGTAAGTAGAGCAGGCAATATTTAGGACACCTTTGCTAGTCACTTCCTCAGACCAGAAAGGTGAGCAGTGCATTCCTAAAGAGGGCTGCTTAGTCGCTCAGACTGCTGCCGGACTCCACTGCTGCTCCATTTGGTAAACAACAACCCATTGGCCTGAGTCACCTGTGTGCAGGTCTGCGACTATGACTGCATGTGTACCCACACATGTCACTTCATCGCGTGCCTGTCTCCACAGGGCTTTGTTTGATGATGGTGGGATGAGATAAGGGATGGCTGATGACTTGCACCATCAACCTCATTCTTTGGTTCGAAATAACCTAAATCCAGTGGCAAGACTAGGTCAAGAGAGTTGGAGGTGGAGACGGCTACAGTAGATGGCCATGATGTCATACGTGTCTCGCCACGCTCTATGTGCTCCACGACGCATTTGTGGTAATCACCTTTCTGCCTGTCAAAACATGTGGTTTCCTCAGCATAGTCTGCCGAATACAGGCTTCAAATGCACGGTAGACAAACCCTACGGTTGCAAATCTATGACCAGCAACACGGCAACTTTGCAGCATGCTTGCAAAGTAGGAGAAACATTGTGGGGGCAGGCACGTCCAGCTGCCCATACAATCCTAGAAGAGCTTGCGCAATGCCAAATATACGCACGCACACACACACACACACACACACACACACACACACACACACACACAAACACACAAGCGCACACACACTCCGCCACCACCACCTCCACCACACACACACACACACACACAAACAGTGCGAGGAGGAATCATCTGGAATCAATGTGAGTGAGAGCAGATTAGTGAACGGTGAATGTATATTCCCTTCATCATGTTTCGGACTTTTGTCATGAAGAATTTCAGAACATTTAGTAAAATATTCAATGGGTTCATGACGTAATGTTTCAGTAAGAATGTTCCTGCGGTGTGCTGTGATGAACAGTTGCATCATGGTCTTATTTAATCCTTAAGCTATCACTAATGTAAAAGTTGAAATGAGAAAATAAACATAAATGATTGTTTCATTCTAATATCAATAAAGATATTTTAGCATGATTAGTGGAGTTTGCATTTTGGCAGGAAGTGAGGTCAGATGGAGGTAAAAGATGAGATGATGGGAAACAGGACATGAGGACAGGTGGCAGTGTGAGATCCTGCTGCTTATCTCTCTCTCTCTCACACACACACACACACACACACACACACACACACACACACACACACACACACCCTGAGAGAGAGAGAGAGAGAGAGAGAGAGATGGTCTTTAGCTCCTGTCCTGTTCCTAGCATGTTAATGCAAATCAGGTTATTAGAATGCTGCTGCAGAACACAGAGGAAACAGAAGCATTCATGCATTAGATAAAGACGATGATGATGATGATGATGATGATGAAAAAATAAGTAAATTGATTGATTAAATTGATTCTGAATGTTTTCAGTTTCAAGTGTTTTCTCTCTCTCACTATCTCTGAGTGTTTTATTCTCAATACAGTAGGCCCTTGACTATTCACAGATTTGCACTCGCGCCCCCGCATATTCGCGGATTGCCGAGTAACTGTCACATGATTCAAATTCAGCCAATGGCTGTTCTCCCTCCTGTTGATTGGTTGAGATGATGTCTGTCTGTCTGTCTTCCTTTCGGCTTTTTCCCTTTTATTCGGGAGTCGCCACAGTGAATCATCTGATTGGCACGTTTGATTTGGCAGAGGTTTTTATGTCGGATGCCCTTCCTGTCACAACCCTTTTAAACAAGAGACAGAAACACGTTGACGGCTTTGCAGCTCCTCTTTACGAAAGTCAGCAATGGTTCTTTTACATGCCTCACACCATAGACAGTGAGAGACATGGCCCGCCTTTGATAACCCAGTTAGCTGCACTGGGGGGGGGGGCGTGATAACCTTGTGGAGAGTGGGACTCGAACCCCCAACCTTTGGATCAGTGATCCAGCGCCCTATACCACTAGACCTCTCTCTGTGGTGTCTCTCTGTTTTTTTCTGTATCAAAACAGTCAATTTTTATATCATCTTTCATTTCCTTATCTGTCTTTATCATCTCTGTGTGTTGTATTGTTGTATTGCTCTATGCCGCCTCTCTCTCTCTCTCTCTCTCTCTCTCTCTCTCTCTCTCTCTTGCTGTCTCTCCCTCTATCTAGTCTTTCTGTGTCTCACCTCTAATCTTCTTTTTACTGATTTCCCTGTCTCATCTGTCTCTCTTTCTCTTTCTCCAGCAGTGGTGGTCTAGTGGTATAGGGCGCTGGATCACTGATCCAAAGGTTGGGGGTTCGAGTCGCACTCTCCACAAGGTTGCCCCCCCCCCCAGCTAACTGGGTTATCAAAGGCAGGCCATGTCTGTCACTGTCTATGGTGAGAGGTTGATGTAAAAGAACCATTGCTGACTTTCGTAAAGAGGAGCTGCAAAGCTGTCAGCGTGTTTCTGTCCCTTGCTAAAAAGGGTTGTGACAGGAAGGGCATCCGACGTAAAAACCTCTGCCAAATCAAATGTGCGAATCAGATGATTCACTGTGGTGACTCCTGAGTAAAAGGGAAAAAGCCGAAAGGAAGACAGACAGACAGACATCTGTCTCTCTTTCTCCCACCATCTCTGCTTCATTGATCTCAAATCTCTCTCATTTCTATCTGTCCTACATCTCTGTCCTGTCCCTCTTTACTGTCTCACTCTATCGCCTCTCTTTGAGTATTGCTCCTTTAAACATCACCCCTGCCTGTAATTCTCTCCTTGCCCAAGCCCAGTCCTCCCTTGAGATGGTGTCTATCTCTGAGTGTATTTTTTCTAGCCTGATCTTTCCCAGTGTGTTCTTTCTCTTGGTGCCGTCTTTTTGTCTCATCTCAGTCTGTGTGTTGTCTCTTTGTGTGTCTTTGTTCTGATGCTTATTGACTAATTACGCTGCCACGGCATCTGCTTATTTCAGCGCTCATCTTCTCTCTGAACTAAACATTCCACCGCACTGCTGTGGGTTGAAGAATCCTTGAACCCTGTTTTTGTTGCAGTGTTCTGACTCTTTAAGCTCACAGCAAAAGGTGAAATTCTCCTGCTGACGCTCAGTGAAATTAACTTGGAGCGCTGAATCAGATTTCATATCTGAAACATGCAGAGTATAACGCTGTGATGTGCAGATGTACTAATGTCAGGGCTGCTGTGGTAGAGAATTCATCAGCGCCTCCTGACTGTTTTCCAAACATAGAGAATAGATTGTTCATGAACACACAAGCTGGACCTTTATGTTTTCCCCCACACGGACATGTCGTGTTGTCTCGTTTCGCTCGGTTGCTGGAGTGTCGCAGGTCTGATAAAGTCCCCGAGTGCAATAGCATCTCTGCCTCAGAGTGACGGATCTGACCCTTGCACCAACCAGCCTGTCAATCATTCGTGGTGCCATGGCAACAGGTCTCTGTGGAGCACAGCATCAGTCTTCATGAGCTGTCAGACAAGCAGGGATTGTTATCCTGAGAACCAGGTTATAACCTGACAATGCCTGATTTTTTTTTCAGGCAATGCTTCCGCTCATCACATGTGGCTCGTAACTCCACATGCAGGAGTTAATAGGCCAGAGCCACACTCACCGAGTGAAATCCTCACGCGCAGATGTTTATTGCTCTTCCTCGAGCATGTGATTTCGTGGTAACAGCACTGAAGCAGAAATTGCTTTTGGTGTTGCGAGAAATCATCTCTGCCCAGAAATCAGTGGCCTTTTAACTGACTGTCTGCGTAAAATCAGTAATGAGGCAACAAACCAACCGTATCACCGTAACAATTTGTAATTAGTACTCACTTCAATGCAAATAGTGCAAAAGAGCAGAATCCTGAGCTGGAAACTTTTCATCCTTTTTTTTGTTTAGTTTTCCTTTTATAGACTGGGTTAGAATTAAACCCAATAATGACAACAATGATAATAATGATAATTAGATTTTAAAATGACCGAGATTCATTTCTCTTTTATTCAGTCTCGTACTATTTGGCTCACGGAATCATTTTCATACTGACTCAATCAATTCCTTTCTTATTGACTGAATCGTTTTAGACTGGGGTGAGATTTGCTTTGTTTTCTTGTTTGTTTGTTTGTTTGTTAGTGAGTTTGTTTCTACAGTGGGCAGCATGCTGTAGAAGCAGCGTCGAATAACTGAAATCCTAATGAAAGGAATCAATTCCAGTTGTAGTTTGTAATGAATTACACTATAGACGATTGCTCCTTCGTAATTTAGAGCTGTTAAGCATGTTGTCATCAAAACGACAATGTGAAAAGACCGCCACTACAACACGGAACAATCACACCGTTAAACACCAGTCACTAAAGGTCACAGGACTGACAGTACAATGACCCTGGCTTTATTCCTGTACTGGGAATGCACTGTAATGTATGAATAAACATTTTGTGCACGCCAACACACATCCTGGGAAGGAAAAGATGTGTTAGTGATTAATATTCAAATATCATTATGGGGCAGATGTGGACCAGTGCTAAGGTACTGGATTGCTGATCACAAGGTTGGGGTATATTGGGTTGTTCAGTGGTTAGCACATCCACCTCAGAGTATGAAGATCCTGGGTTCGATTCCCTGGCTCAGGGCAATTCTGCTCTCTCCATTGTTGTGTAGGTTTCCTCTGGGTACTCTGGTTTTCTCCCGCATTCCAAATATATGCACAGTAGTCTACTGAGTTGTTCCAAATTGTCCCTAGGTGTGAGTGTGAGTACGAATGGTTGTGTGAGTGTTGGTCCTTAAATGGTCTGGCAAGCTTCACCCTGGGTCGGCTGAGATGGACGCCAGGCTTTGCATGACCCTGGATTTAGTGACTTAGAAAATAAATGAGTGAATGGTAGATGTCAGAAGCTGGGGTTAGTTGATTTTTAGCTGTAAACACAGATCGTTATGTTGGTTGAAACGACTTATGGGTAACACGTGCGATCCAATAAAAGGGCTAAAAATTCCACCCTGTATGATCACTGTAATTCCGTCAAAATTCCAAAATATCCAAAATATCCAAATATCCAAAAAAAAAACCGTCTTCCTGCCCATGAAGTGACTCCTCAGTACCGACCTCATTCATAGCTTTACAGTATTAATGTTTATTGATTTGAAAATCAATTTAATTATATTTCTCAGAGGTTATTCAGGTTCCTTTTTAAAGGCTCAAGTTTATTTATTTTTAATGTAAACATGGCTATAATGTTGGAAATCTGCAGACTCCTGGATCTGCTGCTCACTGGTTATAACGTTGATTAAAGCAGACAGCAGTAAACGGAGAGAGGGAGAGCATGCTGTGTGTAAAACACGTGCTCAGGACGGATGCCTGTGGAATCTTGTCTAATGACCAAGCTCAACCTCTTGTCTTCATCTGGGCATGAATCTGAATAGTTGCCAGTGCGCCGCTTCTCCTGCTGATTGCGGTTTTCTGTCACATGTGCGTTTTTTTGTTTTGTTTTGTTTTGTTTTGTCTTTCTTCTCCTCAGCCTGCAGCAGGAGAATCTCATCACATCACTGTCTCGTCTCATTTATTCATTCACCAGATGGATTTATTTTCACTGTGCTCAGGAACTCCATCACACGTCTCCACGTGTTTAGGAAACGGAAGCCATCAGACATCATCATGAATTCAGATTCTCTACACCTCACTGAATCATTTTGCTCATTAATGATCGCAGTGACTCTCCCAGTGGATCAGTGCTGGACAGTTACATGGAAGTCAAGAATCTGTTGATCATCAGGTTCGAGCTCCAGCACCTCAGAAAGGTGACTGAGGATTTAATTTATTAGGAGAATATTAGCCGTGCAAACTCTTCATTGGGGCAGGTGGTGTAGTAGTTAGGGTGCTGTACTCATAATGAGGAGGTTGTGTGTTCGAATCCCCGTTAGACCCCCACTGTGCTAAGACTCATCCACAATGTCCGCAAGGTCTCATCCACAAGTGTGATGTAATGAGAGTTTACATTGCTGAGAGTTTACAGTACTGAGATTTACCTTACTGACAGTTCAGAGTACAGAGAGTTTACAGTAATGAGAGTTCAAAGTACTGAAAGTTTATAGTAATGATAGTTTACACTATTGAGAGTTCATCGCACTGAGAGTTTACACTACTGAGATTTTATTGTGCTGAGAGTTTAAAGTAATGAGAGTTTATAGTAGTGGGACTTGTGATGTAATAGTTAGGGTGCTGCTCTCATGATCAGGAGGTTGTGTGTTCAAATCTCAGTTAGACCCCCCCCCCCCCCCACTGTGCTAAGACCCCTTGGCAAGGTCTGAACCACAAGTGTGCCTCTTTTCACCCAGCAGTATAAATGGGTACCAGTAAAAATATACTGGGAAGGTAACCTTCGATGGACTAGTGTCCCATCCAGGAGGAGTTGAACTCCTGATCGCTTCACTCTACAGAAACCAGGGATAAGCACCGGTCCGATGAACCACGAGGCTTGAGTGTTAAAAAACAACAACTCTTCATCGGTTCCTGCAGTGATGTCGAACAGCTTTGTTTATGGTCTTATGTGTGATGTCAGAAGTGGGAACATAAACAAAGCACTTCAACATCATTCAGAAAATTCTGAAGAAACGCATGAGCAGGAGAGGAATGCTCCGAGATGAATGTTGTAGTAATTCGTAACAGGCAGTGAAAACATGTGTACAGGTTAAATCTTGTTAATTTTATTGTGGCTGAAGGTATAATCTTGTAGTTTACTCATAGATGGCACTATCAAAGCGAGGCATTCATTATAATGTGAAAGTTAAAGACGCTATGTGTTCAAGGCCTCATGATGAAGTGGGTGTGAGTTCTGTGATGAACCAGGTGGGCGTGTTCACCCTTACACTTTAATAAGATGGTCAACCAAATACAGTGCAGCCTCAGAATCCGAACACTCTAGAGTCCGAACAAATTGGAATCCGAACAAAAAAATCTGTGAGTTCTTCCGTCCAGGAAACACAACAAAAACTGGAAGTCTAACTAGAGAAATGCGCAAGAAAAAAAACGAGACAGAGAAGAAGGACTTTGGGAAGGTGCTGATACTATGTATCACCCTAAAAGCTGTCCTGGGGAATTCCGAAAGTTGTTGATACAGTACTAGGTACGTATCACAAGCACTAAAGCTAAAGCTAGCACTAAAGCACTAAAGCTATCTAATCACTAACTCCATATACCACCTCCAGCGACAAATATGATTTAGAGTACCGAACAGAAAACCCACAGATCGGCTTATAGGCATAACCGCCTAAACGAAGCTAAAGAGGATGTATGTATGTAAGCTAAGTTAAGCCAAAGTGCTAAAGCTAAGCTAAAGTGCTAAAGCTAAGCTAAAGTACTATCAGCACTGTGAGCACCTTTAACGATGAGGTAATGAGCCATAATGTTTTCAAAAGAATGCAGAAACAAGCAACTTTAGAAATGTTCTTCATGAAAAGAAAGGAACATTCTGAAGAACAGTCATCCATGCAAAGTGGTAGCAAGAGAAAAAAAAACACATTTGGCTGATTTACCTGAAGCTGTCGTCGGTGCTTGTCGTGGCGGTATTCCCCGAACCCGGTGGTGGACAATTGCGGTGAAGGGGGCAGTCCAGCTGAAGAAGGAGGCCTATCTGGTTTTATTAGCCTGTGGGACTCCTGAGGCAGCAAACGGGTACCGGCAGGCCAAACGTGCTGCAGCCGAGGCTGTCGCAGATGCAGATGCAAAATCTCGGGCGTGGGAGGAGTTCGGTGAGGGCCTGGAGAGTGATTATTGGTTGGCCTCAAAAAGGTTCTGGGCCACCATCCGATGCCTCAGGAGGGGGAAGCAGTTCTTCACAAACACTGTTTACAGTGGAGGTGGGGAGCTGCTTACCTTGACTGGGGATGTGGTTGAGAGGTGGAGGGAATACTTTGAGGACCTCCTCAATCCCACCAACACGCCCTCCGTGGAAGAGGAAGACCCTGGGGGTTCGGGTGAGGGTCCACCCATCACTGGAGTGGAGGTCACTGAGGTTGTCAAAAAGCTCCTCGGTGGTCGAGCTCCGGGGTTGGATGAGATCCGCCCAAAATATCTCAAGGCTCTGGATGTTGTAGGACTGTCTTGGTTGACACGGCTCTGCAACATCGCGTGGTCATCAGGGGCTGTACCTCTGGATTGGCAAACTGGGGTGGTGGTCCCAATTTTTAAGAAGGGGGACCGGAGGGTGTGTTCCAATTATCGGGGAATTACACTCCTCAGCCTACCTGGGAAAGTCTATGCAGGAGTACTAGAGAGGAGGATCCAACCGATAGTTGAACCTCGGATTCAGGAGGAACAATGTGGTTTTCGTCCTGGCCGCAGCACTCTTGACCAACTCTATACGCTCCACAGGATTCTGGAGTGGGCATGGGAGTTTGCCCAATCTGTCCACATGTGCTTTGTGGATTTAGAGAAGGCTTTCGACCGTGTCCCTCGAACGATCTTGTGGGGCGTGCTCCGAGAGTACGGCGTTGCGGATCCGTTGCTACGAGCTATTCGGTCGCTGTATCACCAGAGCCAGAGTTTGGTCCGTATTGGTAACAGTAGGTCAGATTCGTTTCCAGTGGGAGTTGGAGTCCGCCAAGGCTGTTCTTTGTCACCGATTCTGTTCATAATTTTTATGGACAGAATTTCTAGGCGCAGTCGAGGCGATGAGGGATTCTGGTTTGGTGGCCATCGGATATCATCACTGCTTTTTGCGGATGATGTTGTCCTTTTGGCTTCATCAAGTCGGGCCCTCCAGCTCTCATTGGAGCGATTCGCAGCTGAGTGCGAAGCAGCCGGGATGAAGATCAGTAATTCCAAGTCCGAGGCCATGGTTCTCAGTCGGACAATGGTGGAATGCACCCTCTGGGTCGGGAATGAGGTCCTGCCCCAAGTGGAGGAGTTTAAGCATCTTGGGGTCTTGTTTACGAGTGAGGGAAGGATGGAGCGAGAGATCGACAGACGGATCTCTGCAGCCTCTGCTGTTAAGCGGTGCCTGTACCGGTCCGTCGTGGTGAAGAAGGAGCTGAGCCGCAAGGCAAAGCTCTTAATTTACCAGTCGATCTACGTTGCAACCCTCACCTATGGTCATGAGCTTTGGGTAATGACCAAAAGAACAAGATCACAGATACAAGCGGCTGAAATGAGCTTCCTTTGCCGGGTGGCGGGGTTCTCCCTTAGAGATAAGGTGAGAAGCTCCGCCATCCGGGGAGAGCTCGGAGTAGATCCGCTGCTCCTCCGCATTGAGAGGGGCCAGTTGAGGTGGCTCGGGCATCTGGTCAGAATGCCCCCCGGACGCCTCCCTGGTGTGGTGTTTCGGGCATGTCCAACCGGGAAGAGACCCCGGGGTCGACCTAGAACACGCTGGAGGGACTATGTCTCTCGGCTTGTCTGGGACCGCCTTGGTGTCCCCCCGGGAGAGTTGGAGGAAGTGGCTCGGGAGAGGGATGTCTGGACCTCTTTGCTGAGGTTGCTGCCCCCGCGACCCGACCCTGGACTAAGCGGAAGAAGATGATGATGATGATGATGATGACCTGAAGCTGTTATGGAAGGGAATTTGCTTTCCTATCTCCCTCTCTATTATGGAAGGGAATCCTGCTCTTCTAACCCTCTCCAACATTTACGTATGCCAATTGCTCGCCACCACAAAGGTTAAAATTCTTGTCTTTATTGTTCTTATGCTTTAACTGCACTGTGGATTTTTATGGTCTCTCAAAAGAATTGTGTGTTGGAGAGCGGCGTGGCTGCCACACGCAGGGTGAAATGCTAGACAAACAAATCGGAATCCAAACAGCCATCTGGAACGGATTAAGTTCGAGTACCAAGGCTCCACTGTATGAAGTTTCAGTTTATAATAAACTTAGTAACTCGCTGCGTCTTTAACAATAACGCACTTTACTGTGAACATTTATATTAAAACAGTTCTTCACCTCTGGCTCAGTGTGTACGTATTGGTGGAATAATAATAAGAAGAAGAAGAAGAAGAAGAAGAAGAGAAGAAGAAGAAGAAGAATTATTATTATTATTATTATTATTATTATTATTATTATAAACCAGAGCTGAGGAAAGCGGGGATACTGTAATCATTTAAAAATAGCACACACACACACACACACACACACACACACACACACACACACCCACACACACACACACACACACACACACACACACACACACACACACGCACACACGCACGCACACACAGTTTTGTCCTGATCTGCATAAAGCTATATAAATGTCAGCTGAAGCAAGATGGAGCAACCCGGAGCTCCTCTTTCATAAATCTGGAGTAATTCTAACTGTTACTGTACACTAAATACCCCCGACACACACAGAGCAAGTCATTACTCGGATGGATATTCAGTTTTTCTGCACATTGATCTGTTTCCCAGTTCATGATATACATCTATTAAAGTAAGTTTAATAATGAATAAACTTCCTCATTTCACTCTCTCTTTAACTAAGGTAAAGTACAGTCCATTGGGTTTTAACACCCAAGCCTCATCAGGCCGGTGCTTATCCCCAGTCTCTATAGCATGAAGCGACCAGGAGTACAACTCCCCTTGGATGGGACACTAGTCCATCACAGGTTATCTTCCCAGTATATTTTTATTGGTTCCCATTTATACTGCTGGGTGAACAGAGGCACATTTGTGGTTGAGACCTTACCCACAGGTCTTAGCACAGTGAGGGTCTCAGTGGGATTTGAACTCACAACCTCCCATTCATGAGCACATCACCCTAACCACTACGCCACCGGCCCCAACTACCTCACTTTAAGTGCCTCACTTTATTTGCCACATTTTAACTGCCTTACATCAACTGTCTCTCTTTAACGGTACCTCTTTCCTGTCTTTCTTTTTTTTTTTTGTGTCTCATGTATCACTTAAGTGTCTTTTTACATGTCTTTCTTTTATATTTTTCATAAATATTTACTTTTGTCCCTCTTCATTATTTCACCTTTTAATGTGTTTCTTGTTTCTTGCGTGTCTGTGTTCTTGGCCCTACAGACCCCTGAACTTTCTGTTGTTGTCCCAACATCACCATTTGAGATTGAGACCGAGTATTATGATACTTATTGCTTCCGTGTGAGCCACGCTGTGTATTTTCCATTTGCACATTATCTTTATCTTGGCAGATCTCGCTGCAGTGTTAGTTTTATGTACACACACACACACACACACACACACACACACACACACACTTTATTTTGCGTTAACTGGAAGATAAATTTAGTTTGAGACCTCTGAAGTAAACATCGTTAGGAATTATGAGATAGAAAAAGTGAATGAATAACAATAACGAGTTTGTATTTAATCTGTAATCAGGACATGTAATTGGTTGTTTTATTATCACAGAAAGGTCACAGAATAGAGAAATGCATATGGAGCGCTGTACGTTCTGGAACTGACGCTTTGGTGCGTGGAGAAGGTCAGAGTGGAAGACTGATGATTCTGATGATTATGACTGGAATTTTTTTTTTCAGAACTGTTCTTATTACTGAATTTATTTCCCTCATTTTTTTCTCTTTCAGGCTGTTGCGGTGTCACGATGACCTCTGAAGACGGTCCCGGTCCGCTGGCCATCGGCCAGATGGGACCTGGGCTATGTGAGGACTATGGGTCTATCCAAGTGGATGACATCATTGAGGAGGTGAGAGTGGGTGATGATGTAAGCAATGACCTCAGCGCACTGGTGGTGCCCTTTCCCGAACTGGCGCCTGTAGTCTTTTTCTGCCTCAAGCAGACCACGTGTCCTCGCAATTGGTGCATCCGCATGGTATCCAGTCCATATCCTTCTTCCATGATAATGTGAGGTCTCTTCACACAAAGCATTGTGAGAAAACAGCTGTGATGTTATTAAAAGGGTGTTCGGGGTTAAACTTGTCTCATGGTTCCAAACAAATGGTGGTTTATTCTGAAAGTGAACAATAACTGTGGTTCTTTTTTAATCAGCAAAATAATTTTGAATAGTTGCAGTTGCTTTTGAGGAACTTCCCTAAGACGAATTGCATGGGTTATTGTGAGAACTCCACCTTTAGTTCGTCAGCTATTGCTTCCTTTCAGAGGATTTAACTGAGAAAAAATGTGTCTGTGCTGAACCAGCCATCTCTTAAAGAGCTGGTGATGAAGATGGAGATTGTCCGTGGCTGAAACTTCTCACTGTGATCTGGTCTACAGTTGATGTTTGTCAGAGATTTGTGCTGTTTGTGAATCAGTGTTCTTTCTCTACGGCCTCGATGTTCTAACTCCACACCGTCAGTGTTCTCCTCACTCTACACCCTCAGTGTTCTCCTCTCTCTTCAACCTCAGTATTCTCCTCTCTCTCTCCATCCTCAATGTTCTCTCTCTTCAACCTTAGTGTTCACCTCTCTCTACACCCTCAGTGTTCCCTTCTCTCTTCACCCTCAGTATTCTCCTCTCTCTACATCCTCAATGTTCTCTCTCTCTACACCCTCAGTGTTTGTCTCTCTCTACACTCTCAGTGTTCTTCTCTCTCTCTAAACCCTCAATGTTCTCTCTCTTCACCTTCAATGTTCTCCTCTCTCTACACCCTCAGTGTTCTCATCTCTCTTCACCCTCAATGTTCTCCTCTCTCTACACCCTCAGTGTTCTTCTCTCTCTACACCCTCAATGTTCGGATCTCTCTACACCCTCAATGTTTTCCTCTCTCTACACCCTCAGTGTTCTTCTCTCTCTACATCCTCAATGTTTTCCTCTCTCTACACCCTCAGTGTTCTCCTCTCTCTACATCCTGAGTGTTCACCTCTCTCTGCATCCTCAATGTTCTCTCTACACCCTCAGTGTTTGTCTCTCTCTACACTCTCAATGTTCTCCTCTCTCTACACCCTCAGTGTTCTTCTGTATATACACATTCAATGTTTTCCTCTCTCTACACCCTCAGTGTTCACCTCTCTCTACACCCTCAGTATTCTCCTCTCTCTACACCCTCAGTGTTTGTCACTCTCTACACTCTCAGTGTTCTTCTCTCTCTCTTCACCCTCAATGTTCTCCTCTCTCTACATCCTCGGTGTTCTTCTGTATATACACACTCAATGTTTTCCTCTCTCTACACCCTCAGTGTTCTCCTCTCTCTTCACCCTCATTGTTTTCCTCTCTCGTCACCCTCAGTGTTCTCCTCTCTCTATACCCTCAATGTTCTCCTCTCTCTTCAGCCTCAGTGTTCTCCTCTCTCTTCACCCTCAGTGTTCTCCTCTCTCTTCACCCTCAGTGTTCTCCTCTCTCTTCACCCTCAGTGTTCTCCTCTCTCTTCACCCTCAGTGTTCTTCTCTCTCTTCACTGTGAGTGCTCTTCTCTCTCTCTACAATGTTCTTCTCTCTTTACACACTTAGTGTTCTCTCTCCACATGCTCAGTGTTCCTCTCTTGCTACATCCTCAGTGTTCTCCTCTCTTTTCACCCTCAATGTTCTCCTCTCTCTTCAGCCTCATTGTTCTCTTCTCCCTACACCCTCAGTGTTCTCATCTCTGTTCACCGTCGGTGTTCTCCTCTCTCTACACCCTCAGCGTTCTCCTCTCTCTTCACCCTCAGTGTTCTCCTCTGTCTTCACCCTCAGTGTCCTCCTCTCTCGTCACCCTCAGTGTTCTCTTCTCTCTTCACCCTCAATGTTCTCCTCTCTCTACACCCTCAGTGTTCTTCTGTATATACACACTCAATGTTTTCCTCTCTCTACACCCTCAGTGTTCACCTCTCTCTACATCCTCAATGTTCTCTCTCTACACCATCAGTGTTTGTCTCTCTCGCTAAACCCTCAATGTTCTCCTCTCTCGTCACCCTCAATGTTCTCCTCTCTCGTCACCCTCAATGTTCTCCTCTCTCGTCACCCTCAGTGTTCTCTTCTTTCTTCACCCTCAATGTGCTCTCTCTCTACACCCTCAGTGTTTGTCTCTCTCTACACTCTCAGTGTTCTTCTCTCTCTCTAAACCCTCAATGTTCTCCTCTCTCTTCACCCTCAATGTTCTCCTCTCTCTTCACCCTCAATGTTTTCCTCTCTCTACACCCTCAGTGTTCACCTCTCTCTACATCCTCAATGTTCTCTTCTCTCTTCACCCTCAGTGTTCTTTTCTCTCGACACCCTCAGTGTTCTTCTGTATATACACACTCAATGTTTTCCTCTCTCTACACCCTCAGCATTCTCCTCTCTCTTCACTCTCAGTGTTCTCTTCTCTCTATACCCTCAATGTTCTCCTCTCTCTTCAGCCTCAGTGTTCTCCTCTCTCTTCACCCTCAGTGTTCTCTTCTCTCTTCACCCTCAGTGTTCTTCTCTCTTTACACCCTCAGAGTTCTCCTCGTTCTTGAACCTCAGTGTTCTTCTCACTTTACACCCTCAATGTTCTCTTCTCTCTTCACCCTAACTGTTCTCCTCTCTCTTCACCCTCAGTGTTCTTCTCTCTCTTCACTGTGAGTGCTCTTCTCTCTCTACAATGTTCTTCTCTCTCTACACACTTAGTGTTCTCTCTCCACATGCTCAGTGTTCCTCTCTTGCTACATCCTCAGTGTTCTCCTCTCTCTTCAGCCTCATTGTTCTCTTCTCTCTACACCCTCAGTGTTCTCTTCTCTCTACACCCTCAATGTTCTCCTCTCGGTTCACCGTCGGTGTTCTCCTCTCTCTACACCCTCAGCGTTCTCCTCTCTCTTCACCCTCAGTGTTCTCCTCTCTCTTCACCCTCAGTGTCCTCCTCTCTCGTCACCCTCAGTGTTCTCCTCTCTCTACACCCTCAGTGTTCACCTCTATCTACACCCTCAGTATTCTGCTCTCTCTACATTCTTAATGTTCTCACTCTACACCCTCAGTGTTTGTCTCTCTCTACACTCTCAGTGTTCTTCTCTCTCTCTCTAAACCCTCAATGTTCTCCTCTCTCTTCACCCTCAATGTTCTCCTCTCTCTACACCCTCAGTGTTCTCTTCTCTCTTCACCCTCAATGTTCTCCTCTCTCTACACCCTCGGTGTTCTTCTGTATATACACACTCAATGTTTACCTCTCTCTACACCCTCAGTCTTCACCTCTCTCTACATCCTCAATGTTCTCTCTCTACACCCTTAGTGTTTGTCTCTCTCGCTAAACCCTCAATGTTCTCCTCTCTCTTCACCCTCAATGTTCTCCTCTCTCTTCACCCTCAGTGTTCTCTTCTCTCTTCACCCTCAGTGTTCTGATTTCTCTACACCCTCAATGTTCTCCTCTCTCTACACCTTCAGTGTTCTCCTCTATCTACACCCTCAGTGTTCTCCTCTCTCTACAGCCTCAATGTGCTCTCTCTCTACACCCTCAGTGTTTGTCTCTCTCTACACTCTCAGTGTTCTTCTCTCTCTAAACCCTCAATGTTCTCCTCTCTCTTCACCCTCAATGTTCTCCTCTCTCTACACCCTCAGTGTTCTCTTCTCTCTTCACCCTCAATGTTCTCCTCTCTCTACATCCTCGGTGTTTTTCTGTATATACACACTCAATGTTTTCCTCTCTCTACACCCTCAGTGTTCACCTCTCTCTACATCCTCAATGTTCTCTTCTCTCTATACCCTCAATGTTCTCCTCTCTCTTCAGCCTCAGTGTTCTCCTCTCTCTTCACCCTCAATGTTCTCTTCTCTCTTCACCCTCAGTGTTCTTCTCTCTTTACACCCTCAGAGTTCTCCTCGTTCTTGACCCTCAGTGTTCTTCTCACTTTACACCCTCAATGTTCTCTTCTCTCTTCACCCTAACTGTTCTTCTCTCTCTACACAATCAGTGTTCTCCTCTCTCTTCACCCTCAGAGTTCTCCTCTCTCTTCACCCTCAGTATTCTCCTCTCTCTACATCGTCAGTTTTCTCTTCTCTCTTCACCCTCAGTCTTCTCCTCTCTCTTTTCACCCTCAGTGTTCTTTTCTCCCTTCACCCTCAGTGTCCTCCTCTCTCGTCACCCTCAGTGTTCTCTTCTCTCTTCACCCTCAATGTTCTCCTCTCTCTGCACCCTCAGTGTTCTTCTGTATATACACACTCAATGTTTTCCTCTCTCTACACCCTCAGTGTTCACCTCTCTCTACATCCTCAATGTTCTCTCTCTACACCCTTAGTGTTTGTCTCTCTCGCTAAACCCTCAATGTTCTCCTCTCTCTTCACCCTCAATGTTCTCCTCTCTCTACATCCTCGGTGTTCTTCTGTATATACACACTCAATGTTTTCCTCTCTCTACACCCTCAGTGTTCACCTCTCTCTACATCCTCAATGTTCTCTTCTCTCTATACCCTCAATGTTCTCCTCTCTCTTCAGCCTCAGTGTTCTCCTCTCTCTTCACCCTCAATGTTCTCTTCTCTCTTCACCCTCAGTGTTCTTCTCTCTTTACACCCTCAGAGTTCTCCTCGTTCTTGACCCTCAGTGTTCTTCTCACTTTACACCCTCAATGTTCTCTTCTCTCTTCACCCTAACTGTTCTTCTCTCTCTACACAATCAGTGTTCTCCTCTCTCTTCACCCTCAGTATTCTCCTCTCTCTACATCGTCAGTTTTCTCTTCTCTCTTCACCCTCAGTCTTCTCCTCTCTCTTTTCACCCTCAGTGTTCTTCTCTCCCTTCACCCTCAGTGTCCTCCTCTCTCGTCACCCTCAGTGTTCTCTTCTCTCTTCACCCTCAATGTTCTCCTCTCTCTACACCCTCAGTGTTCTTCTGTATATACACACTCAATGTTTTCCTCTCTCTACACCCTCAGTGTTCACCTCTCTCTACATCCTCAATGTTCTCTCTCTACACCCTTAGTGTTTGTCTCTCTCGCTAAACCCTCAATGTTCTCCTCTCTCTTCACCCTCAATGTTCTCCTCTCTCGTCACCCTCAGTGTTCTCTTCTCTCTTCACCCTCAGTGTTCTGATTTCTCTACACCCTCAATGTTCTCCTCTCTCTACACCTTCAGTGTTCTCCTCTATCTACACCCTCAGTGTTCTCCTCTCTCTACAGCCTCAATGTGCTCTCTCTCTACACCCTCAGTGTTTGTCTCTCTCTACACTCTCAGTGTTCTTCTCTCTCTCTAAACCCTCAATGTTCTCCTCTCTCTTCACCCTCAATGTTCTCCTCTCTCTACACCCTCAGTGTTCTCTTCTCTCTACACCCTCAGTGTTCACCTCTCTCTACATCCTCAATGTTCTCTTCTCTCTATACCCTCAATGTTCTCCTCTCTCTTCAGCCTCAGTGTTCTCCTCTCTCTTCACCCTCAATGTTCTCTTCTCTCTTCACCCTCAGTGTTCTTCTCTCTTTACACCCTCAGAGTTCTCCTCGTTCTTGACCCTCAGTGTTCTTCTCACTTTACACCCTCAATGTTCTCTTCTCTCTTCACCCTAACTGTTCTTCTCTCTCTACACAATCAGTGTTCTCCTCTCTCTTCACCCTCAGAGTTCTCCTCTCTCTTCACCCTCAGTATTCTCCTCTCTCTACATCGTCAGTTTTCTCTTCTCTCTTCACCCTCAGTCTTCTCCTCTCTCTTTTCACCCTCAGTGTTCTTCTCTCCCTTCACCCTTAGTGTTCTCCTTTCTCTTCACCCTAAATGTTCTCCTCTCTCTACGCCCTCAGTGTTCATTTCTCTCTGCACCCTCAGTGTGCTCCTCTCTCTTCAGCCTTATTGTTTTCTTTTCTCTTAAGCCTCAGTGTTCTCTTCTCTCTACACCCTCAGTGTTCTCTTCTCTTTTCACCGTCGGTGTTCTCCTCTCTCTACACCCTCAATGTTCTCCTCTCTCTACACCCACAATGTTCTCCTCTCTTGACACCCTCAATGTTCGCCTCTCTCTTCACCCTCAGTGTTTTTCTCTCTTTACACCCTCAGTGTTCTCCTCTCGCTTCACCCTCAGTGTTCTACTCTCTCTCTTCCCCCTCAGTGTTCTCCTCTCTGTTCACCTTCAGTGTTCTCCTCACTCTACATCCTCAGTGTTCTTTCTCTTCACCCACGATGTTCTGCTCTCTCTTCACTGTCAGTGTTCTACTCTCTCTCTTCACCCTCAGTGTTCTCCTCTCTCTTCACTCTCAGTGTTCTCCTCTCTCTTCACCCTCAGTGTTCTCTTCTCTCTACACCCTCACTGTTCTTCTCTCTCTCTACACCCTCAATTTTCTCTTCTCTCTTCACCCTCAGTGTTCTGATTTCTCTACACCCTCAATGTTCTCCTCTCTCTACACCTTCAGTGTTCTCCTCTATCTACACGCTCAGTGTTTGTCTCTCTCTACACTCTCAGTGTTCTTCTCTCTCTCTAAACCCTCAATGTTCTCCTCTCTCTTCACCCTCAATGTTCTCCTCTCTCTACACCCTCAGTGTTCTCTTCTCTCTTCACCCTCAATGTTCTCCTCTCTCTACATCCTCGGTGTTCTTCTGTATATACACACTCAATGTTTTCCTCTCTCTACACCCTCAGTGTTCACCTCTCTCTACATCCTCAATGTTCTCCTCTCTCTTCAGCCTCAGTGTTCTTCTCTCTCTTCACTGTGAGTGCTCTTCTCTCTCTACAATGTTCTTCTCTCTTTACACACTTAGTGTTCTCTCTCCACATGCTCAGTGTTCCTCTCTTGCTACATCCTCAGTGTTCTCCTCTCTTTTCACCCTCAATGTTCTCCTCTCTCTTCAGCCTCATTGTTCTCTTCTCCCTACACCCTCAGTGTTCTTTTCTCTCTACACCCTCAGCGTTCTCCTCTCTCTTCACCCTCAGTGTTCTCCTCTGTCTTCACCCTCAGTGTCCTCCTCTCTCTTCACCCTCAGTGTTCTCCTCTGTCTTCACCCTCAGTGTCCTCCTCTCTCTACACCCTCAATGTTCTTCTGTATATACACACTCAATGTTTTCCTCTCTCTACACCCTCAGTGTTCACCTCTCTCTACATCCTCAATGTTCTCTCTCTACACCCTCAGTGTTTGTCTCTCTCGCTAAACCCTCAATGTTCTCCTCTCTCGTCACCCTCAGTGTTCTCTTCTTTCTTCACCCTCAGTGTTCTGATTTCTCTACACCCTCAATGTTCTCCTCTCTCTACACCTTCAGTGTTCTCCTCTATCTACACCCTCAGTGTTCTCCTCTCTCTACAGCCTCAATGTGCTCTCTCTCTCTACACCCTCAGTGTTTGTCTCTCTCTACACTCTCAGTGTTCTTCTCTCTCTCTAAACCCTCAATGTTCTCCTCTCTCTTCACCCTCAATGTTCTCCTCTCTCTACACCCTCAGTGTTCTCTTCTCTCTTCACCCTTAATGTTCTCCTCTCTCTACATCCTCGGTGTTCTTCTGTATATACACACTCAATGTTTTCCTCTCTCTACACCCTCAGTGTTCACCTCTCTCTACATCCTCAATGTTCTCTTCTCTCTATACCCTCAATGTTCTCCTCTCTCTTCAGCCTCAGTGTTCTCCTCTCTCTTCACCCTCAGTGTTCTTCTCTCTTTACACCCTCAGAGTTCTCCTCGTTCTTGACCCTCAGTGTTCTTCTCACTTTACACCCTCAATGTTCTCTTCTCTCTTCACCCTAACTGTTCTTCTCTCTCTACACCCTCAATTTTCTCTTCTCTCTTCACCCTCAGTGTTCTGATTTCTCTACACCCTCAATGTTCTCCTCTCTCTACACCTTCAGTGTTCTCCTCTATCTACACCCTCAGTGTTTGTCTCTCTCTACACTCTCAGTGTTCTTCTCTCTCTCTAAACCCTCAATGTTCTCCTCTCTCTTCACCCTCAATGTTCTCCTCTCTCTACACCCTCAGTGTTCTCTTCTCTCTTCACCCTCAATGTTCTCCTCTCTCTACATCCTCGGTGTTCTTCTGTATATACACACTCAATGTTTTCCTCTCTCTACACCCTCAGTGTTCACCTCTCTCTACATCCTCAATGTTCTCTTCTCTCTATACCCTCAATGTTCTCCTCTCTCTTCAGCCTCAGTGTTCTCCTCTCTCTTCACCCTCAGTGTTCTTCTCTCTCTTCACTGTGAGTGCTCTTCTCTCTCTACAATGTTCTTCTCTCTTTACACACTTAGTGTTCTCTCTCCACATGCTCAGTGTTCCTCTCTTGCTACATCCTCAGTGTTCTCCTCTCTTTTCACCCTCAATGTTCTCCTCTCTCTTCAGCCTCATTGTTCTCTTCTCCCTACACCCTCAGTGTTCTTTTCTCTCTACACCCTCAGCGTTCTCCTCTATCTTCACCCTCAGTGTTCTCCTCTGTCTTCACCCTCAGTGTCCTCCTCTCTCGTCACCCTCAGTGTTCTCTTCTCTCTTCACCCTCAATGTTCTCCTCTCTCTACACCCTCAATGTTCTTCTGTATATACACACTCAATGTTTTCCTCTCTCTACACCCTCAGTGTTCACCTCTCTCTACATCCTCAATGTTCTCTTCTCTCTATACCCTCAATGTTCTCCTCTCTCTTCAGCCTCAGTGTTCTCCTCTCTCTTCACCCTCAGTGTTCTTCTCTCTTTACACCCTCAGAGTTCTCCTCGTTCTTGACCCTCAGTGTTCTTCTCACTTTACACCCTCAATGTTCTCTTCTCTCTTCACCCTAACTGTTCTTCTCTCTCTACACCCTCAGAGTTCTCCTCTCTCTTCACCCTCAGTATTCTCCTCTCTCTACATCGTCAGTTTTCTCTTCTCTCTTCACCCTCAGTCTTCTCCTCTCTCTTTTCACCCTCAGTGTTCTTCTCTCCCTTCACCCTTAGTGTTCTCCTTTCTCTTCACCCTAAATGTTCTCCTCTCTCCACGCCCTCAGTGTTCATTTCTCTCTTCCCCCTCAGTGTTCTCCTCTCTGTTCACCTTCAGTGTTCTCCTCACTCTACATCCTCAGTGTTCTTTCTCTTCACCCATGATGTTCTGCTCTCTCTTCACTGTCAGTGTTCTACTCTCTCTTCACCCTCAGGTTTTTTCTCTCTCTTCACTCTCAGTGTTCTCCTCTCTCTTCACCCTCAGTGTTCTCTTCTCTCTACACCCTCACTGTTCTTCTCTCTCTCTACACTCTCAATTTTCTTTTCTCTCTTCAGCCTCAGTGTTCTTCTCTCGCTACACCCTCAGTGTTCTCCTCTCTCCACCCTCAATGTTCTCTTCTCTCTTCAGCCTCATTGTTCTCTTTTCTCTTCAGCCTCAGTGTTCTCTTCTCTCTACACCCTCAGTGTTCGTTTCTCTCTACACCCTCAGTGTTCTCCTCTTTCTTCACCCTCAGTGTTGTTCTCTCTCTTCGCCCTCAGTGTTTCTTCTTTCTACACCCTCAGTGTTCTCTTCTCTTTACACCCACAATGTTCTCCTCTTTCTTGATCCTCAGTGTTCTTTCTCTTCACCTCACAATGTTCTGCTTTCTCTTCTCTTTCATTGTTCTACTCTCTCTTTACCCTTAATGTTTTTCTCTGTCTTCCCCCTCAGTGTTCTCCTCTCTCTTCACCCTCAGTATTCTCCTCTTTCTACATCCTCAGTGTTCTTCTCTCTCTCTTTACCTTCAGTGTTCTCCTCTCTCTTCACCCTCAGTGTTCTTCTCTCTATATACATTTAATGTTGTTCTCTCTCGACACCCTCAGTGTTCTCCTCTCTGTTCACCCTCAGTGTTCTTCTCTCTCTCTTCACCCTCAGTGTTCTTCTCTCTCTCTACATCCTCAGTCTTTTCCTCTTTCTGCACCCTCAATGTTCTCCTCTCTTTTCAGTCTCAGTGTTCTCCTCTCTCTACACCCTCTGTGTTCTTCTCTCTCTTCACCCTCAGTGTTCTCCTCTTTCTACACCCTCAGTGTTTTTCTCTCTACATCCTCATTGTTCTCCTCTCTCTACTCCCCCAGTGGTCCCTTCTTATACTTTGAATAACATTACAAGATCCTTTCTGCAGATTTTAATGATTTTTTTCTTTTTTTTTTCTTCTAAAATGTATCCATGAGAGTCAGAACGCTTTTACTGCAGGTAAATTAAGCTGTCAGTAAATCTCTTCATTGTCTTCTTTTATTCTCACACTGTATCATGCTAATGTTCCACCTGATCGACCTCTTTTCTCCCAGACCTGCTTATCCAGTTCAGAACCTTCTCACTTCGTTTTATGACTTTTTACAAGTCTGTGCATGTGTTTTTTTTTATATGAAAGGAAGTGGAATCTGGGAGAATATGTAGTTTTCTGAGCTGGCTTACTCAGGAATCACTATTCACACATTTCTCACATGGCAGATTGCTCTGAACGGTCAGAGTACTCGGTAGACAAATACCAATTAAGATTCTGCTGTATTAGTTTCCTTTATAATTTAAACATGCAGGATTTGTTTCAACATGTTGGGCAAAAGAAGTTACATGACAGTTTTGTTTTTCCCCTCAACTCATATTCCAACACAGTTGAACCAAATTCATCGTCTGCTCAAACCTGATTAAAGACAATACCAAAAAAAAAGATGAATTAGGCAATGTATAAAAGAATTTATCCTGTGATTGATTTGTGATGTGAAAGTTAATAGTTCAAGAGGGTTATGGTTTTAATTCTGAGGTGGTCGGAAGTCGGCATGTTGTCAAGCCCTCCACAATGATGCAAATATTTGTGAGACATCATTAAGTGCTTGTGAATGTTCTGTGCAACAGAGTTCAGAGTGAGTTGTAGAGATATTAAAGTGCATCGCAAAGTTGATCTATTGTTCCTTGTGTATGTGTGTATGTGTGTGTGTGTGTGTGTGTGTGTGTGTGTGTGTGTGTGTGTGTGTGTGTGTGTGCGTGTGTGCGCGTGTGTGCACGTGTGTGTGAGTTCTGATGGTTTGTGACACCCTTTAGTAGTTTAAAAGTTTTTTTTATTTCCATGTTCAGCCATCTTCAAGACCTGTCCTTTAAGATGAGCCTAAATCAGATATGGTGGTGGAAACAACTATTGTGCACTCAGAGCTCACCCGGAAAGTTCCTTCTACGACATGGATTACATCATCACTGTTCATGCTGGTGTTACTTAGCAGACTAATGATGCAGCGCATGAATGGGGAATATACACATGGAAGCACTTTGTGTGCTCTAGTGATAAACTGCACACACAACCACACAGCAAGCTACTGTGACAACACTGTGTTTTGTGTGTGTGTGTGTGTGCGTGTGCGTGTGTGTGTGTGTGTGTGTAAAGGACATGGAGAACCTGTGATTGTATTATGTAATGGTTCACAGTGAATTGCTTTCTCTTGAGCCTGCTGTAGCATGGTGTGTAAAATAAATGGCCTGCTGGACCTTCATGTTTATCCCTTAACACGTTTATTGTTTTTTCATGGGATTACTTTTGATTTTAATCTCAGAGTAGCATCTGTGCAATAAAAGCTCAATTTACAGTAATGAATATCAGTGTGCTCGGTACACAGGAAGCTTGCAGGAAGGGGTTTAGTGAGGTGTACGTGTGGATGTGATGTTCATCTCCGTTCTACCTTAATCATGTTTATTTATCTATACAGTATTTATGGTATGGCCCTGCTATAGGTCATGATGTCACTGTCGAGGAGCAGAGAAAAACACCACAGTTCAGACTGTGTTCTCATGATTTAGATTGGGTCCTATGTTGATGCTGTGTAACTATGAGGACACTGTGTTTGTTTATTATGGGCTGTATTCTGTTCCAAGCCCAATATATTTATTTTGTAAATCAGAGGTGTGAAACTTTTTTTCACTGACGGCTGTGTCACTCAACTGAAAGGTGATTGAGAGCCAAATCATCACGGAATATCAATTAGAAAAGGCCATGGTTTAGGCATTTTGGCTTGTTGGTGATGGTCAAAGCAAGGAAGGTATGATAACCACACTTTTTCAAAGCTCTTTTGGGCCACATAAAATGAGTAGCTAGACTGGACTGTGGGCTATGTCCATCACACTCATTACTATAAATTCTCGTTACTATAAACTCAAAGTAGTGTAAACTCTCAGCACTATAAACAATCATTATTGTAAAATCTCAGTACTATAAACTCTCAGTAGTTTAAAATCTCAGCAGTGTAAATTCTCACTACTATAAACTCGCATTACTATAAAGTCTCAGTCGTGTAAACCCTCAGTACTATCAATTCACATTACTATAAAGTCTCAGTCCTGTAAACTCTCAGTACTATAAACTATAAAAAAGATAACGGTAAAGTCCGTTGGGCTTTTTACACCCGAGCCTAGTGGCTCATCAGGCCGGTGCTTATTCCCAGTTTCCATAGCGTGAAGCGACTAGGAGTACAACTCCTCCTGGATGGAACGCTGGTCCATCGCAGGTTACCTTCCCAGTATATTTTTACTGGTACCCATTTATACTGCTGGGTGAACAGAGGCACACTTGTGGTTAAGACCTTGCCAAGGGGTCTTAGCACAGTGAGGGTCTAACTGGGATTGAACACACAACCCCTTGATCATGAGAGCAGAACCTTAACTATTACACCACTGGTCCCACTACTATAAACTCTCATTACTATAAACTCTCATTATTCAGGGTGACCCAAAAAATGGGAACTTTTTAACAATACTATAAAACCAAGAGTGATGGAAGAAACCTTAAAACATGCCATTTAAAAATAAATGACTAACCTTTCATGGCGATGTTCAAGGGCACTGTCCTGCAGGGTTGCCACTTGCTCATGTCCAGCAATAAGCAATTCAAAAATTCCCATTTTTTGGGGGGGTCACCCTGTATGAACTGTCAGTACCCTAAACTCGCTCTACTATAAGCTCTTATTACTGTAAACTCTCATTACTATGAAGTCTCAGTACTGTAGACTCTCAGTACTGTAAGTTCTCAGGAGTGTAAACTGTCAGTACTATAAACAAGGGCGTAGGCTGGGGGGTTGCACACCCCCCCCCCCCACACACACACACACACACACACAGCAGGAGTTGAGTTCCGCTGGACAAGAAATTATGTGTATTAACAATCTTATAAATAAACTTAATGACTGTCACTGAAGAGAAAGTCGGAGATAAATTCAGCGTACAGTAAACCGGAAACCGGAAGTTAACACCGGAAGTTAACATGTAATGGGCACCACACATGTGCAAGCCCGAGATGACCAATCAACAATCAATGACCAGTACATATTTTCGCCTACCTCAGATATTATCAGTGAGCAATAATAGCTGAACACTGTCAATCAAACAAAATGCGAGTGTGAGAATAAAGCACAGTTTGTTAGTCCCGCCTCCAGCTCCTAATGCTCAGTAGTTTTATAAAATTAATAGTATGTCTTTGTGCTGTAATATTAATATTTTTAATTGTATTAATATTTGTTTGTGCCTTTGAATAGATAAATAACTTTAGCTCAATTTGTAAATTTATTTAGCACATGTACTTGCAGATGTAATTTGAAATCTATTTGTGAATGTTTTTGGCTGAACTATAATATTTGATTCATCTTCTGAGAGTAATAGATGAATCGTCTTCGGTTGCGGGGAGGCTGGCGCCCATCCCAGCCAACTTCGGGCGAGGGCAGAGTACACCCTGAACAGCTCGCCAGGCTATCGCAGGGCGGAAACACGCTGACGGCTTTGCAGCCTACTCTTGTCGAAAGTCAGCAATGGTTCTTTTACATGCCTCACACCATAGACAGTGAGAGACATGGGCGGCCTTTGATAACCCAGTTAGCTGCACTGGGGGGACAGTGACAATCTTGTGGACAGTGGGATTCGAACCTCCATCCTTAGGATCAGTGATCCAGTGCCCTAGACCACCATTTCCCCTTGCTGTGATATGCATGCACTATATTTCATGTGGTACTTTGTACCAACCCAGTGACGTCACGGTAACTTTGTTGTGCATTAGCAACGGCGGCTTTCGGGTCGATAACTTATACGACAAGCATATAAAACAAAACCGCTGTGTGTGCAATGGTTCATTTATGATATAAAATTGAAGCCACAATCGCTTCAATAAACTATACTTAAACTACCGCCAATATATTTAGTCGGCGTTTCATTTCCCCTTTAAGGCTTAGGCCTATCGCCGCTGGGACTCGAGTTCCGGTCAACTGAGATGTGCACCCCCCACGGTCAGACCAGCCTACGCCCTTGATAAACTGTTGGTACTATAAACTGTCAGTAGTGTAAACTCTCAGTACTATAAACTCTCTGTCCTGTAAACGCTCAGAAGCGTAAACTCTCCATGCCATAAACTCTCATTATTATAAACTCTCAGTACTATAAACTCTTAGTACTATTGTTATGGGTATGTAAATAAATGTAAATATAAATGTGACTGTATGCTGAGTGTAATTATATTCAGTTAATGTGCTGTAAATAGTGACACATGTTATGACTCAACTGTTTGGGTCTGGAATTTTCCATTAGGGCACCTCGCTGCGCATGCGCCCTGGTGGTGGGTCAGGTGATTTGGAATTCTCAGAATGGAATATTCCCAAACTTTCGGGAATCTATATTAAGGATCTGTTGCTGACTGACTCCAGTCTCTTCGGGTCTCTTCAGCTGACACAGATAATCTAAGGAGTCTCTACGAGTGTCTTCAGCGCGAAGATTATCTCATTCAAAGCGGATCATGGAACGTGCTCACACAAGTTTTGTTGTTCGGGACTTCATCGACAAAGTCCATCATCCATGTTCACCCACAGCCCACACGAGGATATTCATCATTTGTTTCTTTCAACAAGCGGGATTCCAAGCCTTTCCCCGCCAGTAAATTTACCCTACTGCAGTTGCTTGGTGATTATGGGACCCTTTGTTTAATTTGTATTTTGTTTAGCTCTAAGATGTAAGTTATTATTTTGTCTTATTTTGCTCATATTATTAAATTGATTCACGGGGCAATTTCCATCTTCTCAATTCCATATGTAACACTATCATCTCTAATTACCATTTATCTGTACTATAAACTCTCATCACTATAAACTCTCATCACTATAAACTCTCAGTAGTGTAAACTCTAAGTACAATAAACTTTCAGTACTATAAACTCTCAGTAGTGTAAACTCTCATTATTATTAACTTTCAGTCCTATAAACTCTCAGTCCTGTAAACCCTCATTATTCTAAACTTTCAGTACTATAAACTCTCAGTACTGTAAACCCTCATTATTCTAAACTTTCAGTACTATAAACTTTCAGTAGTGTAAACTCTCAGTACTATAAACTCTCAGTAGTGTAAACTCTCAGTACTATAAACTCAGCACTGTAAACCCTCATTATTCTAAACTTTCAGTACTATAAACTCTCAGTAGTGTAAACTCTCAGTACTATAAACTCTCCGTACTGTAAACCCTCATTATTATAAACTTTCAGTACTATAAACTCTTAGTAGTGTAAACTCTCAGTACTATAAACTCTCAGTACTGTAAACTCTCAGTACTATAAACTCTCCGTACTGTAAACCCTCATTATTATAAACTTTCAGTACTAAAAACTCTTAGTAGTGTAAACTCTCAGTACAATAAACTCTCAGTAGTGTAAACTCTCAGTACTATAAACTCTCAGTACTATAAACTCTCAGTACTGTAAACTCTCAGTACTATAAACTCTCCGTACTGTAAACCCTCATTATTATAAATTTTCAGTACTATAAACTTTCAGTAGTGTAACCTCTCAGTACTGTTATCTTTCCATTCTGTAATGTCTCAGAGCTGATGAGAACTGGAGAGAAATATTTTCTCCCTGAAGCAGTTTGTGATTCAGCTCCAGCAGTTATGTTGAAGGAGAACAAACCATTTCGATTTAAATTTATCGATCTGAAAACATGTTGCTGCTCTTGTAATGATCCATGTACCAGTTTCACATTCCATATGATTTACATCTAAATATATTTACAAAGAGGTGTGGAGGAAATGGCCCGAAACATGCAGTGGAAGTGGGTGTTCCTGGTGTCCCAGGTGTAAATGATATTTGTTTTTTGTTTTTTTGTTATTTCTTTTCTGTTAATGTCCTCCATGTTAAGTGGTTCCTGAAGTGATTCCTATAAACAAGTTCGCTGTGGTGTAATGGGACGGAGAGCCTTTCAAATCCCAGGTGTTTCAAGAACTTGACATAAACTTCAAATTGCCTTTCCTTCTTACAAAACATCTCACTTTTTCACTCCAAGCTCAAATTCTTATACTTTATTTGAGACAGGATGTGGCCAGAATGTCAAAACATACCGTTCAGGTGTTCAAGTTTAATCCACTGCTCAATCTGTGGCTCTTTTATCATCTTTTCCGTTGCTGGCGTTTGGACAGCAGTGAGAACAGATTGCTTTTCTTACAAATGCTGCCACTTAACTGTTGACACACCTGTTGTACAATGGCTCATCACTTTCTTCCCTGTCTATCTCCTTATCTGCCTTCATCTTCCTCAATGTCTACCTTGCAGTCTTTCTCTGTGTTTGTCTCTTTCTGGCTCCCTGTCTGTCTCACTGTCTGTCTCTCTCAGGTATGCCGGTGTTAGGGACGCTAGCCATATGCTCTCAGCTAAATGAGTTTTTGAAAATGGCTTTTTAAATGTCTGAGTTGATATCTGTTGGGAATAAGAATGGATTTAAAGATGAGCCATTAAAAATGAATTGTGCTTGTACTGTCTCGGTTTAAATGAGTTTTAAAAAGGCCACTGTTTTCTCTACATGGAGGTTCAGAAAACATTCTTCCACTGTCTCTCGGCTGGAATTAAATAAGCACACATGCCGGAGCTCAGAATTAAACTGTTGCCAAACTATTTAAAATTTTTAAACAATAAACCCTGTTAAGTGATCAGAGTTACATTCCCTTTATAATTATATTCCTTTCTCTAGGACTTAGACATATTTGTTTCTTAGAAGTGAAGAATATTTCTACATCAAATCCTGTAGAGCATATTACATGCGCTCTTAATGCTAATGCAAGTTTTCATGCTAATACGCTAACATGTAAACATAACCTCATAAATAGTTGTGATTAGTTCATGTGAAACACACATTCAGGAACCTGAAGAGCTAAAGCGACTATACGGACTCCAGCTAAAGTGAGCTATAGTAATGGAAATAATCCAATAAAGAAAACCTGAACCATTTATAATTGAACTTTATTTCTCACGCGGTCTGACTGGACGTCACATGATCCAGATATTAACGGTTTCAAAAGTGTGATTGTGTGTGTGTGTGTGTGTGTGTGTGTGTGTGGACCTGATGAGCTGTCCACAGTGTACCCCACCTCTACCCAGAGTTGGCTCAAATGGGCTCCACCCTCTTCGTGACCCCTAATGTGGATTAAATTAGTGAATGTTATTTATATAAGCATTATATATGGAAGCGGGCGTGTCGACTTGGTAACTCACCTGTTCAGTACTCTGCGTCTGATACATCGACATCATGAGTACATACCAAAGATATAAAGAAAACTGCAAGAGGGGATCGAGCAGGTACGAGGACTGTGACAGCCGGACGGATCAGAAATATCTCTCATTAGCAGGTAGAGAGAGCTGAGACAGGCAGAAAAGGAGGTAGAAAAGAAACAAGGAAGGAATGGTGTGTGTGTGTGTGTGTGTGTGTGTGTGTGTTAGGGTGGAGGAAGTGAGATTTAGACTTACTGTGGCAGGTGAGGGTGTGTGGGAGCTTTAGGTCATGGCTGCTCTTGTCTGTAGACAGGTAGGAGGACCAACAGTGCCCTAATTGCCCTGCTGGGGTATTGGAGCATTTGTCAAAACAGCCCAAAATGTGTGTGTGTGTGTGTGTGTGTGTGTGTGTGTGTGTGTGTGTGTGTGTGTGCGCGTGTGTGAGAGAGAGAGAGAGAGAGAGAGAGAGAGAGAGAGAATAACCATGGAGGGTAGTCAGGGAGAATTATTCTCCCAGAAGAGATGAAATGAAATGCAGTATATAATAACAAAAAAATGTTTCTTCAGCCATTTCTCCCAGAACAGAGCCAAGTCAGATGTCCACTGGTCACTTTGCATTCACACACACACACACACACACACACACACACACACACACACACACACACACACACACACACACAAAGTGTGAAAACAGCAGCTGATCCCTGGGACAAGGCTAAAATGGCAGCGCTTTGTCACTGTCAGCGGGTCCAGACTCCCCTCTATGCTTTAGTAATCCAGAACCATCACAGCATTCTGCCTATTCTGTTTCCAGTGTGTGTGTGTGTGTGTGTGTGTGTGTGTTAAGGTGCAACACAAGGCTTGGCACATTTCCATGCTGACTTCATTAACGTGTGACGAATAGATTTGTGTCTCGATGTAAACGCAGCGTGTTGGACGAAAGCGTTGGTGGAAAAGTAATATCCTTCTCTGTTGTGTTTCTGTGTACAAAGATCATCACGTCCATACTGATCATATACATACGTGTTAATAAATGTATTTTTAACTAAATCAAGGTGACAGTTGTGCTGAGAGCATGAGCCGGTTGCCGACGCCCCGCGCTTACCCCTGAGCGGTGGAAAAAATTCGTGGAGCTGCATCCTGACCTTTTAGCTTCACAGATTTACAGCACAGTTCCGCAACACCAGCTGAACGCTGCCCAGGGTTGTTTATGTAACTGTATCTGCAAACTTGTGGATCATTACATATGACTGTTTCCCACATTTTTAACTGCAATGATTCAAACCTCCTTTTCTCAGAATTCCCAGTCTGTAGCAATCCCAGCATCCCTGCTCGTCCCACTGATTACCTTCCTTCCCATATTTCAGAAATAGAAGAAATTCCAAGCTGTCTTGTTGCTTGCTCCCACAAGTTGAAGACTTACAGGAGCTTCCGGTGATTCCAGCCCATTCTATTGAATACACTGTTTTCATTTTTGTTTGTTTGTTTGTTTGTTTGTTTGTTTGTTTGTTTGTTTGTTTGTTTGTTTGTTTTGTTTTTAATTCTGGTAATTCTTCGTGGCTCACTGCACTCAGCTAACTAAGCAGATAACTTTTGCAGTCCATCGATTCTCATTTCCTCCCTCTGGCCTCTCCACCACACCATTTCCTCAGATCATCCAGCCACCGACTTCGTATTCCAGCATTCCTGTTGCCTCCACTGTCCACCACATTTCATCCCAGCTGCTAAAGTACATAACACAAACACATGTACAGTGTTCCATGTTGACAATTTAAAGTTCAACATCTCAGAAAAGATCTTTAATGAAATTAATGCTGCTAAAACGTTCACTGCTCCCAACTGTAATCCCAGCATTCCCACTGCTCCCAGCTGTAATCCCAGCATTCCCACTGCTCCCATTTGTAATTCCAGCATTCCCACTGCTCCCATCCATCATCTCAGCATAATCTCCTGCCCCCATCTGAAATCCCAGCATTCCAACTGCTCCCATCTGTAACCCCAACATTCCCACTGTTCCCATCTGTAATCTCAACATTCCCACTGGTGCCATCTGAAATTCAAGCATGCCGAATTCTCTTTTCTGTCAACCCAGCATTCTCACTGCTCCAATCTGAAATTTCACCATTCCCACTTGTAACACCAGCTTGATATAGCTGTGCTAGATTTTATACTAGGTTCTGGAGGAGTAAAATGAATTGTGGAGATTTGAATTTGAACAGCCGGCAGATTTATTACAATTAACAATACTACAAGAAACAGTGCAAACAATATTGTAGAACTTTCTTTACAAATTAAAAATAAAATAAAATAAGCTTAAGTCTCTAAGGTTTGATTCGTGTGAACCCGGGAGTCTTTTCCAGGATTGTGATCCGTTTGGGATAAAGGTGTTTTTATCTGTTCTTATCTGGGATCCTGTGATTTGAAGTGGTTGGGTCTGTAGATCTACTCTCGCATCCAGAGAACAGTTGGCCACACTGCTTCTGGATCCACCAAGAGTTCTCACTGGATTTGGCTCGCCATCCGTGTCCGAAACCAGCTTCCAGATCAAATCCAGATCCACTAAAAAACCAGTCTGCACATGCAGTACAGACACAATGAATAAAATATTTAACAACAATAATTCCTAAATAAAATGACAAAAGTGCATGAAAGGCACTGAATGGAATGTAATACAAAACAAAAGTGCTTATCTGCACTACTTTAGTGCATTAGCAAAAGTGCTTCAACAAAACATTTTAGAAAAATAAAATGTAAGATTCATTTTGTGCACAGCACAATCTTTGTTATGTACTCCGACTGGTCTTAGCCTTTTAAAGACAAAAATAGTGCACACAGCTTTAAAAGTCACCACGTGTAAAGTTAGCATAGGTTCACCACGTGTAAAGTTAGCATAGGTTCTTAAACTAGCTTCATATTGCAATGACTCACCGGAGTTTCCAAGAAAACAAACTCTCTCCACCCGGTTCGATTGAGAGAGAACAAAACACATACAAGGCTCTGAAAAGCACATAAACTTAGTTAAACTTGTTAAAAGTTCACTTAATCACATTTTTGATCGTTGACTCACTCGTGTCGCTTTTCGAGGGCTCTGTATGCGTCCTGCTCCTTACGCTCTCCTACACGCTCTGCTGGTCGCATGCAGCACGTGCCTATGATGCTTTCAAGGGGACTAGGAAACTAGTGCTTTCAGGGAGTGTTGGAAACTAGGGTTTTTTCCAATAAAATTAGTAACCATGTGTTTACCTGTGTTACACCCTCCCCCCTTGAATAAGCATGAGTCCCGTCATTTTTTTCCAAGATGGCGCCGGGTGACCTGCAGCCAGTTACAGGAGCTCTTCAGTTTATTTTTCTTTTTTTTCTCTTTTCTATTGTATATAGGCGTGTTTCTTTATCTTTTTTCAATTTTTCTTTTTCTTTCTTCAATCCTGCATCTGGAAAACATACTTTCATGATGCTTTTGTTCTTCTGTGCACTTTTATTTTCACTTTTTGGATCGGCGTCAGGAACCTCATTCACCGACGGCTCTGAGCAACGCAGGTCTTACACACGAGAGACCCTCCTCGGCCTGCGCGCCCCGCCCTCCCTTCACGCGGAAAAGCCCGTTGTTCCTTTGGAAATACGGAGGAAAAGGAGAAGCTGCAGAGGGACGAAGGCGGAGGACATGTGTTCCCTCTGTCATCATGGGAAATGTCGGCATGCGATCGCCAGCAAAAGGCGGAGGAGCTGGCGGGCTGACCCGGCAGCAGAGGCAGTACCGGGACTGCAGCCTCATGTGTTTCTCAGAGGCGTGGCTGAATGAACTCACACCGGACTCTGTGGTTTCTCTTAACGGATTTACACTCAGGCGTGCAGATCGGAGTGTAGCGGAGGCGGTAGAAGAAAAGGAGGGCGTGGCGGTCTATGTGAATGAGCGATGGTGCCACCCGGCAAGCGTGCGATGAAGGAGCAGCTATGCACGCGGGCGTGGAGCTGCTCCGCGATAAAGCGTAGCGGCCATATTATCTACCAGGGGAGTTTTCACTGCGTGATTGTGTTTCGCGTGTACATTCCGCCCTCGGCTGATGCGCGACGCGTGTGGCGTCTACACAGCGCCGTTAATCAGACACAGACTTCGTCACCCCGGCGCCATGATTCTGATCAGCGAGGACTTTAGCTACGCCCCTCTCTCCGCCTCTCTTCCGGCGTTCCGCACGCAATCGTGAAGTGCGCCACAGAGACAATAAAACACTGGACTTACTGTATGCAAATGTGAAGGACGCTTACAGCTCCTCCCCCCTCCCCCCACTGGGGCGCTCAGACCACCACCTGGTCTACCTCCTCCCCCAATACACACCCAGAGTGCGAAAGGAACCTGCACAGAAGAGGTCTGTGAAAGTGTGGACCGAGGAGACCAACGAGGCTTAGGGACTGTTTCCAGACCACAGACTGGAGCATGCTCTGTAACTCCTTTGGTGATGACGCCGGCTGACCTCACACACTGTATCACCCGACTACGCGAACTTCTGCGTGGACAGCACCGTGCCAACCGCGGAGAATGCGGTGCTTCTCAACAACCACCCATGGGTCACCCCTGAGCTCAAAGTCCTCCTGAACCAGAAAAGAGGAGGCTTTCATCTCGAGAGGACAGAGGAGCAGAAAGAAGGTCCAAGCGTGAGCTCCAGTGGAGGATCAGGAGGGCAAAGAAGGACTATGGGAAGAAGATGGAGGAAGCTGGCTCAGAACAGCGTGCGGGGCGTCTGGAGAGGGACTAAAGACCATGTCTGGATTTGGGCAGGGTGTCAGAGGGACAGCTGATGGTGACCAGCGCTGGGCGGATAGATTAAACTGCTACTTCAACAGGTTTGATTCTCCCACTCCCCCTCTGCACCCTCCCGTTCCCTCCCCTCTTCACACGTCTCCAGACCAGCTGACACCTCCCCCTCCCCAGGCCAACTTCCTTGACTGCTACAGCCCGACAGACACATCCCCCTCCCTCTGCAGCCCACCCCAGCCCCCTCTCCCTCACATCAGACCAGGTGAGAGACAGCTGAGCGACTAAATCAGAGGGAAATCTGAAGGACCTGATGGCATCAGTCCCAGGCTGCTGAGGACCTCGCCAGACCAGCTCTGTGTGGTACTATGCTACCTGTACAACCTGAGCCTCAGCCTGGAGAAGGTTCCAGTCCTCTGGAAGACCTCCTGTGTGGTTCAGTTCCCAAAAAACAGTACAAGCGAAGAACCAGCCCACTACAGACCTGTCGCCCTGACCTCCCACCTCATTAAGATCATGGAAGGCTCCTCCTTGAACACCTCGGCTCTATGGTGAGCCCCACCTAGACCGCTGCAGTTTGCCTACAGGCCCAACATCGGAGTAGAAGATGCCGTCATCTACCTTCTGCAGCGGGCACTCACCCACCTGGAGATCGCCCGGCAGCGCTGTGAGGTCATGTTCTTTGACTTCTCCAGCGCCTTCCTTCCAGCACCATCAGCGGCGTCTGCGGGAGGAGCTGGAGGGCGTGGGAGTGGGCGGGCATCTTGCTGCCTGGATTATTGACTACCTTACTAACCGTCCACAATGCGTGCGAAGGCGGGCTGTAAGTCAAAGGTGGTAGTCTGTAGCACAGAGCACCGCAGGGACCGCAAATCCTCTCACCCTTCCTTTTTAACATCTATACCTCGGACTTCATATATAACACAAACAGCTGCCACCTCAGAAGTTCTCGAGACGACTCCGCCATCGTGGGCCGTGTGTCAGAGGAGCGAGCTGGAGTACCGGTCGAGTCATCGTCGACTTCGTGGACTGGTGTGGCGCAACCACCTGTGCTTGAACACTAGGAAGAGCGAAGGAGATGGTGGTCGACTTCAGAGCTGCTCAAACACACACACACACACATTTACTAGTGAACATCCAGGGACAGGACATTGAGACAGTGGACAGTTTCAAGTACCTGGGTGTTCACCTTAACTAATAAACTGGACTGGTCCCACAGCACCAACGCCCTGTACAAGAAGGGGCCAGAGTCGCCTCCACCTTCTGAGGGGCTACGGGTCCTTCGACATATCTGAACCTCTGCTCAGGACATTTATGACTCTGTGGTAGCCTCTGCAATCCTCTCGCTGCCATCTGCTGGGCCCGGGCAGCACAGGCGGGACAGAAAGAGACTGAACAAGCTGGTCAGGAGGGGCCAGCTCTGTCCTCGGCTACTGCCCACTGGACTCTGTGGAGGAGGTGAGTGAGAGGAGGATGGTAGCAAAGCTCACATCCATCCTGTTCAGCAGCTCTCACCCACTGCACCAGACTGTCGAGGGGCTAAGCAGCTCCTTCAGTGAACGACTGAGGCATCCTCAGTGCAGGAAGGAGGCGCTACACGCCAGGTCGTTTCATTCCCACGCTATCCAGACTGTACAGCAGCCACTTTGTAACTGTCTGTGAAAATACCGGTTATGTGCAATAAAAACCCAGCGCACTTTAATCAACCACATCTACCCACTGACTGTGAACCATATCAACCCATCTACTCTGCACTCAGATACATTACACTTTAATATAGGCCAATCTATAAAGTTGCTCCATTCTTTTCTTTTATTGTTTAGTAATTTATACTATTTATGTATCTATTTATTTATTTTCTTATATATGTATGTGTGTATGTTCGTACTTGTATCTATTTTTGCACCCCCTACTGATAGTACCTCAAGAGCCTGTAACAGTGAATTTCTCCATTGTGAGATTAATAAAGCTGTATCTTATCTTATCTTATCTTATGTACTTAAATGTTTGTTTAAACATCATAGATCTGATGGTTTTCATAGCTACTAATTGACTCTAGGGCTTGGTTAAAGTTATCCAAGAACCGTTGTGCAAAAGATATCAGCGGTTGACCCAATTGAGGGTAATGAAACCGTCCTGGGGCTCGCTTTAATCTTTCGGATTTTCTCACATTGGGAGTTTCATTTGTTGTTTCAATTGTCTGTTCTGTTTGTTGGTCAATCACATCACCATTTTGCTCTATGTCCACAATATTAACGTCTGGTCCTCCTTGTATTTGGTTTTCATCATCTCCTCCTTCCATGACATCCGAATGTGATTCCTCTTTGAGTAATTCGGCCTCATTCTGATTTTCCTGTTCATTGTCCATCTCGTCTGTGTCTGTCTCAACTGAAACTGTTGGGTGCAAGGAGGTATCCTTATTGAGTGAGAGTGGTTCATTTGAAATATCCGAGTTTGTTGTCTGGTTTCGTACATTTGATTGGTCTTGATTATTGTCATAAATCTTAATGAATGTCTCTGTTTCGATTGAAGGTTGTCCTGGCATGGGTTCATACTCCTCCTCTGATTCTGACAGATCTGTGTCCTGTGGTTCGGAAGGACTTTGTCGAGTTTTATGCCTACGTGGAGGTTTTGATCTTGTCTCAACTTCATCCTCAATGTCTGAGAGGTCACCACACGCAAGTAAAAGGTCTCGGTGAAGAGTTCTACTTGGACCATCACCTCTCTCTGGTCGAACCACATACACAGGAACATTTTCCATTTTCTTGACAACACGGTACACCATGCGTTCCCATTTGTCGGCAAGTTTATGTTTATTGCGCAAACGGACATTTTTGACTAAAACTCTATCTCCTGCTTCAAGAGTGGATTCTCTGACTTTCTTATCAAATCTGCTCTTATTGCGCTCTGCAACTTTTTGGAGTTTTCAAGGGCAATTTGGTAACTTTCTTCGAAGTTTAGCCTTGAGACTGCGCACATACTGAGAATGGGATGCAGGTGAGTCCCCTGTAACGGGCAACCCAAAGGCAAGGTCAACTGGTAGCTTAGGCTTACGGCCAAACATCAACTCATAAGGACTAAACCCAGTAACCTCACTCTTTGAACAGTTGTAGGCGTGTGTGAGAGGCTTGACAAAATCACGCCAATGAACTTTTGGTCATCCTTCAGAGTACCTAACATACTAAGGAGGGTGCGATTGAATCGCTCTACAGGGTTACCCTCGGGTGATAAGGACTGGTTCTCACTTTTTTGATGCCCGTAATAGCACACAGTTCCTTAATCACATGTGACTCAAAATCCCTCCCCTGGTCACTATGGAGGCGTTCGGGGAACCCGTAGTGAACCAAAAAGTTTTCCCAGAGATTTTTAGCCACAGTGGTTGCCTTTTGATCACGAGTGGGCAAGGCTACCGCATATTTTGTAAAATGATCTGTGATGACTAAAACGTCCTTGGTACTCTTACTATCGGGCTCAATCGAAAGAAAGTCCATGCAGACCAATTCCATTGGTCGCGTGGTTTTAATATTAACTAAAGGCGCGGCCTTTTCAGGCAAGGACTTTCTTCGAACACAACGACCACAGTTCTTTATTTTGGTCTCAATGTCATGACCCATCTTAGGCCAATAAAATCTTGCTCTCACTAGTTCATGAGTCCTCTCCCACCCCATATGACCCATGTCATCGTGGAGTAACTTTAGAACAGTGGGTCTAAGTGAGACAGGGAGTACAAGCTGGTAAGTTGTATCTGGGTCACATTGTCGTCTCCTGAACAAAAGGTCATCCTCATTTCAAGACGTTTCCATTCTCGGAGCATCAGTTTTATTTCAAATGTTTCTCTGTTGTTATGTGGAACATCTGCTCCAGCTTCAAGTAACTGAATGACACGATTGATGCTTGGGTCAGATCTTTGTTGTTCTTTAAGCTCATGAGCAGAAAACAAGGGAACAGTTACCTGACCAGATGTTTCAGCATCACTGTATACATCAGGAATTGCATCAGCATTCATAGCCAAGGACTCAACAAGAATGACATGAGGTGAATCTTTGGTTTTCTCATTGAGAAAATGCTTGTGACATACTGCTGCAATAGTATCAGGACATAAATCACTACATCGAGGAGGGGATCCGAGAAGACGTGAGGTGAGTTGTTGTATTCGGTTCTCCTCTTCTAATGTCACATAATCCGCAGCTAGTGTTTGGTGGGGCCTTCGTGATAGGCCATCTGCGTCCTGGTTAGCCTTTCCAGCTCTGTATTTGATTTGGAAATTGAAGGTGGATAGCGCTGCTAACCAGCGATAGCTAGCTGCATCAAGCTTTGCAGTGGTCAGAATGTATGTAAGCGGATTATTATCCGTTACAACTGTGAATTCATTACCATAAAGGTAATCATGAAACTTTTCTACAATGGACCATTTCAGAGCTAGAAATTCTAGCTTATGAGCTGGATATCTGGTTTCGCTTGGTGTCAGCCCCTACTGGCATAGGCTATGACGTGCATTTTACCACCTTGCTCTTGATAAAGAGCGGCACCTAGGCCTGTAGAGCTGGCGTCGGTATGCAGAACATATTGGAGCTTTGGATCTGCAAAGCCCAATACAGGAGAGGATGTTAATTTCTCCTTAATGCATTCAAAGGCTGACTGACAGACAGATGTCCACCTCTCGGCAAAAGGTTCTCGAGGGTTGAAATACTTAGAAGTGTCGGTTCGTTTCTGGACTTTTCTATAAGGTGGGTAGCCACATGTAAGGTCGTTTAAGGGCCGAACTATCTTTGAATAATCTTTAACAAATCGGCGATAGTAGCCGGTGAACCCTAAAAACGACTTGAGTTGCTTCAAGTTTTGTGGCACTGGCCAGGTCTTAATGGCTGCTACTTTTTCAGGATCTGTTTCTACGCCATTTCTTGAAACAATATGGCCTAAATATTTAACCGATGTCTGAAAAAGCGACATTTCTGGGGGACAACTTTAAGCCATATTCACGAAGACGGTCCAAAACATGCTTTAGCCTCTGTTCGTGTTGCTCTAGGGAGTCTGAGAAAACAATCAAATCGTCTAGGAAGACGAGCACCTCCTTAAGATTAATGTCTCCCATGCACCTCTCCATTAACCTCTGAAAGGTGCTGGGAGCATTTGTGATTCCCTGAGGCATTCGATTGAACTCATAAAACCCTAGGGGGCATACAAACGCTGTTTTGGCCTTATCTTCCTCATCCATCTCTATCTGGTAGTAGCCCGACTTTAAGTCCATGACAGAGAACCAGTTTGACCCAGATAGAGCGGAGAAGGTCTCTTCAAGATTTGGTAACGCGTAAGCGTCTTTAACCGTTTGTACGTTAACCTTACGGTAGTCCACACAGAGACGTATCTCACCCGTCTTTTTCTTAACTACAACGATGGGGGACGAGAAAGGGGATTCTGATGGTCTTATTACCCCGGCATCGAGAAGCATTTTGAGGTGTTTCCTAACAGCTTCGTAGTCATTTGGGTGAATAGGCCTCGATCTCTGTTTTATGGGTGTTTCGTCTTTAAGCTTGATTTTATGCTTAACTCTAGTGGCATGGCCAAAGTCAAGATCGTGGCATGCGAAGACATCACTGTAAGCACTCAGACTCTGTGTGATGCGACTTTTCCACTCCTCAGGCAGAGGTGAATTTTCAAAATCAAAAGTCAACTGGTCCTTCGGTGATGAGGTGTCTGCAGACAAGCGACAACAACCTGCTGAGTTGGTATTGGACAGGTTTTGAGTTTCCAAAACTTGGTCTGCAACATGCAGTTCAGCAAGGACACAGTTGCCAGGAAGCATAATATCATGATCGGTTTCATTTCTTATCCAAACAGGGTGCTTGTAAGGACTTTGACTTGGCACTGTGATAAGACAGCAGTCAACAAAGATTCCACCTGGAAGGGCTGAGGACATTGGCTGCTCTACTACTGCCCATTTGTCTGTGAGTGGCGAACTTAAGTGGGCGTAGCTTTCAAGACAGACCTTCTCGTGAGCTGGAATAACATAAGGTGTGTTGCTCCTCAGTGTCATTAGCCCAAGCTTCCCTGTGCTCTTTGTTTCGTATCTGTGCTCGAGGATTTTTAAAATCTGACTATAGCCATAGACAGCTGGTAGAATGGGAGTGTCTCGACAATGTTCCTCATATAAAACATCGAGGGCATTTGTACCAATTAACACTGGCAAGTCTGTGCTGGAGCGCAAATCAGGTACTATTAGAGCTAATGTAGAAATTTGAGGCTCAGACTCAACAAACTCTTTTGGAAAACCAACTGGAACTTCTACATAGCCTAGATAAGGTACCGCCTGACCGTTTGCACCCTCAACATCTAGGTCACTGATCGGCTGGATTGGAAAGTCAACCAGGTGTCTCTGGTAAAAGGAGTGTGAAATAGTCGTAACTTGCGACCCTGAATCTAATAGAGAATTGCAGCTAACGCCAGCTATGTTTATATTAGCAGTGCACGTCTTACCTATTAAGCCCTTGGGAAAGCTAGAATGGTGTTTACTCGTTAGCGTACAACTCTGTTTTGGCTGGGGTTTCTGAGTGGGACTTGTGTCGCTACTAGTTCCAGTTTGTCCCTCAACTGAAACAGGAACTAGTTTAAATCAGTGTTACATTGGTTCTCCCAAGCCTTTTGTTTTGACCTAAGCTCTTTGCGCTTAGCTTCAACAGCTTTGGGGTTTGGGTCACTGTCACAAGAGGGGACTATATGGCCATCCTCGCCACAGTTAAAGCAGAACCATGGGCGAGGCTTTTTGTTACCTTTTCCAAAGCTTTCACTTTTCGGCGGTGAGTTCTGTGTTTGTGTCCCTTTCCGCTGTTGTTTCTTTGCAACTTTGGGGGACTTTGTCTGAGGTTTCTTTTCAACTGTCTTTTCCATGGACGTTTTTAAGGAAGTTAACTGTTCTTGCAGTTGAGCAATTTGTTTCTGCAGTTTCTTGGTAGACGTTTTACTAGAATTGTCTGCAGCAGCAGCTTGAAACTCAGTGTCTGCATAAACATTTAAATGGTTGGACTGTACCTTTACTTTTGAAAGTCCGAAGTGCTGCTTCATGCGAGTGGACTTAGCTGCTTGTTTATCCTCCTCTGTTCGCAGCAACAAAAGAAGTTCAGAAAAGGTAGGTGGACTGGATTTCTTTTGTTCTAGATGGAGGCTGGCAATTAGGTTATCATCCCAGCACCCCCTACAGAACTGTTTTAAAAGCTGTCGATCAAAATCACTGACTGTAACGCCTCCCCTTTAGCAACTTTGCTTAATGTAGTCTGGAGCCGGTGCAAGTATGTTGAAGGTTTTTCTCCGGCATTTTGGTTTGTGCTCAAAAATTTCACAAACAGCTCATCAGTATCATCTACATTCCCGTATGCAGAATCGAGCAAGCTCAAAAAGTCTTTTGGGCTGGACAAGGGGCCCAAATGTTTGACAATATTGGCGGCTGGTGGTAAGAGACTTTCAATAATTTTTCTTACTACCTGTCTTTCCAGAAACAGAAGAGTCGGCAAGATAAAACTCAACATGACTGCGCCAAGTGTCATAATCTACTTCCGTATTAGGGCACGGAAATTTTCCGGAGAACGACCTGAACTTGGAAGAGTTCAGATAAGTTTGGGACGATGTCAGCACTTCTGACAATGTGCTCGACAATCACCCTCTGGACTTCAGGGGTGCTCAAGTGTTCGGGATTTAAAATAGGAGTTGGTCTGCTGTTGATTGGAGAACTGGGAATATCAGAGTTTGAGGTAGTTGTGAGAGTTTCCCTATTTGTTTGTGTCACAACAGAATCACCTGTTAAACTTTCAGTTACTGGAGTAGCGTCAGTGGAAGCTATACCTTCACTTTCAGCAGCAGAGGCCTGAAGTTTGTTAAGTTCACCAAGCAACAATTTCTCATAATCTATTCCGTTTGCTTTGGCAATTCCCTTTAAATCAAAGAGAAAAGACTTGGTCAGATCAGCTGTTAACTTATCACTATAAAGTGGGGATAAGAGCTGAATTTTGTGAACAACCTTTGGGTCAGATGTTGCTCTTTGACATGGTAGTTCAGCCTGAATTGACTCAATAGCAGTGCCATACTCAAACTCAACTACGGCTGTATTTTCAAAGTCAAGGTCAGAAGTAGTAAGTTTCACTGTTCGTGTAATAGAACCATACTTTTCTAAAAACTTAATAACTTCTTCATCAGTCTCAGTACCAGAAAAACCACTAATTAATACAGCATTTGGTACTTTGATACCTTCACGTTCAATGATATCCATATTTCTTTTGTGGGAAAAGTTGTACAAAAACTGTCATAAAACTGCCAAACTGTATGCCAAATTATTAATTTAGAGGCAAAATGTAGCCAAAACTCCTCCTGGCTGGCTCGCCACTTTGATGTAACACCAGCTTGATATAGCTGTGCTAGATTTTATACTAGGTTCTGGAGGAGTAAAATGAATTGTGGAGATTTGAATTTGAACAGCCGGCAGATTTATTACAATTAACAATACTACAAGAAACAGTGCAAACAATATTGTAGAACTTTCTTTACAAATTAAAAATAAAATAAAATAAGCTTAAATCTCTAAGGTTTGATTCGTGTGAACCCGGGAGTCTTTTCCAGGATTGTGATCCGTTTGGGATAAAGGTGTTTTTATCTGTTCTTATCTGGGATCCTGTGATTTGAAGTGGTTGGGTCTGTAGATCTACTCTCGCATCCAGAGAACAGTTGGCCACACTGCTTCTGGATCCACCAAGAGTTCTCACTGGATTTGGCTCGCCATCCGTGTCCGAAACCAGCTTCAAGATCAAATCCAGATCCACTAAAAACCAGTCTGCACATGCAGTACAGACACAATGAATAAAATATTTAACAACAATAATTCCTAAATAAAATGACAAAAGTGCATGAAAGGCACTGAATGGAATGTAATACAAAACAGCTTATCTGCACTACTTTAGTGCATTAGCAAAAGTGCTTCAACAAAACATTTTAGAAAAATAAAATGTAAGGTTCATTTTGTGCACAGCACAATCTTTGTTATGTACTCCGACTGGTCTTAGCCTTTTAAAGACAAAAATAGTGCACACAGCTTTAAAAGTCACCACGTGTAAAGTTAGCATAGGTTCACCACGTGTAAAGTTAGCATAGGTTCTTAAACTAGCTTCATATTGCAATGACTCACCGGAGTTTCCAAGAAAACAAACTCTCTCCACCCGGTTCGATTGAGAGAGAACAAAACACATACAAGGCTCTGAAAAGCACATAAACTTAGTTAAACTTGTTAAAAGTTCACTTAATCACATTTTTGATCGTTGACTCACTCGTGTCGCTTTTCGAGGGCTCTGTATGCGTCCTGCTCCTTACGCTCTCCTACACGCTCTGCTGGTCGCATGCAGCACGTGCCTATGATGCTTTCAAGGGGACTAGGAAACTAGTGCTTTCAGGGAGTGTTGGAAACTAGGGTTTTTTCCAATAAAATTAGTAACCATGTGTTTACCTGTGTTACACACTGCTCTCATTTCAAATTCTAGCATTCTCACTGCACTCATCTGAAATTTCTGCTTTCCCACTGCTCGCATCAGAAATTCCAGCACTCTCACTGCTTCCATCTGTAATTCCAGCATTCCCACTGCTCCCGTCTGTAATCCCAGCATTCCCCCTTCTTCTGCCTGTAATCTCAGCATTCCCACTTCTCCCATCTGTGATCCAGGAATTCTCACTCCTCCCATCTATAATCACAGCATTCCCAGTGCTCCCATCTGTAATCCAGCCATTCCCACTGTTCCCATCTGTAATTTGAGCATTCCTACTGCACCCATGTGTTATCCGAAAATTCTCACTACTCCAATCTGTCATCCCAGCATTCCTACTGCTCCAATCTGAAAGTCCAGAATTCCCACTGCTCCCATCTGTAATCCCAGCATTTCCACTGCTCCCATCTGTAATTCCAGCATTCCAAATGTTCCCCTCTGTCGTCACAGGATCCCCCCTGCTTTGATGTGTAATCCGAGTATTCCCACTGCACCTATATGTAGTCCCAGCATTACCACTGCTCCCATCTGAAATTTCAGATATCCTACTTCGCCCACCTGTAATCCCAGCATTCCATTTGCTCCCATCTATAATTCCAGCATTCCCACTGCTCATTCCTGAAATTCAAGCATTCCCACTGCTCCCATCCATAATCTGTAATGAATTGAAGCGTGAAGTAGCAAGAGATATCTGTGTTCCTAATGCACCCCTCTGTCATTGCAGTATTCACCCTGCTTTCATCTGTAGTCCCTGCATTCCCATTTCCCCCATCTGTAATCCTACCTTTCCTACTGCTCCCATCTGTAATCCAAGCTTTCTCACTTCTCCCATATGTAATACCAGCATTCCCACTGATTCTATCTGTCTTCCCAGCATTCCCACTGCTCCCATCTGTCATCCCAGCCTTCCCAGTTCTGCTATCTATCATCCCAGCATTTCCACTGCTCTCATCTGTAATCCCAGCATTTAAACTGCTTCCATCTGAAATTACAGCATTCCCACTTCTCCCATCTGCATTACAGCATTCCCATTGCTCCCATCTATCATCCCAGCATTCCCACTGCTCCTATCTGTAATCCCTGCATTCCCACTGCTTCCCTCTGTAATCCCAGGATTCCCAGTGCTTCTATCTGTAATTCCAGCATTCCCAATGCTCCCCTCTGAAATTCCAGCAATCCCACTGCTCCCATCTCTAATTCCAGCATTCCCTTTGCTGCCATCTATAATTCCAGCATTCCCACTGCTCCCATCTATAATTCAATCATTTCCACTGCTACCACCTGTAATTCCATCTTTCCCACTTCTCTCTTCTATCATCACAGTGTTCCCAGTGCTCCCCTTAGTCAACACAGCTTCCATCTGAAATTACAGCATTTCCACTGCGCCCATCTGTAATCCCAGCATTCCCACTGCTCCCATCTGTCATCTCAGCATTCCCACTGTTCCCATCTGAAATTCTAGGATTCCCACTGCTCCCAGCTGTAATCCAAACATTCCCACTGCTCCCATCTGTAATCCAAGTGTTCCCCCTGCTCCCATCTGTCATCCCAGCATTCCCACTGCTCCCCTTTGTCGTCCATGCATTCCCCTGCTTCAATTATTAATAATAGCATTTCCACTGCTTCCCTCTGTAATCCCAGGATTCCCAGTTCTCCTATCTGTAACTCCAGCATGCCCAATGCTCCCCTCTGAAATTCCAGCAATCTCACTGCTCCCATCTGTCATCCCAGCATTCCCACTGCTCCCTTCTGAAATCCCAGCATCCCCACTGCTCTCATCTGTAATCCCAGAATTCCCACTGCTCCCATCTGTAATCCCAGAATTCCCACTGATCCCATCTGTAATCCCAGCATTCCCACAGCTTCCATCTGTAATCCAATCATTCCCACTGCTCCCATCTGTAATTCCAGTTTTCCCACTTCTCTCTTCTATCATCACAGCGTTCCCAGTGCTCCCCTTGGTCATCCCAGCATTCCTACTGCTTCCATCTGAAATTACAGCATTTCCACTGCGCCCGTCTGTAATCCCATCTAAAATTCCAGCATATCCACTGTTCCCATCTGAAATTTCAGGATTCCCACTGCTCTCATCTGTAATCCCAGCATTCCCACTGCTCCCATCTGTAATCCCAGTACAGGGATCCTTCGTGTTCCATGGGTAATTGGGACCGAAGTCTCTACGTGACCAGTGAAATCTGCAAAGTAGGATCACCCCCCAAATGACATATATGTACATGTCTATGTGTATATAATATCAATAAATACATATTCAATGCTATAAATATTTATAATAACAATTAAACATTAAAAAATAAACATAAAATGTAAATAAAACATAAATGCACACATACATATGGTATTGCCTGAGAAGACAACACACGCCTGCCCGCAAGCATACATGCAGATGCGCTTGCGCACACAGATGCGCGCTTCTAAACTATGTAAGTAGTTTTAATGAGAGATTTTGGGTTTTTTTTTTTGTTTGTTTTGTGTTGGTTTAGGGGTTTTTTTTTTGTTTTTGGGAGGCTTTTTTTGTTTTTGTTTTTTTGCATAATTTTGGCATAATTTGTGACATTTTCCTTAATTTTTCCCCCATACTCTTCCTTAATTTCTTTCTTTTTTAATTCAATAAATATTTATTATTTATTTTTTTAAAAACCTCTGTGCGCTGAAGCCGAATGAATTGAAGTGCGAAATAGTCAGGGACCTCTGTGTTCCCTTTTGCACCCCTCTGTCATCGCAGCATTCGCCCTTCTTCCATCTGTAATCCCAGCATTCCCATTTTCTCCAGCTGTAATGCCAACATCCCCAGTGCTCCCATCTGTCATCTCAGCATTCCCACTGTTCCCATCTGAAATTACACCATTCCCACTGCTCCCACCTTTAATCCAGCCATTCCCACTGCTCCCACCTTTAATCCAGCCATTCCCACTGTTCCCATCTGAAATCCCAGCATTTCCACTTCTTCCATCTGTAATCCTAGTTTTTCCCCCTCCCCCATTTGTCATCCCAGTATTCCCACTGCTCCTATCTGAAATTACACCATTCCCACTGATCCCACCTTTAATTCAGCCATTCCCACTGCTTCCATCTGTCATCTCAGCATTCCCACTGTTCCCATCTGAAATCCCAGCATTTCCACTTCTTCCATCTGTAATCTGAGAATTCCCATATCTTCGATCTGTCAGACCAACATTCCCACTGCTCCCATCTGTTGTCCCAGCATTCCCACTGCTCCCATATGTAATCCAGTATTTCCATTGCTCTTATTTTTGTATTCCCAGCATTTCCATTTCTCCCATCTTCAACAATCCCAGCATGAACAGTGTTCCTTTGTTACTTGTAACTCCCGCATCCTCACTCTCCCATCTTTTCTGCAATTCCAATGTTTCTACTGCTTCTATCTTTTATAATTCCCAGCATAAACAGTGCTTTTTATGTCAACTATAGTCACAGTGTTCTCACTGCTCCAAATGACTGTAATCCCAGCATTGGTTCTCGTGTTACTTATAAGCCCAGCTTTTTTATTGATCCATCATTACCTGCAGTATAATCACTACAATTGCCCTATATTTATTCTTAGCATTTTCATTTGCTCCTTTCTTTCACAGTCCCAGCATTCTCAACTTCTCCTCAAACTTCCTTTTTTCCTTCCACCACCTGTAATCCCAGTTTTCCCGAATTGTTCACTGAGTCTGCAATGATGTCGACGCTTTCTGTAGAAAGGAATCTGAACGTTATAGTGATTAAACCTCAAGATTTCAGTGTTCATAATGTCACACAGGGAATAGAAAGGTGGGAATTTGGTGATGTTGATGTTGATGATTATAACATGAGCAGGAGGTAGTTCTTTCATGGCAGCTCTTTTGTTAGAGAGCACACGCATCCTCACACGCCATCACGCCCTCTGTTTCAGAGCTTTCTCAATATGAGGAGACATAATAATTTGAAAACAATCATACAGTTGTGTTCAAAAGCTGTCTCAGGATAGAAGGGTAGATGAAGGCATCTGGTGTGAGTGTGTCGCTGCGGTGCTCGTTTTCCGTGAGCCACGCTGCCGATGCTGTAGTACAGTGAAGTGACTCACTACAGTCAATGCAGTAATATTTCCCTCCCGCTGCTCAGTCTGATCTCAGACTACACGGATGTTCATGACGGTTTCATGGCACGCTCCATGGAGGGGGATTGAAGCGGCCGTAATGGTCATGTTAACTTAATTTCAATTCCATAAAGTTTGATATACATATTATTGCTATCTCTCGCTCTCATATATCTTTCTCTCACTATAGACTGGAGCTTTATGTGTATCGAGAAGACCTCAGCTCAGGGTTCAATCACAACAGCCCTTTGCCCCAGACTTCCGCTCTGAAGAAAAGCCAGCTCCATAATTTAGTTTAATTTAATTTTAAGGCAGTCAGCTACACGCCATAATCATGTTTCCTTTTGGACAATTTCTCAGGAAAACAAGAGAGAGAGAGAGAGAGAGAGAGAGAGAGAGAGAGAGAGAGAGAGAGAGAGAGAGATGTTCTCTGGAGGGATTCACACACATTTCCCTTGATGCTATCAGATAGCAGACAGCAGCATCTGTCTCTCTGATTTGTTCTTTCTCTTTCTGGGAGGAGTTCCAGTACATTCTGCAATTATGCAGCAGACAGCTTCTGTTTGTAACCTTTATGTTTCATTTTTGAAGCGTATTTACATGGATTTACTCCTCAGATTCACTTCTCGTTAGTGTATGCACTAAATCAAATCCGCTTTTCTTAGCCTGTAACTCTGGTTGGATAAAATTGCTTTAGACTTAGACGCTGCAGACTGTTGGATCGGAGATGAGTTTGATAACTGAGTGGGATTTAATTCTGTAATCAATAGAGGTCGTTCCGGAGCTTTGCGCCTAACACCGCTACACAGAAACATGTATCTCTATTGGATATTCACTTACCAAAAGTGATCCGCTGCTGACATCCACTAATTCAAACAGGTACAAAAGACGGAGGTCACTCCTGAAAGTTAGAGCCCGCTACCGTTCTCATGGTTGTTCATCTCATCTCCGGATGAAACTTCCTGTCCCCTGGTTGTGTTTCAGTCATAAAAACGGTATTTAATGTATTGATGTGGTAGAACAGAGCTCAGATACAGTAGTGTAACTTATATTTATGGGTTTTTAGATGACGTTCATTATTGAGCAGCAGTGATGTTTATTATCGATGCTTCATCTCTGCTTTCACACCTTATTGTGTTTGAGTCGCTCTCATCAGTTGTGTGTTCGATACGTAAATCAATGCAAACCTTACTTCCACTTTAGACTCAGAGGCACAGGTATGATCCTCTGACCCCATATTTATTACCTAAACACAATAAATCATAAAGATAGATAGTGTTTGTATCTCCATGTGAATTACGCTGACGTCGACTGTTCCTTTAACAGTTGGACCTTGAAGCGATCGTCTCTCATGCAGCCTCGATTCCTGGATGATCTCATACCTGGACAGATGGCAACACTGTCGTGGGGTTTGATGAAGTGGAAAACCTGGTGAAAAGCAGATTTTTTTTTTTTCCTGACACCAGGGTTAAAGTAACTGTGAGTCACTGAAACATCACTGAGATCTCATTTGAATCTTCATTATTTCATCATCATGAGAAGAGCCTACTTTGGCCTTCTGAACGAGAATCTGTTCAAAATTATTACAAGATCAATTCACAACAGAACCGGTGACGTGGCCCGGGATGTGCGGATCTTTCACAATAATTTTAGAATGCACACACTGTGTAGTGTACACTCCTCCTTTCACCAGGGGGGAAGTATAGCATGCTTGTATGATAACTTCCATGTGCAGTACTAGAGCAGTGAAAAAGAGACAGATCATCACAGGAAGTGGGTGTCAGGAAACCTGGCTATTGCTACTAGCGAATGCCCGCTAATGACCCGGCTAATGCTCATGTATAAATTCCATCTTGCTTATTTAGCTTGCATGCTATTTACTTACATTAGTGGGCAAGTGCTGAAGCATCCACCATGTTTGCGAAAAACAAAAAAGGAAGCTGGATACCATAATGTTGCATCATGGAGTAGCTGATGCTTGGACTGCCGTGTGCTGCATCACTGTTGTGTGGTAGCATTTTCCAGTTTGTAGAGGAGTGGACTGTGGCGATGAGTGATCATTTTCTTTCAGGGAGTTAGCGTTTGATTTGTTCTATAAAGAGAACCGTTTTATAAAGAGACATGTTTTATGTACTGATGTCCTGTATCAAGTTCTGTTTGGATGTATTTTTTATCCTTCCTGAGGAACGTTCTGGTTTCCTCCAGAAAGACGACTCCTGCATTAAGGTTCTTATGTTCCTCTAAACAGGAACTCTTTGAGGATCGATGTGTCCATTTGCGAAAGCTTCCATTTGTCCTCTTGAGGACGTCACAGATGAACTTGAACCAATCCTGGAGAGGTTTCTATTTCAGTGGTGTACAGTGTTGTGGATGTGGCATCAAACAGAGGAATGATTGTGGAGACCAGCATAGAACATATCGCACACTTTCTGTATAGTACGTGCAGTATATCACTATATCAGTTCATGATCTGTGGGTGTCAGAACAGCTGTGTGCAGCCGATAACATCTATGCTGATGTTCGAGCTCATGACCGATTCGATCAAGCCTCTCATTCCAAACAGCTGGCCATGTCCAAACATTTACAGATCACCAGACCATTTCAGGGTGGCACATGCACAGACATTCACACCCACCCCTAGGGGCATCATTCCTAAAACCGCAGTATGACGTTGAGGATACTCCTCACAATAGTTATATACTGTATCGCCCCCTGTTGGCTGCTGCTGGTCCTCACCTTTGTGTTATACTGAGCTGCCAATATTCATCATGATCATCACCTTCTCCACCCTGCTGTTTGTCCGGTGTGTGTGTGTGTGTGTGTGTGTGTGTGTGTGTGTGTGTGTGTGTGTGTGTGCGCACGCGCTTCAGTTCAACCGTGTTAACGTGAGGGAAGCAGAGGGACGTGGAAGCAGAGGTGAGCTGAGAGATGACAATCAGGATGTAGAATAGTGATGCAATGACGACTCTATTGTCTGAGTTTCATTAAAGCTTGGTTTATTCGACAACCTCTTTCATCTGAGTGCCGGTTTTCCTCCTTTTTAAATGAAGGGTTGTTTTCTTAGAGCAGTTTTTCTGTTGTACTGTGTTTCAGTTGTATCAGTGTGTTGAAGCTGGGCTCCAGTGAAACACAATCACCTCCCTATGGCCCTCGCCCTGTTCCGTGCTGTCCTCATCTGTGTGTTTACTTCATCTCGATGTCATTGACTTGAATCCAGAGACAAAGTTAGACATTTTCAGTTTATAAACAGGATGCATGAAATCCGATCTGCAGCCAGACACTCGTCTAATTCTGAGATATTTGAAGATTACACACCAGCCATAACGTCGCTGATAACACCACACAATAACCCAGATCTAATCAGGACGCTTAGATCTTGGATTTGTTCCATGAATTTTGGTGCTGATGTTACCCTGATGGATCAGAAAGATCACACTGCAGTAAAATAAGGTTTTATTCCTGTAAAGACAACGACAGCTGATTCACACATACTCTTTGAGAATATCACATCTGTGTCTACAGAGGTCACGGTGTTCGTCACCTCTCGGTCTCAATGTGTCAACCGTCACTCATGCCGGGCGATCAGACCAAAAGCTCAGTTTTTACCCTATATAAATATCTGGAGTTTTGATGTCAAAATGTCTCTCAGTGTCCAAGAAACGCTCTGAGGTGTGGCGGGAAAGTTCCTGCATCAGGGTCCCTGCTTCCTTACTGATTTCCATCTGAGTCCCTGACTAAAGGGCGGATTTACTCTGGGTTCTCCAGTTTCCTCCTAACATTCATTTCAGAAGAGGTTATTCTTCATTGAAGTTTCTTATCAATTAACAATTCCAAGCTTTGTTTTCATTCTGAAGCAGATGAAACCCATGAAATTATATTAATGATGTATTATGTATTTACCTTGGAGAGAATGTTTAACACCCTTGAAGTTGGGCAGGCCCCACTGGCCCCAGGTCACACCCTTGGGTTTGATAAAGAAACCAGACTTATTTAAAGATCTACACGCTCTTAGATTTTCCAAAATGATACACTGGGTTCAAGTTTCTGGCTCGGCAGGGCTTTTCTGTGTGAAGTTTGTATGGGCTTGCATGGTTTTCCGCCGTGTACTCTGGTTTCCTTCCACAGTCCAAAGATATGTATGGCTCTAAATTTCTCCTAGGTGTGAGTGTGAATGGTTATGTGTATGTTGCCCTTTTATATACTTTTGAGAAGGTCAAGGTGTATGTCACCCAATGTTGGGTGAGATAGGATCCAGCCTCCCCATGACCCTAATAGGATTAACAGTTCAACAAAAGAATGAATGAATGAATGCCACAGATCTGGAGCTGGAGTGAGACTTTGTGAAGGAATAAAACAGCAGTGAAAACAGACAATAAACATAAACTCCAGGGTTAAGATAAGATAAGATAAGATAAGATAGAGCTTTATTAATCTCACAATGGAGAAATTCACTGTTACAGGCTCTTGAGGTACCATCAGTAGGGGGTGCAAAAATAGATACAAGTACAAACATACACACATACATATATATTATATAAGTAAATAAATAAATAGATACATAAATAGTATAAATTACTAAACAATAAACGAAAAGAATGGAGCAACTTTATAGACTGGCCTATATTAAACTGTAATGTATCTGAGGGCGGAGTAGATGGGTTGATATGGTTCACAGTCAGTGGGGTAGATGTGGTTGATTAAAGTGCGCGGGGTTTTTATTGCACATAACCGGTATTTTCACAGACAGTTACAAAGTGGCGTTGTACAGTCTGACAGCGGTGGGAATGAACGACCTGCGGTAGCGCTCCTTCCTGCACTGAGGATGCCTCAGTCGTCCACTGAAGGAGCTGCTCAGCTTCTCTACAGTCTGGTGCAGTGGGTGAGAGCTGTTGTTCATGATGGATGTGAGCTTTGCTACCATCCTCCTCTCACTCACCTCCTCCACAGAGTCCAGTGGGCAGCCGAGGACAGAGCTGGTCCTCCTGACCAGCTTGTTCAGTCTCTTCCTGTCCCAGCAGATGGCAGCGTAGAGGATTGCAGAGGCTACCACAGAGTCATAAAAAGTCCTGAGCAGAGGTCTGCATACGCCGAAGGACCTGAGTCTCCTCAGAAGGTGGAGGCGACTCTGGCCCTTCTTGTACAGGGCGTTGGTGTTGTGGGACCAGTCCAGTTTATTGTTAAGGTGAACACCCAGGTACTTGAAACTGTCCACTGTCTCAATGTCCTGTCCCTGGATGTTCACTAGTAAGTGTGTGTGTGTGTGTGTGTGTGTGTACGAGTGCTTCTCCTGAAGTCGACCACCATCTCCTTCGTCTTCCTGGTGTTCAAGCACAGGTGGTTGCGCTCACACCAGTCCACGAAGTCAACGATGACCGACCGGTACTCCAGCTCGTTCCCCTCTGACACACGGCCCACGATGGCGGAGTCGTCCAAGAACTTCTGGAGGTGGCAGCTGTTTGTGTTATATATGAAGTCCGAGGTATAGATCTTGAAAAGGAAGGGTGAGAGGACGGTGCCCTGCGGTGCCCCCGTGCTGCAGACTACCACCTTTGACTTACAGCCGCGCAGCCGCACGTACTGTGGACGGTTAGTAAGGTAGTCAATAATCCAGGCAGCAAGATGCCCGTCCACTCCCACGTCCTCCAGCTTCCCCAGCAGACGCGCTGGCCTGATGGTGTTGAAGGCGCTGGAGAAGTCAAAGAACATGACCCTCACAGCGCTGCCGGCGATCTCCAGGTGGGTTAGTGCCCGCTGCAGAAGGTAGATGACGGCGTCTTCTACTCCGATGTTGGGCCTGTAGGCAAACTGCAGCGGGTCTAGGGTGGGGCTCACCATAGAGCGGAGGTGTTCAAGGAGGAGCCTTTCCATGGTCTTAATGAGGTGGGAGGTCAGGGCGACAGGTCTGTAGTGGGCTGGTTCCTTCGCTTGAGCTGTTTTGGGAACCGGAACCACACAGGAGGTCTTCCATAGGACAGGAACCTTCTCCAGGCTGAGGCTCAGGTTGTACAGGTAGCATAGTACCACACAGAGCTGGTCTGCGCAGGTCCTCAGCAGCCTGGGACTGATGCCATCAGGTCCTTCAGATTTCCTCTGATTTAGTCGCCTCAGCTGTCTCCTCACCTGGTCTGATGTGAGGGATAGGGGGGGCTGGGGTGGGCTGCAGAGGGAGGGGGATGTGTCTGTCGGGCTGTAGCAGTCAAGTGAAGTTGGCCTGGGGAGGGGGGAGGTGTCAGCTGGTCTGGAGATGTGTGAAGAGGGGAGGGGAACGGGGAGGGGAGCAGAGGGGGAGGGGGGAGAATCAAACCTGTTGAAGTAACAGTTTAGTTCATCCGCCCAGCGCTGGTCACCATCAGTTGTCCCTCTGACACTCTGCCCAAATCCAGACATGTTCTTTAGTCCTCTCCAGACGTCCCGCACGTTGTTCTGAGCCAGCTTCTCCTCCAGCTTCTTCCCATAGTCCTTCTTTGCCCTCCTGATCCTCCACTGGAGCTCACGCTGGACCTTCTTCTGCTCCTCTCTGTCCCCCGAGATGAAAGCCCTCTTTTTCTAGTTCAGGAGGACTTTAAGCTCAGGGGTGACCCATGGGTGGTTGTTGGAGAAGCACCGTACCCTCCGTGTTGGCACAGTGCTGTCCACGCAGAAGTTCATGTAGTCGGTGATGCAGTGTGTGAGGCCATCGATGTCATCACCAAAGGAGTCACAGAGCATGCTCCAGTCTGTGGTCTGGAAACAGTCCCTAAGCCTCTCGTTGGTCTCCTCGGTCCACACTTTCACAGACCTCTTCTGTGCAGGTTCCTTTCGCACCCTGGGTGTGGATTGGGGGAGCAGGTAGACCAGGTTGTGGTCTGAGCGTCCCAGTGGGGGGAGGGGGGAGGAGCTGTAAGCGTCCTTCACATTTGCATACAGTAAGTCCAGTGTTTTATTGTCTCTTGTGGAGCACTTCACGTATTGCGTGAACGTCGGAAGAGAGGCGGAGAGAGGGGCGTGGTTAAAATCCCCGCAGATCAGAATCATGGCGCGGGGGTGACGAGTCTGTGTCTGATTAACGGCGCTGTGTAGACGCTCACACGCGGCCGCCGCATCAGCCGAGGGCGGAATGTACACGCAAAACACAATCACGTGTGAAAACTCCCTCGGTAGATAATATGGCCGCGCGCTTACCGTGAGCAGCTCCAGGTCCCGCGTGCACAGCTGGTCCTTCACGTGCACGTTTGCCGGGTGGCACCATCGTTCATTCACATAGACCACCACACCCCCTCCTTTCTTCTTACCGCTCTCCGTTACACTCCGATCTGCTCGCGCGAGTGTAAATCCGTGAAGAGAAACCACAGAGTCCGGTGTGAGTTCATTCAGCCACGTCTCTGAGAAACACATGAGGCTGCAGTCCCGGTACTGCCTCTGCTGCCGGGTCAGCACCGCCAGCTCCTCCGTTTTGTTGGTGATCGCGCGGACATTTCCCATGATGACAGAGGGAACACATGTCTTCCGCGTCTTTCGTCCCCCTCTGCAGCCTCTCCTTTTCCTCCGTATTTCCACAGGAACAACGGGCTTTTCCGCGTGAAGGAGGGTGGGGGCGCGCAGGCCGAGGAGGGTCTCACGTGTGTAAGACCTGCGTTGCTCAGAGCCGTCGGTGAATGAGTTTCCTGACGCCAATCCAAAAAGTGAAAATAAAAGTGCACAGAAAAACAAAAGCATCATGAAAGTATGTTTTCCAGATGCAGGATTGAAGAAAGAAAAAGAAAATTTGAAAAAAGATAAAGAAACACGCCTATATACAATAGAAAAGAGAAAAAAAAGAAAAATAAACTGAAGAGCTCCTGTAACTGGCTGCAGGTCACCCGGCGCCATCTTGAATTAACTCCAGGGTTAATGCTAGGACCGTTTCCCTCTTTCAGAGCATCAGTATTAACTCTTGTAAGCCAGCACCTTATTTTCTTGGTGTAAAACGAAGCAATGAGAAGTGATAATCGTAGTGTTGGATTAATTCTGTTTGTCCTCGTGGTGTAGAAACCTTTGCACTATGTGGTAATGGGTTCAGTGATTCTGTAAATGCAAATAATGCTTGTAGGCAGCAGGTTAGATCAGAGTGAAGTGACTGTAAATAATATTATTTCTGACAGTACAGCGTGGCAAGGATTATTCCCACGTGGCAGTGAGGCTGATGTCAGAGCACGAGATTGTTTCAACGGCGCTTTACTCCAGACCTGCGGTAGTCAGTGACCTGGCCTGTCTTTCTGCTTTACCCTTATCCTCTCCTGAGCAATATTCTTTTAGACGTCTTCACCGGAGGAAACTCGCCATGAAGCTCTGAACCCTCACTGAATATCAACCAGGAACCAAAGAACCACCCTGGAGTTTAACTTCTCTCCATGTTCGAAAACAAATTAGATTTTCTCTCTCTCCCCCCCCCCTTTCTCCATCTTTCTACCTCTCTCTCTCTCTCTCTCTCTCTCTCTCTCTTGCCCTTTCTCTGTCTGTCTTGCCCTTTCTCTAACTCAATGCAGAGTGTTTTGTATTTTTGAGTGAATGAAGCAGTTCAGGATGAAACAGTTTGGAAGGGGGGACTTTGGAAGGGGGGAATGTATTAAATGAAGACAGTGGGATCAGTGATGTTTTAATGGCTATAATCAAAGTGATGATTCCTCCCATCTTGGAAAAAGCAAACAATAAACACTTGAATGCAAAAGTGCGAAACTTATGAAGGCTTCTACAGAGCATATTATCACACTTTACACCTGGGAGCGTCGTCCAGCATTTCCTGGAATCCTTCACGGATTAATACGTTTTGCTGGAAACTGGTAGGTGTGATTTTCCCATTTGACGTGCGTGGAACCCCCGGCTTGGACTCTGTTAGCGCAGTAATGTATCTACTGTGAGAGCGAAAACTCACGACTGTGCTGTGAAGCTTTACTGGAGCTGTCATGTATTTTATTCATTGGGGTTGACACCTACTTTGATGCAATTGACATGTTTTGGAAGTGATGATTAGGAAAAAAAACAATAAAGAGATTTATTTATTTATTTATTTATTTTCTATATTGTAGAAATCCCAAAATAGAAATGAATGCATCTGCATTTAACCCAGATCACTCAAACACACACACACACACACACACACACACATAGAGCAGCGGGCACACATTGTGGAGTCCAGAGAGCAGATTGGGGTTAGGTGCCTTGCTCAAAGGGTGGAAGAAGAGAAAGTGCAGCTCACTCCACCACTACCACACCACTACTACCACATGAAGGAACCAGCAACCGTTCGGTCCCAAATCCATTTAAGTAACCATTATTATTATTATTATTATTATTATTATTATTATTATTATTATAGTGGTGTTGTGTTAACGCACTGGGTCCTTGAGGTTGAGTGTTGTAGCTAGTGTAGTGTAGTTGCTTAGCTATTCTGGCTTCCAGCTGTAGCTGCCATCTAACTTGTTGAGTGAAAACGGAGGCAATTTGTAAGCCCTACCCTTATGGATTGTGCATGTCATCAGTCAAGACTCTCACAGTGCCTCCACGAGGCACACCATGGGCAACTAGGCACCTTGTGGCCCCAGCAGAGTCTGTGAGGGATCTCGAAGCAGGTTGGATCCCAGAGGTGCAGTGTGCAGGCCCACTGGCATGAGGATATGCCCTGGCACTCACCAACCAACCAACCACTGCCTTGTGGGTAAAAGTTTTTGAGGCAAAGGCTAAGAGAAACACACTGACTCCAAGCCACCTGCTGCCTTGCAGGTTATGCCTCTTCAGGCAAAGGCTAAGAGAAGGCAAACTCTGAAGTAAAACCTATGCCACTGCCTTGTGGAACTTCTTCTGGAGAAGAGATGGCTAAAGTACTAAACCTAATCCAAATCCGAAGTGGAGGCCCTAAGATGGTTGACTAACACACTGTGTTACCTTCAGGCAGCTCCTGTAGCCAAGCTGTTGCCAAATGTATCGCTCTGCATTCCATATTCCTTGCCCAGGTTTTTACACCCCAAAGAAGGCACTCCAGAGCTGCTGAATAAGCAGCTGAACCAACACGGGAGTCAGCAATTACGAGTTCTAAGTCCAACATGATTGGTGTAATGTACGGGTGTAACAAATTGCCTCCAACAGTGGGAGGGACCATTGCATCCTACTGGTCAGCTACCACCTGCTCAAATTGGACAGCCCCCCAGTTAATAAGATGCTGACCTGCCAACATCCCTTCTTCAATGGGTGCGTGGAGATGAAAGTATTCCGCTCGGCAAGCAGATGGTAAAACTTGCACCAGGCAAGCAAAAAAGGAGCAAGAAACTACCAGCCTTGGCCACTTGGAACATAAGGACTATGCCTCTGGGTCTCTTTGATGACCTAGAACAGATTGATGACTGCAGGAAACAATTATTGAGTCCAAACTGGGAAGGCTCACCCAATATGGGTGCTGTGCCAGAATTCCGTCAGAGGTGACAGCCATAACAGCCTTCTCATCTTGTCATGGCTGTATACAAAGGGCAAAAAATCCACAGTAGAGGCCCAAAGTTCTTTCTGAAGGGTGTTTTTATTGAGACACTATCTCTAGCTGCGGGCAGTGGTGGTCCAGTGGATCGGGCGCAGGATCACTGATCCTAAGGTTGGGGGTTCAAGTCCCCACAGGGTTGTCACTGTCCCCCCAGTGCAGCCAACTATCAAAGGCGGGCCATGTCTCTCACTGCCTATGGTGAGAGGCATGTTAAAGAACCATTGCTGACTTTCGTAAAAAGAGTAGTCTGCAAATCCATCAGCGTGTTTCTTTCAGTCTAGGAACCACCACAGCCCTCTCAGCCAGCTGAGCCACCGTGGAAGGGACCTAGGCCTAGAGAGCGGGGAACTGTCTCTCGCTATACAAAAAAAAATACTCAGCGCAGGCGAGGAGAAATAACTCTTCACTATCTTCGAATTCGAAGAACAGAGCCATCATCTCTAGCTAGCTGGCCGTTGACTCTAAAGATTTCATCTGCCCTTTGATAGGTCTTGTTTTTATTCCTACTGGGTTGCTAGCCACCCTACTCACCAAATTTGGAACCTGGTGGTGGAGCCAGTTTAGTCATGGACCACTTGACCATGCAATAGGTTATACTGGCTTACATGTTACCAGTAGCAGGGCACAACCTGACCTGACAGGGAAGACTAAATGTGGATAAAGCAGCATTGCAAGAGAGCAGACTTTCTAGAGATGGCATGCTGCAGGAGAAGGACTTTGCCTTTTTCTGGCAAGGCAGACCAGCTGAAAAGACTCGTATACATGTTGTTGGTCTGGCAGTCAAGAAAAACCTGCTTGCCCTGATAGAGCCTCACACAAATGGCTCAGAACGCAACCATTCCCTTGGAGTCTTAACATTGCATGGGAAAGGAAACATCCTAAGCATTTATTCTCCGACTTTAACCTCTTCTCAAGACACAAAAGATTAGTTCTACGAGGAGCTTGATACCATTGTTAGCACCATCACAAAATCAGAGCAAATCATACTGCTGGGTGCCTTTAATGCCAGAGTTGGGACTAACCATGAGACATGACCAACCTGCCTTGGACTCTTTGGTGTGGGCATGATGAATGAGAATGGTCAGCGTCTGATAGAGCTATGCTCCTACCACAAGCTATGCATCACCAACTCATTCTCTAACTCCAAGCTGCATCACAGGGTCTCATGGAGACACCCTAGATCTGGCCACTGGCACCAGTTGGACCTGGTCATAACCAGAAAGGCTGCACTTAACAATGTGTTCCATAGTGCCACAGCTTCCATAGTGCTGATTGTGATACAGACCACTCCATGGTCTGTGTCAAATTCTGCCTGCAGCTGAAAAAGATCTAACGCCCCACACATTCAGGATGCCCTAAGATAAATTATTCCAGAATTTCCGGCCCTGATGTATGTGCACACTGCCTGGAACGAACTCTTGCTGACCATCCAACAACTGCAAGTATGGAAGAGAATTGGTGCTTCATATGAGACAAAGTCTGTCTGATGCGGCCATGATAACCCTTGGCAAGAAGGAGAAGAAAACCCAAGGCTGATTTGAGTTGCATCTCCTAGTGATGGAAACATGTCATAAAGGCAAAAAAATGCATTGATTGACAAAGCAGATACTTCCCCCAAGAACCTCTCTACACTTCAAGCATCTAGACAAACTGTTCAGCGAGGACAGCAAGACATTGTGCAAAAAAAAATACTGGCAGACCATGTGCATGAACATCCAAACCTGTGCAGACAGTGGAAATATCCAGGGTATGTACGATCGAATGAAGAAAGCTTTTTTTACCTGCCATCAGGAAAGTTGTTCCACTAAAATCAAAGGAAGGTGAAGCTATTACTGATCACTGAAAGCAGATGGAATATGGGCTGAGCATTATCAAGTTCTCCACTTTACAGAAAATATTGTCTCTGAAAATGCCTTAGAGAGCATTCCTGCTATGCCCATTATGGAAGATCTGTATCTGCCACCTACTGAAGACGGGCTAAGGAAAGCCATTGACTCCCTAGCATGTGGGAAGGTACCTGGTAATGATGGCATTCCTGGAGAAGTCTTCCAGGCTAGGAAAGTTGTACTGCTTGCACATCTTCACAGTCTTCTTTGCCGGCGAAAGGGGAGGAGGCGAGCTCCCAGTTCCTACATATCCAGCAAGGCTCACAGACGACTACTCTGGAGGAGTTAATCGCCTTGTCCACCAGACTGGACAACCGGCTGAGAGAGAGGGCCCCACCTCGAACTCACTCACGATTTCCCCCTCTGAGGGAGGATGACGGCCAAGAACCCATGCAGGTGAACCGCACCAGACTGACGGCTGAAGCGAGGCACTGGCAGCCGGCCGACGGTATCTGCATCTACTGCACCGAGAAGAGCCATTACCTCGCCAGTGCCCTGTGCGGCAGAGCCCGACAGCGACGACCCTCCACGACACCCAGAAAGCGCCTGCGAGTTCAAGGTATGCTACACTTCGCGCAACACTCTCATCCTGCAGATGTATTTATTGACTCAGGCGCTGAAGCCAACTTTATTGATCCAGGGCTGGTTGAGCTCCATGACCTACCCGTGTATGAACTCCATGACCTACCCGTGTAAGACCCCCAAGGAGGTAGTGGCCATAGACACACAAGACCAAGCCAGTGAAGCTCACTTTGTCAGGTAACCACCAAGAATATTTGGAACTGTTTGTTCTCCCTGCCTCTCTCTCTTCCCTAGTGTTGGGGTGGCCATGGTTGCAGACTCAAAATCCCCACATTGACAGGCGCACCCTCACCATACCCGGCTGGAGCGACTACTGTCTGCAACACTGCCTAATGGCGGCCGTGCCCTCCCAAGCTTCACGAACCCCGGTCGACCTGGACGATCTGGACTTAGCCAGCGTGCCCGAAGAATATCATGACCTGCAAGAGGTTTTCAGCAAAGACTGTGCTCGCTCCTTACCTCCTCATCGACCGTAAGACTGTGCCATTGACCTTCTCCCAGGTTCCACGCTCCATTCCAAGCGACTATACAACCTCTCTAAGCCAGAGAAAGACACCATGGAGGCATACATCAATGAGTCGCTGGCTGCAGGTCTCATTTGGCCCTCATCTTCCCCGGTAGGTGCGGGATTCTTCTTCGTCGAAAAGAAAGATAAGACTCTGAGACCTTGCATCGATTACACGGGCCTGAACCAGATCACCATTAAAAACAAGTACCCTCTCCCCCTAATCGATTCAGCCTTCACCCCTCTCCACGATGCTACCGTTTTTTCCAAGCTGGACCTGCGAAATGCCTACCACTTAGTCCGAATTCAGGAGGGGGACGAGTGGAAACTGGCTTTCAACACGCCCCTGGGGCACTTCAAATACCTGGTCATGCCATTCGGACTAACCAATGTCCCAGCAGTTTTCCAAGCTCTGGTCAATGATGTACTTAGGGACATGCTGAACTGCTTTGTATTCGTATACCTGGACAACATACTGATCTTCTCTAGAGACCAAGTCGAACATCTCCGCCACGTGAGAATGGTACTAAAGAGGCTCCTGGAGAACAGATTGTTTGTTAAGGCAGAAAAATGCGAGTTCCATGTCCCCTCAGTCTCGTTCTTGGGGTTCATCATGGAGAAGGGGCAGATAGGACCCGATCTGGCGAAGGTGAAGGCAGTGGCGGAGTGGCCGACTCCAGGGACACGGAAACAGCTGCAGAGGTTCCTGGGGTTCGCAAACTTCTATTGCCATTTCGTGTGGGACTACAGCCACCTAGCAGCCCCCCTCACACAATTGACATCACCCAAGACCCCGTTCCAGTGGTCCACAAGTGCCCAGGCGGCATTTGACAGGCTGAAGGCGAATTTCGTCCACATTCCCGTACTGATCCACCCAGACCCCTCGCTGCAGTTTGTGGTGGAAATCGACGCCTCGGACTCAGGGGTGCGGGCGGTCCTCTCCCAACGGTCTCCCACAAACCAGAAGCTCCACCCATGCGCCTTCTTCTCCCGTCACTTGTCCCCGGGGGAATAGAATTATGATGTTGGGAATCACGAGTTGCTGGAAGTTGTCTTGGCACTCCAGGAGTAAAGGCACTGGCTGGAAGGGGCAGCCCACCCCTTCGTGGTCTGGACCGACCATAAAAACCTATCCTACCTCCGTACAGCCAAGAGGTTGAACTCCCGTCAGGCATGATGGTTACTCTAGTTGGGGAGGTTCAACTTCACACTGACATACCGACCTGGCTCCCGGAATACCAAGCCAGATGCTCTCTCCAGGCATTTCTCCTCGGTGAAGGAAGACTCTACCATGGAAACCATCCTGCCCTCCTTTTGTATACTCGGAGCAGCCCAATGGGAGGTAGAATGACTAGTTTGGAACACACATCAGGGGGAACCGGAGCCCGTCAGGTGCCCCCAAGGTCGACTATATGTTCCCCCACCGGCCCGAATCCCAGCACTCCAGTGTGCTCACTCCTCAAAGTTAGCCTGCCACCCCAGAGCCCACCGAACTCTCTTCCTGCTCTGACAATGCTTATAGTGGCCAAGGATGGCAGCTGACACCAGGGAGTTTGTGGGAGCTTGCGCCACTTGTCCCCGGAGCAAGTCCTCCCATCGTGCACCCATGGGTCTCCTCCAACCCTTACCCGTTCCCCATCGTTTCTGGTTGTACATTGTGGTGGATTTCATCACAGGTTTACCCCCGTCTGAGGACAACACTGTTATCCTGACAGTAGTGGACTGGTTCTTCAAGGCGGTCCATTTCGTTGCCCTACCCAAACTCCCCTCGGCAATGGAAACAGCTGGTGTCCTAATCCAACATGTCTTTCCATGGCATCCCCCAGGACGTCGTTTCAGACCAGGCCCCCTGTTTGCATTCAGAGTTTGGAAGGCGTTCTGTGACACTTTAAGAGTCTCCTGCAGCTTGACCTCTGGCTACCACCCTCAGTTAAACAGGCAGACGGAACGCGTGAATCAAAGCTTCGGATCCTCCCTACACTGTGTCGCCTCCCGCCTCCCAGCCTCCTGGGCCACACACCTCCCATGGGTCCAATACGCACACAATTCTCTGATCTGCACCGCCACCGGGATATCCCCCTTCAGGGTGATCAATGGGTTCCAGCTCTCCCTGTTTCCCAGCCAGGAGGTTGAGGTGGCCGTCCCATCGGTCCAGGCACAGTTTCTCAGAGCACGCTGGGTCTGAAAAGAAGCATGGGCTGCCCTGGAACAGACAGTGGCCCGAAACCGGAGGATTTCCGATCGCCACCGAACCCCGGCACCTCTCTACATGGTCGGGCAACAAGTGCGGCTCTCCTCCTGGCACCTGCCCCTGCAAGTTGACGACAAAAAACTATCTCCCAGATACATTGGGCCCTATGTAATAGAGAAAATTATAAACCCCAGCGCCGTTCGACTGAGACTCCCACCCTCACTCAAGGTACACCCAGTATTTCATGTTTCCCTAATTAAGCCCATGGTAGAAAGTCCCATCTACCCCCCCACCAACCCCCCACCCCCTCCTCCCCGACTGATTGATGGACATCCCGCATACACAGTCAACCGTATCCTTGATGTACGCAGGCGGGGTCGAGGGTTTCAGTATTTAGTGGACTGGGAGGGGTATGGTCCCGAAGAGCGTTCATGGATTCCCCGCTCCCTAATCCTGGACCCGGACTTGTTAGACAAATTCTATTGCCAGTTCCCAAGCAAGCCTAGTCGGGTGCCAGGTGCCGCCCCTTAAGGGGGGAGGGGTACTGTTATGGTCTGTTCTGGCTGGCGGAATTAACTCTTCTTTAATCATTGCAGGTGCTGGTGAGGGGCGTGGCGGTTGCCGTTAGGCGAGTTCCAAGCTGAGCGCACCTGGTCCCAATCTGCAATCAGCAAGAAGCCAGCTATAAATGGGAGTGGCCCGCTTCCCTCCAATGTCAGAAGATTGTTTTCCACGTGACTCTGCTCCTCGGCTCTCTCTTCGACCCCTGGTTCTTGCTTCGTGCTCCACTAGTTCCCTCGACTTAGTATTCCAGTGATTTTCAGTTCCTAGTGTTTAATAAATCGTTTGCACCTTCTTTTGGTCTCCTGCATCTCTGGGTCCAACGCATATACTCCAGGCATAACACTGCTGTTGCAATGGCCAGACTGTCCAAGAGAGTGTGGGAAAACAACAAGCTCATCATATCCACCAAGATGGCTCTATACAGAGCCTGTGTCCAGAGTACCTTGCTCTATGGCAGCGAGAGCTGGACAACCTACTCACACCAGGAGACTCGGCTAAACAGGTTCTCTCTTCGTAGCCTGTGCAGGATCCCCTATATCTCCTGGTAGACGTCTTTCAGCAGGCTGGCCTACCAAATATGCATGCGCTCCTCTCGCAAAGATGCCTTTGGTGGCTCAGCCATGTCTACCGAATGCAGGATGGTCGCATCCCCCAAAGACATCCTATATGGAGAAATGGCTGAGGGTTCAAGGCCCACTGGACACCCAGCAATGCGTTTTAAAGATGTCTGCAAACGTAACATGAAGAGTGCAGACATTGAGCCAAACACCTGAGAAATTACTGCGGCTGACAGAATTGGCTTGTACAGTCATAGACGGCGCTGCCCAACACCGAATTGAAGTGGAGTACCTCCCAAAGAGGATCAAATCCATTGTCTTCTGAGACAGAAGAAGCCAATGATTATAGTGATTATTATTATTATTATTATTTACAGTTAAGATTTATATGCAGCAGAGAGGGATCGGTGATTCTGGCACAGTCAGGCTGGTTAGGCTTATCAGCTCAGGGCCCTCATCTTCTCCACACGCAGCCCAGAAAGTGAATGGGACTTCTCCCAGAAAGCAGTGCCTAGTCAAACCCACCAAGAACTTTTCGGAGAATATGGAGACTCCCCAACACTGCAGCCTTTTGCATTGCCCAGACTGTCAGAATGGCTGTGCTCCCGGTAGCAAACCCAGGCACATTATTGATCTGTGTTAATAGATCAGGAGGTACCAAACCAAGAGCGCCGAGAACAATGGGGGGTCGGACAACTTTGTACTTTGGACACAAGCAAGACATTTCAAAGGCGAGGTCTGCATATTTTGCATGCTTCTCCTGAATCTTGTCAATCACATTGCTGTCAAAAAGGGACTGGAAATTCAATAATATTAATAATTCCATTGGATTTATCAAAAAGGACAATATCAGGTTTGTTAGCTTCAGTACTCCTCAAGCAGTATATGGGCCGATTCCAAAGAAGCTTTAAATTATCATTTTTCATGATGCCCTGGACATGGGGGGTCAGTGGTGGTCTAGTGGTATAGGGTGCTGGATCACTGATCCAAAGGTTGGGGGTTCGAGTCCCACTCTCCACAAGGTTATCACGGTCCCCCCCCAGTGCAGCTAACTGGATTATCAAAGGCGGGCCATGTCTCTCACTGTCTATGGTGAGAGGCATGTAAAAGAACCATTGTTGACTTTCGTAAAGAGTAGGCTGCAAAGCTGTCTGCATGTTTCTGTCCCTTGCTAAAAGGGTTGTGACAGGGAGGGCATCCGACGTAAAAACCTCTGCCAAATCAAACGTGCGAATCAGATGATTCGCTGTGGCGACTCCCAAGTTAAAGGGAAAAAGCCGAAAGGAAGACAGACAGACATGACGCCCCGGACATGATCAGGGTCGTACCATGGATGGACCTCTGAGTCAAAACCACACGCATGACGGAGACGATAATAAAAGGAACGTGCCATGCCATCATGTCTTTTCAGATAAGACGTTTGTGCCAAAACAGGACAACCACTGACAAAGGTGTTGGACGGTTTCACTAAATTCACTACACAAACGACGTTTGGGATTTGCATTTTCCCTTATAATGTTACATTGACGATTGCGTGTTGGAAGTGACTGGTCCTGAGCAGCAAAAAGAAAGCCCTCAGTTTCACTTTTCAGACCAGCCAACTTCATCAAGGGATTACTGTTCTGCCCAACACACTGCACATAAACACGATGGAGTGGTTTTCCAGACAGTTTTTCCTTGAAATGATGACTGAGCAGATTTTATGAAAGACTTCACCTGGTTGACACACATAAATGGACCATCCAGCAGTACTTTGCCATCTTCAAAATCAACATTGACGTTGAGAGTCTGTCCAGCAGCCTTGGCATGTTTAAGATAACTATGGAAGTCCTTGCTTTCATCCTGAGTCTCGATATGCTTCACAAGAGGATCATCAGATACTAAATACTAAATATGTACAAAAGTACACAATAAAATACGATCATGAAGTGCCTCCACATTAATCAAACCTCATCCCCCGGAATTGATTGATAAATATAAACGATTGATAGAGGAACTAGGGTGGTGAGCTCGGTTGTCCGACATGATCCTTCTTGTAAGGTGATCAAGACCCATGATGTCGTCCTTTGTCCAATCAACAACACCAAAAGAGTAAGAAAGGACAGGCACTGCATAAGTATTTGTGGCTTTGACCTTGTTTCTAGCATTTAGCTTCAAACTCCAGATCTTTTTAGACGAGATTTGTTACTCGGCCCAAAGTTTGTCTTTTATGTGGGCATTCTGGAGCTTGTCTCGAACTTGCATCCCCAAATAGGTGTACGATTGGCCTTCCACGAGGTGCTCAATCACTCCTCCTCCATGTAACTCACCTGATCCATCATTGATTGCCTTTCCACGTTTTAAATGAAGAATGTTACATTTATCAAGTCCGAAAGTCATATCAATATCTTGTGAAAAGCACTCGAAAAGGAGAATTTGTTTCTTCAAGTTAGAATCTCCTTTGGCAATCAGCTCGATGTCATCCATGTAAAGGAGATGAGTAAGAGGTGTTGGGGATCTGTGCTGTGGAGGTCTTGGATGATAACCTTCCTTATTGAGCAAAAGACTCAAGGGATTAAGTGACAAACAAAAAAAGCAGAGGACTAACAGAATCCACCTGGAATATTCTTCTCTTAATTGAAATAGGTTCTGAAGTCTTAACCTGACCTTGCAAGTACATCTCAAGCTGAGTTGACCAGCAACTCATTAAAGACTTGAGTAAATGGAGTAATCACTCAGGTAGGCCAACACATTGCAATGACTTCAGAATCCATTCATGAGAGACAGAGTCGTATGCTTTTTTTGTAGTCAATCCAGCACATTGAGAGGTTGCGGTGGTTTAGCCTCTTCTAGTATCATTTTCTGGATCAATAACTGATCCTTGCATCCCCAACATCCCTTTCTGGCTCCCTTTTGCTCCGGGTAAATAATTTCGTTGGAGGAGCCTATTTCCTATTGGATGACACGAGATTTGTCAAACACCCTGTAAAGATTTTGTACATAATATTCAGACAAGCAATAGGGTGGTAATTTTTAGGATCTGTCAAGTCTCCTTTCTTTGGGAGGAGTATTGTGCAACCTTTACAGAACCAAGGAGGGACATCTCCTGTGTCCATCAAAGAATTAAAACAAGTGAGCAGATGTGGTTGGAAACCGATTTTGAATGCCGTCAGGTCCTGGAGCTCTGTAGATTTGGGCATTTTTATTGTTTTCTTCAGGCAGTTCGAAGTAATGAGATACAGTATTGGTGAATTAACGTTTTCTGACGTGGCTTTGCTGTATTCTTCCACCCATGGTTCCTCAAGGTTACAGTTGCCATGTATAGACCACAACTGTGATCAAAACCTTTCACTGGATTCCATGGGTGGTCTCTGGTCGTCATTACTTGTAGGTGTATTTAGTTGCCTGTAAAATTGTTTTTTGTTGGTTTTAAATATTTTGTTTTGTATAATGAATTTATTCTTTTTTTTTCATTTTCTTTTTCTCTCTGTCTAAATCTTAATCTTTGCCTTAAGGGAATCAAGGAAATAAGGAGAATTTTTTTCCTTAGTTGTTTTGTATTTTGCCTTTAAATTTCTCCAAATTGTCTTTTGTCTTCTTGACATTGACTTGCCATAAGATCTTAATTTAAGGCAAAGCTCCAGCCATGACATGTCTTTCCTTGTTTCTTTTAATTTACATTGAAACCGGTTTTCTTTACTTTTCTTGCTTTTACCATTGTTGAAAGGTTTGGAAACTGTATGTAATTCCTCGAAAGTTCAAATAGCGGCAAACATGCAACAATTAATATCTTGCAGGGAACACTCCGCGTCAAGAGTTACAGAAATGATTTCATTTAATTTATTAATTTCATTTTGTGTAAAATATTTTATTGCAATTTTAACTGTTTTCCTTTTCTCAATCGGTAAATCTAAAATTTCTCTATAGTAACGGTTCAACAAAACAGAAATGTGATCATCATGAATTGAAGATGTGGAAAAATCATTGGTCAAATCAGAAAGTGGAAAGCCAGGGGAATTTTAATTTATGCCGTCAGGTGGGCTAACTTCATTGGGAAGAGGGGAGAGAAGGACACGGGCATTCATCTGCAATTTAGGGTCTGCCTCTATACAAACGTTGGGTTCTTGAGAAGGTACCTGACCACGTGCAGGGAAATTATCATCTGTATCACGGCGCATGTAGATCTTTAATCGCCGGAGTTGATCTCGCAAATTTTGTGAGGCCAGGTAAGCAGACAAAGGGTTGGCATTGTCCCAATGTTGCTAAAGAAGGCCAACCAGTCGCCTTTGCACACTCAAGTAGTGTGGATTTTAGATGGTTCGTCCAGGATATTTGTAGACAGGTTCTTTGCCTCCCCCTGGGGCAAGTCCCATTTCCAGTTTGGCAGGTTTGATTACCGAAGGGAGGCACACTGGGCTGCGGAAGTGAAAGATTCAATTTTTTTTTTTCCGTTCAGTAACCCAGTAGTAAACCAACTTTGGGGGGGTCAGCCCTAACTGGGTGATGTACGTTTAGTTCAGGGAAAATCCCCTATCCAGGCCCACCACGTGGAGGTGTACATCATCATATAAACTGGACTGGTCCCACAACACCAACGCCCTGTACAAGAAGGGCCAGAGTCGCCTCCACCTTCTGAGGAGACTTAGGTCCTTCGGAGTATGCAGACCTCTGCTCAGTACTTTTTATGACTCTGTGGTAGCCTCTGCAATCCTCTACGCTGCCATCTGCTGGGCCCCGGGCAGCACAGAGTGGGACAGAAAGAGACTGAACAAGATGGTCAGGAGGGCCAGCTCTGTCCTAGGCTGCCCACTGGACTCTGTGGAGGAGATGAGTGAGAGGAGGATGGTAGCAAAGCTCACATCCATCATGGTCAACAGCTCTCACCCACTGCACCCGACTGTAGAGAAGCTGAGCAGCTCCTTCAGTGGACGACTGAGACATCCTCAGTGCAGGAAGGAGCGCTACCGCAGGTCGTTCATTCCCACCGCTGTCAGACTGTACAACGCCACTTTGTAACTGTCTGTGAAAATACCGGTTATGTGCAATAAAAACCCCGTGCACTTTAATCAACCACATCTACCCCACTGACTGTGAACCATATCAACCCATCTACTCTGCACTCAGATACATTACACTTTAATATAGGCCAGTCCACAAAGTTGCTCCCTTCTTTTCTTTTATTGTTTATTAATTTATACTATTTATGTATCTATTTATTTATTTACTTATATAATATATATGTATGTGTGTATGTTTGTATTTGTATCTATTTTTGCACCCCCTACTGATGGTACCTCAAGAGCCTGTTACAGTGAATTTCTCCATTGTGAGATTAATAAAGCTGTATCTTATTTTATCTTATCTTATCTTATCAGGCCCTTATTATTATTATTATTATTATTATTATTATTATTATTACAGGTAATGGCCAGTGCTTTTTATGTCCATGTTACAGCAAGAACGTTCTGGATTTGAGTCCAGGGCTCCTTGAATTTATATCCCGATGCCTCTGTAAGTTTCCTCGAGGTACTGCTGTTTCCTCCCACTTTCCAAAGACGTGCACATTAGATTAATTGACTACTATATTCCAAATTGTCCCTAATGGTGAATAATTGTGTATACATTGTCTCTGTTATGGCCTGGTGAGATGATCACGGTGTCCCTTGCCTTTGCCCGGACATGGCTGACATGGGCTCCACCCTTCCCTTGACTAATATGCTTAAGCAGCAGTGTGATAAATAGATGGATAATAGAAATTTAAAAAAAGATGGGCTCTGTACAAGTTTCATTGTTAATTATGAAAGAAAAGAAGATCACCTTCCAGCAGGGACAGACATATCATGTGTGTGTGTGTGTGTGTGTGTGTGTGTGTGTGTGTGTGTGTGTGTGTGTGTGTGTGTGTGTGTGTGTGTGAGAGAGAGAGAGAGAGAGAGAGAGAGAGAGAGAGAGAGAGAAATAAGAATATAAATTTAAAAAAGATGAAAGGTAGACATTTTGTTCATCCCGATCAACCAACGTTCTGCGAGTAGCATATTCTCTGAACAGCTCACAAGACCATCACCTGTTACTTTGAAATGTTTCACGAATTGAAGAAATATATGAAGGTGCCCATTATTATTATTATTATTATTATTATTGTTGTTGTTGTTGTTGTTGTTGTTGTTTATGTTAATAATAATATAAACTTAATGAAAGAATGTTTCAGCTCCGATGAACAGTTTCACTCTTATGAATATTTAAATATATTTCCAAGGTCATGTATTGATGTGATCATCTCAGTTTAGAGTTTCAGGATATTTTATGCTAACATTGTAGCATCGTGTCTTCATCTGACACAAAGATGGGGGGGGGTGATGTTTCTGCTGTGATAGTGTGGTTGTTCACACAATGATAATCAGAATCTTTCATTCCAGAGGCGAATATAATTAGTAGATAACAGATACAGGGGATGAGGACTCTCCGTTCCGCTTGGTTCCGCTTCTGACAGGACTATATGCTCACCACCAGTTTATATATTCAGTTTATATATTTTTTTCCTCTTTTTCCTCACACATAAATACTGCTGGTGTTCAGACAAACCGCTACTTTCCTCTTGGCTAATTAGCACTACAAAGTGGCCAGACTCAACCTATTAATAATGTAATTAGCGCCTGCTCATCAGTCACACACAGCCGCTTTAATCCTCTGTTTTCAACTCACACCTGCACTCAGGACTGCAGGAGACAAAACGCAGGGTTCTACTGACCGGAAGTCTATGTGTTCACACACCAGGTGTGCCTCAGAGACATTGTTTGAGCAATAATGGAAAAAAAATATATGTAACATATATATATATATATATATATATATATATATATATATATATATATATATATATATATATATATATATATATATATTATATCATATGAAAAATAAATGACTATATATCTTGTACTGCATATAACTTACAGTTATATTACTACACCATATATATATTATATACACACACTAGTCCTTCTCAAAAAAATTTGCATATTGTGATAAAGTTCATTATTTTCTGTAATGTACTGATAAACATTAAACTTTCATATATTTTAGATTCATTGTACACCAACTGAAATATTTCAGGTCTTTTATTGTTTTAATACTGATGATTTTGGCATACAGCTGATGAAAACCCAACATTCCTATCTCAAAAAATTAGCATATCATGTTCAGGTAGTCTACACGAGCTATTAACCTAATCATCTGAATCAACCAATTAACTCTAAACACCTGCAAAAGATTCCTGAGGCTTTTAAAAACTCCCAGCCTGGTTCATTACTCAAAACTTCAATCATGGGTAAGACTGCCGACCTGACTGCTGTCCAGAAGGCCATCATTGACACCCTCAAGCAAGAGGGTAAGACAGAAAGAAATCTCTGAGCGAATAGGCTGTTCCCAGAGTGCTGTATCAAGGCACCTCAGTGGGACGTCTGTGGGAAGGAAAAAGTGAAAGAAGGGCCAATTCCAGACCTTGAGGGACCTGTGGAAGCAGTGGCCTGAGTCTGGAGTAGAAACATCCAGAGCCACTGTGCACAGGCGTGTGCAGGAAATGGGCTACAGGTGCTGCATCCCCCAGGTCAAGCAACTTTTGAACCAGGAACAGCGGCAGAAGTGCCTGACCTGGGCTACAGAGAAGCAGCACTGGACTGTTGCTCAGTGGTCCAAAGTACTTTTTTCGGATGAAAGCAAATTTTGCATGTCATTCGGAAATCAAGGTGCCAGAGTCTGGAGGAAGACTGGGGAGAAATGCCAAAATGCCTGAAGTCCAGTGTCAAGTACCCACAGTCAGTGATGGTCTGGGGTGCCATGTCAGCTGCTGGTGTTGGTCCACTGTGTTTTATCAAGGGCAGGGTCAATGCAGCTAGCTATCAGGAGATTTTGGAGCACTTCATGCTTCCATCTGCTGAAAAGCTTTATGGAGATGAAGATTTAATTTCTCAGCACGACCTGGTACCTGCTCACAGTGCCAAAACCACTGGTAAATGGTTTACTGACCATGGTATTACTCTGCTCAATTGGCCTGCCAACTCTCCTGACCTGAAGCCCATAGAGAATCTGTGGGATATTGTGAAGAGAAAGTTGAGAGACACCAGACCCAACACTGTGGATGAGTTTAAGGCCGCTATCGAAGCATCCTGGGCCTCCGTAACAACTCAGTAGTGCCACAGGCTGATTGTCTCCATGCCACGCAGCATTGAAGCAGTCATTTCTGCAAAAGGATTCCCAACCAAGTATTGAGTGCATAACTGAACATAATTATTTGAAGGTTGACTTTTTTTGCATTAAAAGCACTTTTTTTTTTATTGGTCGGATGAAATATGCTAATTTTTTGAGATAGGGATTTTTGGTTTTTCTTTACTTTTTTGCCAAAATTTCTCAATATTAAAACAATAAAAGGCTTGAACTACTACAGTTGTGTGTAATGAATCTAAAATATATGAAAGTCTAATGTTTATCAGTACATTACAGAAAATAATGAACTTTATCACAATATGCTAATTTTTTGAGAAGGATGTGTGTGTGTGTGTATATATATATATATATATATATATATATATATATATATATAAGATAAGATACAGCTTTATTAATCTCACAATGGAGAAATTCACTGTTACAGGCTCTTGAGGTACTATCAGTAGGGGGTGCAAAAATAGATACAAGTACGAACATACACACATACATATATATTATATAAGTAAATAAATAAATAGATACATAAATAGTATAAATTACTAAACAATAAAAGAAAAGAAAAGAATGGAGCAACTTTATAGATTGGCCTATATTAAAGTGTAATGTATCTGAGTGCAGAGTAGATGGGTTGATATGGTTCACAGTCAGTGGGGTAGATGTGGTTGATTAAAGTGCACGGGGTTTTTATTGCACATAACCGGTATTTTCACAGACAGTTACAAAGTGGCGTTGTACAGTCTGATAGCGGTGGGAATGAACGACCTGCGGTAGCGCTCCTTCCTGCACTGAGGATGCCTCAGTCGTACACTGAAGGAGCTGCTTAGCTCCTCGACAGTCTGGTGCAGTGGGTGAGAGCTGTTGGACAGGATGGATGTGAGCTTTGCTACCATCCTCCTCTCACTCACCTCCTCCACAGAGTCCAGTGGGCAGCCGAGGACAGAGCTGGCCCTCCTGACCAGCTTGTTCAGTCTCTTTCTGTCCCGCTCTGTGCTGCCCGGGGCCCAGCAGATGGCAGCGTAGAGGATTGCAGAGGCTACCTTATAGCAGAGGCTATATATATATATATATACACACACACACACACACACACACACACACACACACCTTATTACTTAGTGAGACCACTGATATGAACCTGCTTTATTTGTAATTGTACTCAGAGTGTGGTATAATGCAGCCATGAGGGGAGGGGTCACAAGCCAGTGTTCACCCTCACGCCAGTCCCAAGCCCGGATAAATGCAGAGGGTTGCATCAGGAAGGGCATCCGACGTAAAACCAATGCCACATAAAACATGCAAGTCAAAAATACGAATACCATACCGGATCGGTCGAGGCCCGTTTTAACAACGACCGCCATCAGAGCTGTTAACCAACAGGGTGCTGGTGGAAATTGGACTACTGTTGTCGAAAAAGAAGAGGTCAAAGAAGGAGAGGTGGGAGGCATGTCCATAGGCGGAAAGAGAAGAGGAAAGGCATGAGTCCAGGACTGAAAGTAGAGACTTTGAATGTTGGAACCATGACAGGAAAAGGTCGAGAGCTGATGAGTCTCAAGTTGGAAGTTGAAGGCGTGATGTTCAATGTTGTTAGTGTTTATGTCCCACAGGCAGGATGTGAGCTAGAAGAGAAGGAGAGATTCTGGAGTGAGTTAGATGAAGTGATGCAGAGTACCCCCAGAGGTGAAAGAGTGGTCATTGGTGCAGATTTCAGTGGACATGTTGGAGCAGGCAACAGAGGGGGCGAGGAAGTGATGGGTAGGTTTGGTATCCAGGACAGGAACACAGAAGGATAGATGTTGATAGATTTTGCAAAAAGGATGGAAATGGCTGTGGTGAATACTTTTTTATCAGAAGAGACAGGAGCATAGGGTGACATAAAAGCGGAGGTAGGAGCACACAGCTAGACTACATCTTGTACAGGCGATGTAATTTGAAGGAAGTCAGTGACTGCAAAGTAGTAGTGGCTAGTAGTAAGTGGCAAAGTAGTAAGTACTTCGGCTCAACAATCCAGAGCAGTGGAGAGTGTGGAAAAGAGTTGAAGAAGCGTGTGCACGCAGGTTGGAATGGTTGGAGAAAAGTGTCCGTTGTGTTGTATGATAGGACGGTATCGGCATGAATGAAAGGAAAAGTGTACAAGACGGTGTTGAGGCCAGCAATGTTGTATTGTTTAGAAACAGTGGTGATGGGGAAAAGACAGGAGGTAGAGCTGGTGGTAGCAGAGATGAAAATGTTGAGGTTCTCTTTGGGAGTAACGAGGATGGATAGGATCAGGAATGAGTACATCAGAGGGACAGCACAGCTTAGAGGTTTTGGAGTCAAAGTCAGAGAGGCTAGATTGAGATGGTTTGGACATGTACAGAGGATGGATCGTGAATATATTGGTAGTAGGATGCTGAGGTTGGAACTACCAGGCAGAAGACCTAGAGGAAGAGAAGATTTATGGATGTGGTCAAGGAGGACATGAAGGTAGTTGGTGTAAAAGAAGAAGATGCAGAGGATAGGGTGAGGTGGAGGCAGATGATTCGCTGTGGTGACCCCTGATGGGAACAGCCGAAAGGAAAAGAAGAAAACTCAGAGTGTGGTATAGCAGTGTAATGTTACCCGGTGTGTAGTATAGTGGTGTAATTTGATACAGTGTAGTATAAAAGTATATTTGTACTCGGTGCATGGTATAGAGGTGTAATTTCACCTGGTGTATAGTATAGCATACCCCAGTGCAGCTAACTGTGTTATCAAAGGCCAGGTTAATGCTAAAAAACTTTAAAGAATGTTTCTGCCCTGCAATGGCCTGGCAAGGTGTCCAGAGTGTACTCTGCCCTCGCCCAGAGTGCCCGAGATGGGCACCAAGCCTCCCCGCAACCCAAACTAGGTTTAAGTGAATCAGAAAAAGAATGAATGGATAGTATAACATGTAATTTATCCAGGTATGGTATAGCAGTGTAATTTTACCCGGTGGAGGGTATAGTGCAATTTTCCATGGTGTGTGGTATAGTGTAATTTTACCAGGTGTGTGGCAAGGTGTAATTTTTACCCAGAGTGTGGTCTGGTGCAATTTTACCTGGTGTGTGGTATAGTGTAATTTTACCTTTGGTGTGGTGTAGTTTTATTTTACCCGGTGTGTGGTATACAGTAATCACAATATTTTGCGATTAATGGCGACCAGCCCCATCCATGAAATGCAAAAAACTGCGAAAGACTTGTGCCACTTCTTAAGGACACCCACCCACCGATTATATAAAATTTATATCAAAGTTAATTTTAAAGTGTTCTCTGCATGTTAATGTCATACAGGCAATGTATATTAATATATAAATAAATTATACACCTGTTAATGACAATAAATATATAAATGCTGTATAACAAACCTTATAAATAACAAATCCACGGCCACATTGCCAGCACCTCCAGAGCCTTTGCTTTAGTATGTATCATGTTACTGTCCAAACTCACATTATTTTTATGGCAGTCCATAATCCACAACAATAAGGAAATTTCCATTTTCACAACTGTTATGGTCTGTGCTCATTGGCGGCGTTGAACTCTCTCTCTCTCCATAAACCACATGTGCTGGTGAGGGGTGTGGCTGTTACCCGCAGGCAAAATCCAGAGAGCGCACCTGAATTCACTCAGCCATCAGCTATAAGGAGCTCTGTGCTTGACCAGTTTCCGTGTTGATACTCTCTCAGTGATTTTGTTTTTTGTTTTTCCCTCACCACTACAGTGAACATGATTTTTCCCGCACCCCAGTACTTCTGAACCCAATAAAAGTTAGTGTTTCATGAGGGAGGAAAGGTATGTTGGATGCTGGGAAATATGATCTCGACCAATCAGTTTGCTGGATTCACAACCAATCAAAGCACACTCAAGTCAAGCAGGAGAACAGAGCATGTTGGGCAGCGTAGTTGAATATACATGTTGTGCTTGTGAATTTTGAATAATCTTTAATTTTTTTTAATTTCCTGATGGGAAATCCCATGATCTTGCGGGGACGCGAAGTAGGAAATGCAAAGTGGCAGGGGATTACTGTAGTGTAATTTTACCCGGTGTGTGGTATAGAGGTTTTGCTGCTGACGTCATGCATTCGTCATCCCTTCATACTGGGGTGAAAACAAACCATTCACTCCGGTCCCAACACAGTAGCACACGCGTGTGTAAGGGTTTAATACATCATTTATTTATTAAACAAGCGCAAAATGATAGTTAACTGTGTTGCTGTCGGCTGTACAAATTATAGAGGAAAGAAAGCTGGTGTTAAATATCACAGATTCACTGCTAATAAAGCCTGACGAGAGAAATGGATTTCTGCTTGGAAAGAGCCGATACCGACACCAAAAGGAAAGATTGGCGAACAGCTCCTACCAGTCGTATATGTCGCCAACATTTTGTTCAAGGCAAGTCATTTTTATCAGTCGATATATTATTATTTATTGTTTAACCACAGTTCGATTCTATTTAACTGTATATCTGGTGTCCATTTATAAGCTGAGGGCAGCTAAAATGCCATTTAGTCTTTAGGATAACATCATATTCTTGTCCTTTCAGCCTTTCCCTTCAGGGGTCGCCACAGCGAATCATCTGCCTCCATCTCACCCTATCCTCTGCATCTTCTTCTCTTACACCAACTGCCTTCATGTCCCCCTTCACCACATCCATGAATCGTCTCTTTGGTCTTCCTCTGGGCCTTCTGCCTGGTAGTTCCAACCTCAACATCCTACTACCAATATACTCACTATCGCTCCTCTGTACATGTCCAAACCATCTCAATCTAGCCCCTCTGACTTTGTCTCCAAAACGTCTTACATGTGCTGTCCTCTGATGTGCTCATTCCTGATCCTATCCATCCTCGTTACTCCCAAAGAGAACCTCAACATTTTCATCTCTGCTACCTCCAGCTCTGCCTCCTGTCTTTTCCCCAAGGACACTGTTTCTAAACCATACAACACCGTCTTGTACACTTTTCCTTTCATTTTTGCCGATACCTTCCTATCACACATCACACCGGATACTTTTCTCCAACCATTCCAACCAGCCTGCACATGCTTCTTCACCTCTTTTCCACACTCTCCATTGCTTTGTATTGTTGAGCCGAAGTACTTAAAATCCTCCACCTTCCTTATATCTGCTCCTTTTAACCTCACTGTTCCTGTTGGGTCCTTGGCATTCATTCACATGTATTCTGTCTTACTGCGGCTAACCTTCATTCCCCTCCTTTCCAGGTCATACCTCTACCTCTCTAGGTTTTCCTGCACTTGTTCTCTGCTCTCACTGCAGATCACAATGTCATCTGAAAACATCATAGTCCATGGAGATTCTTGTCTAACCTCGTCACCATAGCAAACAAGAAGGGGCTCATAGCTGATCCTTGATGCAGTCCCACCTCCACCTTGAACTCTTCTGTCACACCGACAGCACACCTCACCACTGTCTTACATCTCTCATACATGTCCTGCACCAGTCTAACATACTTCTCTGCCACTCCAGACTTCCTCTTGCAATACCACAGTTCCTCTCTCGGCACCCTGTCATATGCTTTCTCCAGATCCACAAAGGCACAATGCAGCTCCTTCTGACCTTCTCTGTACTTCTCTATTAACATCCTCAAGGCAAACACTGCATCTGTGGTGCTCTTTCTTGGCATGAAACCAAACTGTTGTTCACAAATGCTGACCTCTGCCCTTAGTCTTGCTTCCACTATTCTTTACCATAACTTCATCGTATGGCTCATCAACTTTATCCCTCTGTAGTTTCCACAACTCTACACATCTCCCTTGTTCTTTAAAATGGGCACAAGCACACTTCTCCATTCCTGCTCACTCTCTAAGACCTTGTTGAATGTTCTTGTCAGGAAATCTATTGCTTCCTCTCCTAGACACTTCCATACCTCCACCGGTATGTCATCAGGGCCAACTGCCTTTCCATTCTTCATCCTCTTCAATGCCCTCCTCACTTCACCCTTACTAATCTTTGCTACTTCCTGGTCCTCAACAGTCACCTCTTCTGTTCTTTTTTCTCTCTCATTTTCCACATTCATCAGCTCTTCAAAGTAGTCTTTCCATCTGCACATCCTTCCCATCTATATTTCTCTGCTGTGCCAACCTGTATAAATCATTTTCTCCCTCTTTACTTTCCAACTGAGCATACAAGTCATCATACACCCTCTGTTTGGCCTTTGACACCACTACCTTCACCTTACGCTGTGTCTCCTTGTACTCCTGTTTACTATCTTTTGTCCTCGCTATGTCCCACTTCTTCTTAGCTAACCTCTTCTTTTGTACACACTCCTGCACTTCCTCATTCCAGCACCAAGTCTCATCTCCTCTCCTTCCAGATGACACCAAGTATTCTCCTACCTGTCTCCCTGATCACATTATCTGTAGTTGTCCAGTCATCTGGAAGCACTTCCTGACCACCCAAAGCCTGTTTCAACTCCTCCTTGCAGACAACACAACACTCTTCGTTTTTCAGCTTCCACCACTTTGTACATAACATGTACAGTATATATAATATAACTATTATAATACTTCATAGATTTAGATCCACATATTTGTGCTTAATATATAATGTAGGCAAAATGATAAAAAAGTGAGTCATCATGACTTTTGCCTTGATTCATACTTTGGTGTCCTCACACAGCTTGCCATGGGCGATATTAGAGGCTTTCCTGGGTATAATATGCTTGCGAAGTGCCGAAACCCATCCAGATAAAAAATGCTCATACGCTTCCCAAATTGAACTTTCACAGTCTTTAATACGTGTTCTAACACACACAACAAACATGCCATGCTTTGGTTTCCGCTTCACATGTTTCATCCCACAATGCATTACAGAATCGGAATATACCAAGTTCCGGGGGGGGGGGTAATCATTAACAATGATTGCTACACTCTGAGCCCTTTGAAACTTTTCAGTTTTTCGTGAGTATTTTCATTGTTAATGATAACCTCCCCCCCGGAACTTAGTACATTCTGGTTCTGAAATGCATTATGGGATTAAAGAAGTAAAGTGGAAAAGGCATGTTTTGTTGTGTGTGTTATAACACAAATTAAACAGTGTTACAGTTAAATCTGGGAAGCGTATGTTACATCTGGGTATGTTAAACCAGGTATCCTGTCTGTTGCTTCATCCATGCAGTTAACAAACAAACCATCGGGTAAAACGTGTAGGTCATTTGTTAGCCCTGATAACTGTAGTATAATAAAAAATATGTTGTAGTTTATAATTGTTATCATAATTACCTGGGAGCTCGGAAAGCACTGGGACTGTATTACGGCTGTCGACATTCATATTTATAAATCTACCATGCTTAAAAACAGGCACCTCCAAAGTAAGTACATGTTTGTTTTCACCCCAACATGGCGGCAGATACTCGGCGGTCACGTGACTGCAAAACCTCTATAGTGTAATTTTACCCGGTGTGTGGTATAGTGTAATTTTATCCAGTGTGGGGTATCGTGCGATGTGTGGTATAGTGTAATTTTACCCATTGTGTGGTATACAGTATCCCCCCGCCCATTCGTGGTTCAGCAGTCGCGGCCCCGCATGCTCGGGGATTAGTGGCAAACCCGGAAGTTACTGGCATGTGATTCAAATTTAGCCAATGGCTGAGAGCTTTTGTTTCTCCCTCCTGCTGATTGGTTGCAGATGATGTGTACATCTCTTTTTTTTTTCCTTCACCCACATTTCATCGTGAATCGTGATTGCTTGAATTGTGAATTAACTTTTTTCATGTGTTTTTAATGATTATTTAAGCCCTGTGATGACACTCAAACGCCCTGCATCTTCTCTAGCTTCTGGTGAGGAGCCTAAATGTTTAATTTATTCATTACTACATTTTACTGCATTATTACTGTAAAAACGCATCAATAATTAACAGATTTTCAGGATCTGCAGGAAGGGGCAGAACGCAACCACCAAGAATAACGGGGGCATACTGTAGTATAATTTTACACTGTGTATGGTAAAGTGTAATTTTACCTGGTGTGTGGTATAGTGTATTTTTACCCGGTGTGTGGGGTACAGGGATCCCTTGCTACTTTGCACTTCAATTAATGCGGCTTCAGTGCATTGTGGATTTAAAAAAAAAAAATAAATAAATATTCATCAAATTAAAAATAAGGAAATTAAGGAAGAATAGGGGAAAAGGTTAAGGAAAATGCCACAAAAACAAGACCAATTATGCAAAAAACCCTGAACAACACAAAACAAAAAAAACAACCCAAAATCTCCATCAAAACCATCAGCTGTCTGAGGTCAAAAGTGAAATAAAATTGAAGAACAAATAGAAATAGAAATGGAATGAAATCTATAGAAAGATATATCTTAAATCTTCTTCTTTCTTCTTTTCCTTTTGGCTGTTCCCTTCAGGGGTCACCACAGCGAATCATCTGCCTTCATCTCACCCTATCCTCTGCATCTTCTATATATAAGTATTAAATATGATTAAACATTATCCTGAGGTACACTTAATACTAGGCTCCAGCAGAGGGGCGTGGCTGACATGGAGGTCCGGGAAGAGAAGCAGAACAATGCATTTCCGAAATCCAAAATGTTCAAACAAGAAACAAATTGACTCCAGTATTATAATGAACTGGATAAGAGTGAAACTCTCTGTAAATCTGATCAAATCCGCTGTGCTGTGCTGTGCTTGAGAGGAACCAGAAGTTTAGACACTGGACATAATGATATGTACAGATGATTAGATAGAGAGAGAAAGAGAGAGAGAGAGAGAGAGAGAGAGAGAGAGAGAGAGAGAGAGAGAGAGAGAGAGAGATTGTAGACAGTACAAACTCGGTTACTTATACAAGGTTTAAACATAAGTTCCCCTCTAAAGAATGCCCTGCAATGACTTACAAACAAATTCATCTAACCAGCTGGAACCGAACTCGTTTGTAAGCTGGGGAGTGTCTGTACATTGTTGCATCTGTGTGTGCACATGTGTTGTTGTTCTTCTTCTCATGTGGTTCCATCTGTATGTTTGTGTACTGTATTTATATATTATTTCCATCTTATATTTTTTAATGTTTAATTATTATTAGAAGCATTTATAGCATTGAATATGTATTTATTGATATTATACAGACACTCCCCGACTTACATTTTAGTTAGGTTCCGAATGGACAAACGTAAGGTGAAAAAAAAAAAAAAAGTTAGTTGTTACTGTATATTCGAGTGACATATGATGGTCATACTGTACTTCTTCTTCTTTTCCTACTGTACTATAGATCCATAAATACCATTACCGTATCTCATAAAACACCCCTGAATCAATTATTATAAACATCTTCTTCTTCTTCTTTTACTTTCGGCTGCTCCCTTCAGGGGTCGCCACAGCAAATCATCCGCCTCCACCTCACCCTGTCCTCCGCATCTTCTTTTCTGACTCCAACGACCTTCATGTCTTCCTTCACCACATCCATAAATCTCTTCTTTGGTCCTCCTCGAGGCCTTCTGCCTAGTAGTTCCAACCTCAGCATCCTACTGCCAATATACTCACTATCCCTCCTCTGTACATGTCCAAACCATCTCAATCTAGCCTCTCTGACTTTGTCTCCAAAACATCTTACGTGGGCTGTCCCTCTGATATACTCATTTCTGATCCTATCCATCCTCGTTACTCCCAGAGAGAACCTCAACATCTTCATCTCCGCTACCTCCAGCTCTGCCTCCTGCCTTTTCTTCAGCGCCACTGTTTCTAATCCATACAACATCGCTGGCCTCACCACCGTCTTGTACACTTTTCCCTTCATTCTTGCTGACACTCTCCTATCGCACATCACACCGGACACTTTTCTCCAACCATTCCAGCCTGCCTGCACACGTTTCTTCACCTCTTTTCCATACTCTCCATTGCTCTGGATTGTTGAGCCTGAGTACTTAAAATCCTCCACCTTCGTTATCTCTGCTCGCTGTAACATCACCGTTCCTCCTGGGTCCTTCTCAGTCACACACATGTATTCTGATTTTCTGAGGCTAACCTTCATTCCTCTCCTTTCCAGGGCATACCTCCACCTCTCTAGATTTTCCTGCACTTGTTCTCTGCTCTCACTGCAGATCACGATGTCATCTGCAAACATCATAGTCCATGGAGATTCTTGTCTCACCTCATCTGTCAGCCTGTCCATCACCATAGCAAACAAGAAGGGGCTCAGAGCTGACCCTTGATGCAGTCCCACCTCCACCTTGAATTCATCGGTCACACCGACAGCACACCTCACCGCTGTCTTACATCTCTCATACATGTCCTGCACCACTCTAACATACTTCTCTGCCACTCCAGACTTCCTCATGCAATACCACAGTTCTTCTCTTGGCACCCTGTCATATGCTTTTTCCAGATCCACAAAGGCACAATGTAGCTCCCTCTGACCTTCTCTGTACTTCTCTATTAACATCCTCAGAGCAAACATTGCATCTGTGGTGCTCTTTCTTGGCATGAAACCAAACTGTTGTTCACAAATGCTGACCTCTGCCCTTAGTCTAGCTTCCAGTATTCTTTCCCATAACTTCATCGTATGGCTCATCAACTTTATCCCTCTGTAGTTGCTGCAACTCTGCACGTCTCCCTTGTTCTTAAAAATTGGCACCAGCACACTTCTCCTCCACTCCTCCGGCATCTGCTCACTCTCTAGTACCTTGTTGAATGTTCTTGTCAGAAAATCTACTGCTACCTCTCCTAGACACTTCCATACCTCCACAGGTATATCATCAGGACCAACTGCCTTTCCATTCTTCATCCTCTTCAATGCCCTTCTCACTTCACCCTTACTGATCTTTGCTACATCCTGCTCCTCAATGGTCAACTCTTCTACTCTTTTTTCTCTCTCATTTTCCTCATTCATCAGCTCTTCAAAGTAGTCTTTCCATCTTCCCAGCACACTTCTGTCATCAGTCAATACATTTCCCTCTCTGTCCTTTATCAATCTAACCTGCTGCACGACCTTCCCATCTCTTTTTCTCTGCTGTGCCAACCTGTATAGATCATTTTCTCCCTCTTTACTGTCCAACCTATCATACAAGTCATCATACGCCTTCTGTTTGGCCTTAGCCACTGCTACTTTCGCCTTATGCTGTGTCTCCCTGTACTCCTGTTTACTTTCTTCGGTCCTCTCAATGTCCCACTTCTTCTTAGCTAACCTCTTCCTTTGTACACACTCCTGCACTTCCTCATTCCAGCACCAAGTCTCCTTATCTACTTTCCTTCCAGAGGACACACCAAGTACTCTCCTAGCTGTGTGCCTGATCACATTTGCTGTGGTTGTCCAGTCATTTGGAAGCACTTCCTGGCCACCCAAAGCCTGTTTCAACTCCTCCTTGAAGACAACACGACACTCTTCCTTTTTCAGCTTCCACCACTTTGTCTTCTGCTCTGCCTTTGCCTTTTTCACCTTTCTCACCATCAGAGTCATCCTGCACACCACCATCCTATGCTGTTTGGCAACACTCTCACCCACTATGACTTTGCAGTCACTGACTTCCTTCAAATTACATCGCCTGCAAAAGATGTAGTCTACCTGTGTGCTCCTACCTCCGCTTTTATAAGTAACCCTATGCTCCTGTTTCTTCTGGAAGAAAGTATTCACCACAGCCATTTCCATCCTTTTTGCAAAATCTATCAACATCTGTCCTTCTGCGTTCCTGTCCTGGATACCAAACCTGCCCATCACTTCCTCGTCCCCTCTGTTGCCTGTACCAACATGTCCATTGAAGTCTGCACCAATGACCACTCTTTCACCTCTGGGGTACTCTGCATCACTTCATCTAAGTCACTCCAGAATCTCTCCTTCTCTTCTAGCTCACATCCTGCCTGTGGGGCATAAGCACTAACAACATTGAGCATTACACCTTCAATTTCTAACTTGAGACTCATCACTCTGTCTGACACTCTTTTCACTTTTAGAACATTCCTGACAAACTCCTCCTTCAAGATGACTCCTACTCCATTTCTCTCCCCATCCACACCGTGATAATGACAATGACAATGACAATGACAATACTTTATTGCCCGAGGAGGGAATTTGTCTTGCACGTACACAGGCTCCATAAACATACATACATAAGAACATATTCCAACATGAAGACATAATACATATATAACATTAAATATTAAATATTAAATATCTTAAGGTGCAATGTAAGAAACTAGCACTAAAATTTCAAAAATAAAATTTAAAAATACTTTAAAGAATACTGTATGTTAAACGGACATGTAACGACTTAAGACATAAAACTGAGTTTTTAAATTAGATAATGCAACAGATAAAAACAGTGGTACAAAATGTAACAATATACAAGAGACTAAAGGTGGAGGCTACTTATTTAAAAGGAAAATGCTAGTTGGTGTATAGGATGTACGGGCTCTCTTTGATTTAAGTTTGGGTAATTGATATCTGCGGCCGGAAGGAAGAAGGATATATTCAGAATGAAGAACATGAGTTTCGTCGTTAATAATTTTGGATGCTAAATTTAGTACACGAGATTCATAAAAGTAATCAATAGGGTCTAAAGGAGTTCCAATGATTTTGCTGCTTACGTTTACAATTTTGCCAAGTTTGTTTTTGTTTTTGAGAGAGAGGGTGCCGTACCAACATTGTACACTAAAAAGTAAAACAGATTGCACACATGATTTGTAAAATAACAACATAATGGTTTTATCAATATGAAAAGATCTGAGTTTGCGAAGGAAGAACAGTCTTTGTTGACACTTGTTGTACACGGCATCAGTATTCTGGGTAAAAGTCAGCTTATTGTCAATGATAGTTCCCAGATATTTGTATTGGTCAACTTGTTCAACAGTCTCTGAGTTAATTACGACAGGTGCATGATCAGATTTTTTTGTTCTAAAGTCTATGATGAGTTCCTTCGTTTTCTTTACATTCAGCTGTAGGAAATTGGCCTCACACCATGAGTTGAAGTTATAAATGTCCTCTCGGTAGCTGGCTAAAGACTCGCAATCACTAAGGAGACTCACAAGGGCGGCGTCGTCTGCGAACTTGATGGTAGAGCAATTCGAGTGGGTACTGACACAATCGTTAGTGTTGAGGATGAACAACACAGGGGAGAGAACACATCCCTGTGGAGCCCCCGTGTTGATGGTAACTCTACTGGACATGCTGTCGTTAACCCTCACGTACTGGGTTCTGTCTCTCAGGAAGTTGAAGATCCATTTGATCACTGCATTGTTTACGGATAAGCGTTGAAGTTTCTCAATCATTAGGTGTGGCTGTATGGTGTTAAATGCGGATGAAAAGTCAATGAACAGAACCCGAGCAAATGACTTCGGAGTTTCAAGATGTTGGTATACCTGGTTTAGAAGTGTGATTGTGGCGTCTTCAACTCCCCGTTTTGCCCTGTAAGCAAATTGTAGAGGGTCCAGCTTGTCTTGGACGTTGCGTAGCAACGACTTCAGCACCAACCTCTCCAAGCACTTCATGACAACCGATGTAAGGGCCACAGGCCTGTAGTCGTTTAGAGTTGATGGTTTGGTTTTCTTAGGTACAGGAACTATTTCCGACAATTTCCAAAGTTTTGGTATTAAATTAGAATCCAGTGACATTTGGAATAATTTACAAAACACTTCACTGAGCTGGTCGCGACACTCCTTTAGGACCTTGCCGTCCAAGTTATCTGGTCCAGACGCTTTACGTATGTTCAGTTTGGAGAACTCATTGATGACGTCATCGTGTTTAAGTAGTATTGGGCTCGAGTTGTTGGCGTCTAAAACCGAATACAAGCGATCACATTGTTGACTAAAATCGAAACAATCAAATCTTGCATAAAAGTCATTGAGTTCACTGGCGAATGCATTTTTATCGGGAACATTGATGGCTTGTCTCTCGCTTTTACTACCAATCATAGTTCTTACACCACTCCAAGCTTGGCGAAGGTTGTTTGTGTAAAACTGACGCTCAATCTTCTCCTTGTAGGCCTGCTTACATTGTCTTATTGTGCAATCAATTTCCTTCTGAACAAGCCTCAAATCATCTCTGTTTTGTTCCATGAAAGCTATTTTCTTCTTGTTAAGCAGCAACTTTAACTCTTTTGTGACCCAGGGCTTGTTATTCGGGTAGACTTTTACTGTTTTACTGGGAATAATATTGTCCACACAAAAGTTTATATAACATGATATATGATCAGTAACAGTATCTAAGTTTGCACAATCGTCAAAGAAAATGTCCCAGTTTGTACAGTCAAAACACCCTTTCAAACTTTCAATAGAATCAGAATCCCACGTCCTCACAACCTTTGAGTGAGTTTTGTCCATTTTCAATTTAGTCTTGTACTTAGGCATTAAGTATACTCCGTTGTGGTCAGATGATCCCAGAGGCGGCTTACTCACAGTTTTATAGGCGTGTTTAATGTTCCCGTAACAGAGGTCGATTGTCTTGTTTCTGCGGGTTTTACATGTCACATATTGTTCGTAGTGTGGTAAAGTTTGTTTAAGTGAACAACTGTTGAAGTCGCCGAGAATTAGTTTCGGTGCTTCAGGAGAGAGATTTTCTAATTTTTGCATGTGGTCGTAGATTTGATCAGTTGCCTTCTTGTCATTAGCACTTGGAGGAATATACACCAGTGTTATGAAGACTTGTCCAAACTCTCGTGGTAGATAGAATGGACGAAACGATACAGATAGAAGTTCAATATCAGATGAACATACTCTGTTTCTTATCGTAAAGTTAGTGCACCACTTAGAGTTCACGTATATGCAAACGCCGCCCCGATGGTCTTCCCCGGTAGCGCCGGTGTCTCTGTCGAGGCGGATAGGGGTCGAACCCGGTAGTGTAATCACAGAGTCGTCAACCTGTCTATTCAACCATGTCTCTGTAAAGCACAACAGTGAACTATCGCGGTACTCAAACAGATGTTCCACACATGCATGGAGTTCATTGAGCTTGTTTTTGATGGACCGTACGTTTGAAAGCAGTATAGTGGGAAGCGCAGGTTTGTGGTTACGGGCTCGAACTCGGCGTCTCACGCCCCCCCTCTTACCTCTTTTATGTCGTTTTGTGGTGGTATGGTCCTCTGAAGTCAGTACACAATCCTGAGGTATATCCAGTTTAAGGCTACTCACATCCAGATTGTCCCTGTAGGATAATAAGAACTCCCGTCCATAGCGAATGTAATGACTGTGGTCGCCATGTTGTATACCCAAGCCGTATCCCGCTTGTGTGCAATCGACAACATTATGTTGAAATATGATAGTTTTGAGCAGATGCAGCGTCAAAATGCTCAAAATAAGTGTCCCCATTTTCTTAAAGTCATTCACAATGAACAAATTCGTCACAGTAACACACAAAAGAACACAAAATAACAAAAATATCCGGAGCTCTGAAACGTGCGTGTCGCCATTGCATAAAATAGCTTAAACCCTGCTCCTAAGCTTTTAGCTTTGCTACCTTTCCACCTGGTCTCCTGAACACACAGTATGTCCACTTTTTATCCTCTGCATCATGTCAGCCAGCTCCCTACCTTTTCTTTGCATAGTTCCAACATTCAAAGTCCCCACTCTCAGTCCTAGACTCATGCCTTTCCTCTTCTCTCTCTGCCTACGGACACGCCTCCCACCTCTCCTTCTTCGACGTCTTCGACCAACAGTAGTCCAATTTCCATCAGCACCCTGTTGATTGACAGCACTGATGGCGGTCGTTGTTAACCCGGGCCTCGACCGATCCGGTATGGGGGTAATACTTCTGATTTGCATCATAAATATTTGGCATTGGTTTTACATCGGATGCCCTTCCTGACACAACCCTCTGCATTTCTCCGGGCTTGGGACCGGCATGAGGGGGAGAGACACTGGTTAGTGCCCCCCCCCACACACACACACACCTCATGGCTGTATTGAATCAATTATTATAAACATAACATTGTAAAATAATATAAAATATAATCAAATAATATCACCATTAATTTCAAATAAATTAAATTCAAGCAAAATAATTTCAAATAAATACATTTTAATGAAATTAACTAATCAACTATCAAATACAGTATCAAATATAACATTTAATATTCTCTGTGATGTGATCTTTCTGCTTGTAAATGGTTCCGATAGTCGACGGAGCCATTTGGAAGAAACGTGCAACATTCACATGTTTTTCACCAGCATCGATTTTCTTGATCATAGCCATCTTCGTTTCTAATGAGATGGCTTGCCGCTTTTTCTGATTACCACGATCACTAGTAGGCTTACGCTTCTGACCAACCATATTTGCTTAGGGTTACAAAAGTTCGCAAAACAGTGTAAACACAAAGATCACAGAGACGACATCTTAACACCAGGGTTACACGCGGTGAACTGGGAAGAAGCAGGGCACGTTCAGTCTGTCGTTTGTAAACAATGGACGCAGCATCATGCGTAAGTAGGGTACTATGTCAGTGTACTACGTAGGTATGTCTCGTACTACAGAGAGCATGCTAAACTCAAAATTTGACTTATATATAAGTGGGTACTTGACACTGAACTTCAGGCATTTTGGCATTTCCTTCTTCCCAGTCTTCCTCCAGACTCTGGCACCTTGATTTCCGAATGACATGCAAAATTTGCTTTCTGTCATGGTGGGAGTGTTTGCGTAGGACCCAAGGATGCAGGAGACCGAAGGAAGGTTCAACGATTTATTAAACATTCAGTACTGGAAATCACTAGAAAACGCAGAATGGAGGGAACTGGTCATGCACGAAGCGCGGCAGAGAGAACGTCGAGTAACAAAGTCACGGGAATCAATCTTCTGACAGCGGAGGGAAGCATGCCGCTCTCATTTATAGCTGGCTGCCACTGATTGCCGATTAGGACCAGGTGCGCTCCCCTCAGAAACTCCTCTACCAGCGACTGCCACGCCCCTCACCCACACCTGCAATGAATTAAGAAAAAGTTAGCATCTCCAGGCAGCACAGATCATGACAGTACCCCCCCCTCTTTAAAGGGCGCCACCTGGCGCCCGACCAGGCTTGTCCGGGAACTGGCGATAGAACCCCTCTAACAGGTCCGGGTCCAGGATTAGGGAGCGGGGAACCCATGACGACTCTTCAGGACCATACCCCTCCCAGTCCACTAAATACTGGAAGCCTCCTGGGCACATCAAGGATCTTGTTGACCGTGTCTGCGGGATGTCTGTCAATCAGTCGGGGAGGAGGGGGTGGGGGGTCGGAGTGGAATTCCTACCACCGGCTTGAATAGGGAGACATGAAACACTGGGTGCACCTTGAGTGAGGGTAGGAGTCTTAGTTGGATGGCGCTGGGGTTTATGATTTTTTCAATTGCGTAGGGCCCAGTGTATCAGGGAAATAGTTTCTTCGACTCAACTTGCAGGGGCAGGTCCCAGGAGGAGAGCCACACTTGCTGTCCGACCTTGTAGGGAGGTGCCGGGGTCCGGTGGCGATCGGCCATCCTCCGGTTTCAGGCCGTTGTTCGCTCCAGGGCAGCCCATGCTTCTTTCCAGACCTGACGTGCTCTGTGGAATTGTGCCTGGATAGATGGGACGTCCACCTCGATCTCGACCTCGGATGGGAAACAAGGGGGGCTGGAAACCATTGATTACCATGAAGGGGGACATCCTGGTGGCGGTGCAGATCAGCAAATTATGTGCATATTCTACCCATGGGAGGCAACACAGTGCAGGAAGGACCCGAGGCTTTGGTTCATGCGTTCCGCCTGCCCATTTGACTGGGGGTGGTAACCCGAGGTCAGACTGCAGGAGACTCCCAAGGTGTTGCAGAACACCTTCCAGAGTCTAGATGCAAATTGGGGGCCCCGGTCTGACACGATGTCCTGGGGAATGCCATGGAGGCGGAAGACGTGTTGGATCAGGAGACCCATTGTGTCCATTGCCGAGGGGAGTTTGGGTAGGGCAACGAAATGGACTGCCTTGGAGAAGCGGTCCACTACTGTCAGGATGACAATGTTGCCCTCCGACAAGGGTAACCCGGTGATGAAATCCACTGCTATGTGTGACCAGGGGCGATGGGGAACAGGTAAGGGTTGGAGGAGACCCGTGGGCACACGATGGGAGGACTTGCTCTGGGCACAGATGACGCAAGCTCCCACAAACTTCCTCGTGTCAGCAACCATCGTTGGCCACCAGAAGCGTTGATGGAGCAGGAAGAGAGTTTGGTGGGCTCCGGGGTGGCAGGCTAACTTTGAGGCGTGGGCCCAATGGAGTGCTGGGGTTCTGGCTGGCGGGGGAACGTATAGTCAACCTTGGGGGCACCTGACGGGCTCCAGTTCCCCCTGATGAGCATCCCGAACTAGTTGCTCTACCTCCCATTGGGCGGCTCCGAGTATGCAGGAAGAGAGCAGGATGGTTTCTATGGTTGAGTCTTTACCCGAGGAGAACTGTGTGGAGAGAACATCTGGCTTAGTGTTCCGGGAGCCTGATCGGTAGGTCAGCATGAAGTTGAACCTCCAGACCATGAAAGGGTGAGCCGCTCCCTCCAGCCAGTGCCTCCATTCCTGGAGTGCCAAGACTACTGCCAGCAGCTCGCGATTCCCAGCATCATAATGCCATTCCGCCGGGGACAAGCGACGGGAGAAGAAGGTGCATGGGTGGAGCTTGTGGTCTGCGGGGGACCGTTGGGAGAGGATCGCCCCCACCCCTGAGTCTGAGGCGTCAACTTCTACCATGAACTGCAGTGTGAGGTCCAGGTGGATCAGTACGGGCGCGTGGATGAATTTCGCCTTCAGCTTGTCGAATGCCGCCTGGGCACTAGGAGACCACTGGAACGGAATCTTGGGTGATGTTAACTGTGTGAGAGGGGCTGTTAGGCGGCTGTAGTCCCGCACAAATCGGCGGTAGAAGTTCGCAAACCCCAGGAACCTCTTCAGCTGTTTCCGCGTCCCTGGAGTCGGCCACTCTGCCACTGCCTTCACTTTAGCCAGGTCAGCTCCCCTTCTCCATGATGAACCCCAGGAAAGAGACTGAGGGAACATGAAACTCGCACTTTTCTGCCTTCACGAATAATCTGTTCTCCAGGAGCCTCTTTAGTACCATCCTCACGTGGCGGAAATGTTCGTCTTGGTCCTTGGAGAAAATCAGAATGTCATCTAGGTAGATGTATACGAAGTGTTTTAGCATGTCCTTAAGCACATCGTTGACCAGAGCTTGGAAGACTGCTCTGCTCTTTGTTAGTCCAAACGGCATGACCAGGTACTCGAAGTGCCCCAAGGGCGTGTTGAAGGCCGTTTTCCACTCATCCCCCTCCCGAATTCGGACTAGGTGGTAAGCATTTCTGAGATCCAGCTTGGAAAAGACAGTGGCATCGTGGAGAGAGGTGAAGGCTGAATCGATTAGGGGAGCAGGTATTTATTTTTCACGTTTATCTGGTTCAAACCTGTGTAGTCGATACAGGGTCTCAGGGTCTTGTCTTTCTTCTTGACAAAGAAGAAGCCGGCCCCAACCGGGGAGGATGAGGGCCGAATGAGACCTGCAGCCAGCAACTCATTGATGTAGGCCTCCATGGTGTCTTTCTTCAGCTTAGAGAGGTTGCAGAGTCGCTGGGACGGGAGCGTGGCACCTGGGAGTAGGTTGATGGCGCAGTCGTATGGTCGATGCGGGGGTAGGTAAGGAGCGAGCCCAATCCTTGCTGAAGACTTCTTGCAGATCGTGATATTCCTCGAGCACGCCGGCCAAGTCCAGATCCTCCAGGTCGACTGGGGTTTGTGATGCTTGGGAGGGGACGGCCGCCATTATATTTTTAAAATATTGTTTTTTATTAAAATAATAAAAGATCTGAAATATTTCAGTTGGTGTGCAATGAATCTAAAATATATGAATGTTTAATTTTTATCAGTACAT
>CM045740.1:250000-257500 GCA_024760905.1 Plotosus lineatus
CAGCGATCCAGCACCCTATACCACCACTGCCCCCGTCTTGACCACCACTGCCCCTGTCTAGACCACCACTGCCCCCGTAATGATAAATGTACACGCACCAATTTTGTATGAAATATGTGTTAAAAGTAAAAGAAAATTATTTATTAAACCATTTAAACATTTTATTAACATATTAAACCATTTGAATAACATATTTATTAATTAAACCATAATTAAACATTTTTTATTAACACACACACACACACACACACACACCTCTCTCTCTCTCTCTCTCTCTCTCTCTCTCTCTCTCTCTCTCTCTCTCGCTCGCTCTCTCTCTCTCTCTCTCTCTCTCTCTCTCGCTCTCTCTCTCTTTCTCTCTCTCTTTTTCTTTCTCTCTCTCTATCGCTCTCTCTCGCACACGCTGCGGGCCACACCTATAAGACGTGGAATTCAAACCGCATTCCCTGCTTGACAAACTCAGCTTTAATTTGATTCCTTGAGGGAACGAAATTCCAGATAAGCTGAAATGCAACCACATTTATGAACATTTCCTGAATTAAACAACTTAAAAAACTAAAAACTAAAGCTTTATTCCTTCTCTCTCTGTCTCTCTCTCTCACGTGCTTCCCTGCTTGAGAAGGTAAGGTAGGTAAAGGTAAAGTCTGTTGGGATTTACACCCAAGCCTCGTGGCTCATCAGGCCGGTGCTTATCCACGGTTTCCATAGCGTGAAGCGACCAGGAGTTTAACTCCACCTGGATGGATGCTAGTCCATCGCAGGTTACCGTCCCAGTATATTTTTACTCTTACCCATTTATGCTGCTGGGTGAACAAAGGCACACTTGTGGTTGAGACCTTGCCCAGGGGTCTTAGTACAGTCAGGGTCTCAGTGGGATTCGAACTCACAACCTCCCGATCATGAGCACAGCACCTGTACCACTACGTCACCAGCCCCACCCTGCTTGACAAACTCAACTTTAATTTGATTTCTTGAGGGATCAGAATTCCAGATGAGCTCAAATGCACCTACATTTATTAAACATTTACTGAATTAAAATAACTTAAAAAACTAAACTAAAAACTAAAGAGTAAAGCTTCCTTCTGTCTCTATCTGGAAGGCCAGCAGGGTGGGATGTTGAGAGACAGCCAGTGAGAGAGCAACTCGTGCGTCGATTGGCGTGTTTGAATTTTGAATTTCTTTTCGTAAGAGGGGGTTGTGTTGTATCTCGGAAACTCAAGAAAATGTTTTTTGTAACCCGGGGATTTCGTACTCAGGGGTCTTCGTAAATTATATAAATATATAAATCGTAAATATATAAATAAAATGAACCCGCAGGGGGGCACAAACCAGTGTCTCTCCCTCACGCCAGTCCCAAGCCCAGATAAATACAGAGGGTTGCGTCAGGAAGGGCATCCGGCATAAAACAAATGACAAATAGAATATGCAAATCACAAGAAAGAATCTCGTACCGGATCGGTCAAGGCCCGAGTTAACAACGACCGCCATCAGTGCTGTTGACCAACAGGGTGCTGGTGGAAATTGGACTACTGTTGGTCGAAGACGTTGAAGATAAGATAAGATAAGATAAGATACAGCTTTATTAATCTCACAATGGAGAAATTCACTGTTACAGGCTCTTGAGGTACCATCAGTAGGGGGTGCAAAAATATATACATATACATACATACACACATACATATATATTATATAAGTAAATAAATAAATAGATACATAAATAGTATAAATTAATAAACAATAAAAGAAAAGAAGGGAACGACTTTATGGACTGGCCTATATTGAAGTGTATCTGAGGGCGGAGTAGATGGGCTGATATGGTTCATAGTCAGTGGGGTAGATGTGGTTGATTAAAGTGCACGGGGTTTTTATTGCACATAACCGGTATTTTCACAGACAGTTACAAAGTGGCGTTGTGCAGTCTGACAGCGGTGGGAATGAACGACCTGCGGTAGCGCTCCTTCCTGCACTGAGGATGTCTCAGTCGTCCACTGAAGGAGCTACTCAGCTTCTCTACAGTCGGGTGCAGTGGGTGAGAGCTGTTGTCCATGATGGATGTTAGCTTTGCTACCATCCTCCTCTCACTCACCTCCTCCACAGAGTCCAGTGGGCAGCCGAGGACAGAGCTGGCCCTCCTGACCAGCTTGTTCAGTCTTTTTCTGTCCCGCTCTGTGCTGCCCGGGGCCCAGCAGATGGCAGCGTAGAGGATTGCAGAGGCTACCACATAGTCATAAAATGTCCTGAGCAGAGGTCTGCATCCTCCGAAGGACCTGAGTCTCCTAAGGAGGTGGAGGCGACTCTGGCCCTTCTTGTACAGGGCGTTGGTGTTGTGAGACCAGTCCAGTTTATTGTTAAGGTGAACGCCCAGGTATTTGAAACTGTTCACTATCTAAATGTTCTGTCCCTGGATGTTCACTAGTGATTGTGTGTGTGTGTGTGTGTGTGTGTGTGTGTGTGTATGTGTGTGTGTGTTAGTGTGCTTCTTCTGAAGTCGACCACCATCTCCTTCGTCTTCCTGGTGTTCAAGCACAAGTGGTTGCGCTCACACCAGTCCACGAAGTCAACGATGACCGACCGGTACTCCAGCTCGTTCCCCTCTGACACACGGCCCACGATGGCGGAGTCGTCCGAGAACTTCTGGAGGTGGCAGCTGTCTGTGCTATAGATGAAGTCCGAGGTATAAATGCTGAAAAGGAAGGGTGAGAGGACGGTGCCCTGCGGTACCCCCGTGCTGCAGACTGCCACCTTTGACTTACAGCCACACAGCCACACGTACTGTGGACGGTTAGTAAGGTAGTCAGTGATCCAGGCAGCAAGATGCCCATCCACTCCCACGTCCTCCAGCTTCCCCTGCATAAGCGCTGGCCTGATGGTGTTGAAGGCGCTGGAGAAGTTAAAGAACATGACCCTCACAGCGCTGCCAGCGATTTCCAGGTGGGTGAGTGCCCGCTGCAGAAGGTAGATGACGGCGTCTTCTACTCCGATGTTGGGCCTGCAGGCAAACTGCAGCGGATCTAGGGTGGGGCTCACCATAGAGCGGAGGTGTATGAGGAGGAGCCTTTCCATGGTCTTCATAAGGTGGGAGGTCAGGGCAACAGGTCTGTAGTGGGCCGGTTCCTTCGCTTGTGCTGTTTTGGGAACCGGAACCACACAGGAGGTCTTCCACAGGACGGGAACCTTCTCCAGGCTGAGGCTCAGGTTGTATAGGTAGCATAGTACTTCACAGAGCTGGTCTGCGCAGGTCCTCAACAGCCTGGGACTGATGCCATCTGGTCCTTCAGATTTCCTCTGATTTAGTCGCCTCAGCTGTCTCATCACCTGGTCTGATGTGAGGGAGAGGCGGGGCTGGGGTGGGCTGCAGAGGGAGGGGGATGTCTGTCAGGCTGTAGCAGTCAAGTGAAGTTGGCCTGGGGAGGGGGGAGGTGTCTGCTGGTCTGGAGACATGTGAAGAGAGGGGGGGGGGGACGGGGAGGGGGGCATAGGGGGAGGGGGGGAGAATCAAACCTGTTGAACGCCCTGTTGAACAGTTTAGTTCATCCGCCCAGCGCTGGTCACCATCAGCTGTCCCTCTGACACCCTGCCCAAATCCAGACATGGTTTTTAGTCCTCTCCAGACGTCCCGTACATTGTTCTGAGCCAGTTTCTCCTCCAGCTTCTTCCCATAGTCCTTCTTTGCCCTCCTGATCCTCCACTGGAGCTCACGCTGGACCTTCTTCTGCTCCTCTCTATCCCCCGAGATGAAAGCCCTCTTTTTCTGGTTCAGGAGGACTTTAAGCTCAGGGGTGACCCACGGGTGATTGTTGGAGAAGCACCGTACCCTCAGTGTTGGTACAGTGCTGTCCACGCAGAAGTTCATATAATCAGTGATACAGTGTGTGAGGCCGTCGATGTCATCACCAAAGGAGTTACAGAGCATGCTCCAGTCTGTGGTCTGGAAACAGTCCCTAAGCCTCTCGTTGGTCTCCTCGGTCCACACTTTCACAGACCTCTTCTACACAGGTTCCTTTCGCACCCTGGGTGTGTATTGGGGGAGCAGGTAGACCAGGTTGTGGTCTGAGCGTCCCAGTGGGGGGGAGGGGGGGAGCTGTAAGCGTCCTTCACATTTGCATACAGCAAGTCCAGTGTTTATTGTCTCTTGTGGCGCACTTCCCGTATTGCGTGAACGTCGGGAGAGAGGCGGAGAGAGGGGCGTGGTTAAAGTCCCCGCTGATCAGAATCATGGCGTGGGGGTGACGAGTCTGTGTCTGATTAACGGCGCTGTGGAGATGCTCACACGCGGCCACCGCATCAGCCGAGGGCGGAATGTACACGCAAAACACAATCACGTGTGAAAACTCCCTCGGTAGATAATATGGCCGTGCGCTCACCGCGAGCAGTTCCAGGTCCCGCGTGCACAGCTGCTCCTTCACGTGCAAGTTGGCCGGGTGGCACCATCGTTCATTCACATAGACCGCCACACCCCCTCCTTTCTTCTTACCGCTCTCCGTTGCACTCCGATCTGCACGCGCGAGTGTAAATCCGTTAAGAGAAACCACAGAGTCCGGTGTGAGTTCATTCAACCACGTCTCTGAGAAACACATGAGGCTGCAGTCCCGGTACTGCCTCTGCTGCCGGGTCAGCGCCACCAGCTCCTCGGTCTTGTTGGCGATCGCTCGGACATTTCCCATGATGACAGAGGGAACACATGTCCTCTGCGTCTTTCGTCCCCCTCTGCAGCCTCTCCTTTTCCTCCATATTTCCACAGGAACAACAGGCTTTTCCGCGTGAATGAGTTTCCTGATGCCGATCCAAAAAGTGAAAGTACAAGTGCACAGAAGAACAAAAGCATCATAAAAGTGGGTTTCCCAGATGCAGTATTGAAGAAAGAAAAAGAAAATTTGAAAAAAGATAAAGAAACACGCCTATATACAATAGAAAAGAGAAAAAAAGGGAAATAAACTGAAGAGCTCCTGTAACTGGCTTCAGGTCACCCGGCGCCATCTTGGAATCTTGGAGAGGTGGGACGTGTGTCCGTAGGCAGAGAGAGAACAGGAAAGGCATGAGTCTAGGACTGAAAGTAGGGACTTTGAATGTTGGAACAATGGCAGGAAAAGGTTGAGAGCTGGCTGACATGATGCAGAGGAGGAAGGTGGACATACTGTGTGTTCAGGAGACCAGGTGAAAAGGTAGCAAGGCTAGAAGCATAGGAGCAGGGTTTAGCTGTTTTATCATGGTGAGGATGGGAAGAGAAATGGAGTAGGAGTCATCTTGAAGGAGGGGTTTGTCAGGAATGTTCTAGAAGTTAAAAGAGTGTCAGACAGAGTGACGAGTCTCAAGTTAGGAATTGAAGCCTAATGTTCAATGTTGTTAGTGCTTATGCCCCACAGGCAGGATGTGAGCAAGAAGAAAAGGAAAGAATCTGGAGTGAGTTAGATGAAGTGATGCAGAGTACCCCCAGAGGTGAAAGAGAGGTCATGGGGCAGACTTCAATTGACATGTTGGTGCAGGAAACAGAGGGGACAAGGACATGATGGGCAGGTTTGTTATCCTGGACAGGAACACAGAAGGACAGATGTTGGTAGATTTGACAAAAAGAATGGAAATGGCTGTGGTGAATACTTTCTTCCAGAAGAGACATAGGGTGACTTATAAAAGCGGAGTAAGGCGCACACAGATAGACTATATCTTGTGCAGGTGATGTAATTTGAAGGAAGTCAGTGACTGCAAAGTAGTAGTGGCTGAGAGTGTTGCCAAACAGCATAATATAGTGGTGTGCAGGATGACGCTGATGGTGAGGAAGGTGAAGAAGGCAAAGGCAGAGCAAAAGACAATGTGGTGGAAGCTGAAAAAGGAAGAGTGTCGGGTTGTCTTCAAGGAGGAGTTGAAACAGGCTTTGGATGGTCAGAAAGTGCTTCCAGATGACTGGCCAACTACAGCTAATGTGATCAGGGAGACAGGTAGGAGAATACTTTGTGTGTCATCTGGAAGGAAAATAGATAAGGAGACTTGGTGGTGGAATGAGGAAGTGCAGGAGTGTGTACAAAGGAAGAGGTTAGCTAAGAAGAAGTGGGACATTGAGAAAACCGAAGAGAGTAAACAGGAGTACAGGGAGACACAGCGTAAGGCAAAGGCAGCAGTGTCAAAGGCCAAACAGTGCGTATGATGACTTGTATGCTCGGTTGGAAAGTAAAGAGGGAAAAAATGATTTATACAGGTTGGCACAGCAGAGAAATAGAGATGGGAAGGACATGCAGCAAGTTAGATTGATAAAGGACAGAGAGGGAAATGTATTGACGGATGACAGAAGTGTGCTGGGAAGATGGAAAGAGTACTTTGAACAGCTGATGAATGAGGAAAATGAGAGGGAAAAAAGAGTAGAAGAGGTGACTGTTGAGGACCAGGAAGTAGCAAAGATTAGTAAGGGTGAAGTGAGGAGGGCATTGAAGAGGATGAAGAATGGAAAGGCAGTTGGTCCTGATGACATACCTGTGGAGGTATGGAAGTGTCTAGGAGAGGTAGCAGTAGATTTCCTGACAAGAACATTGAACAAGGTCTTAGAGAGTGAGAGGATGCTAGAGAAATGGAGGAGAACTGTGCTGGTGCCCATTTTTAAGAACAAGGGAGACGTGCAGAGTTGTGGCAACTACAGAGGGATAAAGTTGATGAGCCATACGATAAAGTTATGGGAAAGAATAGTGGAAGCTAGACGAAGGGCAGAGGTCAGAATTTGTGAACAACAGTTTGGTTTCATGTCAAGAAAGAGCACAACAGATGCAGTGTTTTCCTTGAGGATGTTAATGGAGAAGTACAGAGAAGGTCAGAGGGAGATGCATTGTGCCTTTGTGGATCTGGAGAAAGCATATGACAGGGTGCTGAGAGAAGAACTGTGGTATTGCATGAGGAAGTCTGGAGTGGCAGAGAAGTATGTTAGAGTGGTGCAGGACATGTGTGAGAGATGTAAAACAGTGGTGAGGTATGCTGTCGGTGTGACAGAAGAGTTCAAGGTGGAGGTGGGACTGCATCAAGGGTCAGCTCTCAGCCCCTTCTTGTTTGCTATGGTGATGGACAGGCTGACAGACGAGGTTAGACAAGATTCCCCATGGACTATGATGTTTGCAGATGACATTGTGATCTGCAGTGAGAGCAGAGAACAAGTGCAAGAAAATCTAGAAAGGTGGAGGTATGCCCTGGAAAGGAGGGGAGTCTCAACTCAGTAAGACAGAATACATGTGCATGAATGACAAGGACCCAAGAGGAATGGTGAGATTACAAGGAGCAGAGATAAGAAAGGTGGAGGATTTTAAGTACTTAGGCTCAACAAGCCAGAGCAATGGAGAGTGTGGAAAAGAGGTCAAGAAGCGTGTGTAGGCAGGTTGGAATGGTTGGAGAAAAGTATCCGGTGTGATGTGTGATCGGAAGGTATCGGCAAGAATGAAAGGAAAAGTGTACAAGACGGTGTTGAGGCCAACGATGTTGTATGGTTTAGAAACAGTGGCGCTGGGGAAAAGACAGGAGGCAGAGCTG
>CM045740.1:267500-277500 GCA_024760905.1 Plotosus lineatus
GTTGGTGTAAGAGAAGAAGATGCAAAGGATAGGGTGAGATGGAGGCAGATGATTTGCTGTGGCGACCCCTGAAGGGAAAAGACGAAAGGAAAAGAAGGAGATATATATATATATATATCTATATATATATATATATATATATATATATATATATATATCTACACACACACACACACACACACACACACACACACACACACACACGCACACAGTGGGGCCAATAGTATTGGGCAACGTAAAAATGTGCAAGTTCACCCATTTAAAAAGATAAGAGAGGTCTGTAATTTTCATCATAGGTACACATCAAGCTTGAGAGACAGAATGTAAAAAAAAATCCAGGAAATCACATTGTATGATTTTTAAACAATTTATTTGTAAAAATGGGAGGCCAATAAGTATTGGGCAGCTCGAAAACAAAACATTATTTCGGCCCCCACTCGTTAACAGTATGAATGACACCTGTTTGAACTGATTAGATGCATAAGAGACACCTGCACACACCTTCAAACTATCAGACTGCAGTCATACTATACTCATGTATGCTCATACTGTACTATACATCCATAAATACCATTACCGTATCTCATTAAACACCCCTAAATCAATTATTCTAAACATAACATTGTAAAATAATATCAAATATATCAAATAATATTAACATTAATTTAAAATAAGTCACTTATTTATACCGAGTCACTTTACATGCTTAAAGCTTAAAACAGTCAATCAACGCTTACAATATGTGAGGCGCTCAATACCGAAAGTAGTGTACTTGCAAAAGTAGTGTACTTGCTGTGGGTCATACAGACTTCCAGTCTTTCAAGTGCACAAGGGTGCCGTTGAACTCGTTTAGAACACAGCCTGCACTGATGTGAATCCCTGCAAAGCGGAGAGTTCTTTCTTTTGTGTAAGTAAGTAAACTTTATTCAAGAGATGCATACAGAGAACAAGTACAAATCCTAATGAATATTAATATAAAAATAAGTATACACTCTTAGGATTCTGCTAAAAGATAATAAATATCTGTAATTGTTCTGTAATTTGTAGCTTCGGGTTTTCATTCATTGTACAACTCTCTTTGCTGAACTGAATATGCATGGTAGATTGTGCCGATCCGAGCGGATAGTTAATTCATCTCTGTGTATGAGATGTGCACCCATGCTAGTAGGCTTACACTTCTAACCAACTTTCTGTGCTTCGGGTTACAAAAGTCCGCAAAACAGTGTAAACACAAAGATCACAGAGACGACGTCTCAACACAAGAGAAATATGAGCATCATACATCACACGTCATACGTCACTGTAACAACTTACATTCACTTTCAACTTACGTTCGGCGGTCCGGAACCAATTAAAAACGTAAGTCGGGGAGCATCTGTACTCCATATGAAGCGGGTGTGTGTGCTGTATATGAAGGTACATGTACTGTATATGAAGAAGGTATACAGGACGGCCTGGTGGTAAAGGGTGCTGGATTGCTGATCCTAAGGTTTGGGGTTTGAGTCCCACTCTCTACAAGGTTGTTATTGTCCCCCCCAGTGCAGCTAACTGGGTTATCAAAGGCCGGCCATGTCTCTCACTGTCTATGGTGAGAGGCATCTAAAATAATCATTGCTGACTTTCATAAAGAGTAAGCTGCAAAGCCGTCCGCGTGTTTCTGTCTCTTGCTAAAAGAGTTGTGTCAAAAAGGGAATCCTACAATTAAATCCTATAACAACCTTGTGGAGAGTGGGACCCAAAACCCCAAACCTTAGGATCAGCGATCCAGCACCCTTTAACACCAGGTCATCAATTCCTCCTATATACCTGCTTCATATACAGTACATATACCTGCTTCATTTACAGTACATATACATGCAGCGACCTATAGGCCACCACTGCCCGTGATATGTATATGAAGCAAGTGTACGGACTGTATATGAAGCAGGTATATGTACTGTATATGAAGCTGGTGTATGTACTATATATGAAAGAGGTTTGTATATGAAGCGGGTGTATGTACTCTATATGAAGCAGGTATATGACCTATATATGAAGTGGGTGTCTGTACTGTATATGAAGAGGGTATATGTACTGTATATGAAGCAAGTATATGTACTCTATATGAAGCAGGTATATGACCTATATATGAAGCGGGTGTATGTACTGTATATGAAGCAGGTATATGTACTGTACATGAAGAGGGTATACGTACTGTATATGAAGCAGGTATATGACCTATATATGAAGCGGGTGTATGTACTGTATATGAAGCAGGTATATGTACTGTACATGAAGAGGGTATACGTACTGTATATGAAGCGGGTGTATGTACTATATAAGAAGAGGGTACATGTACTGTATATAAGTAGGGTGCATGTACTGTATATGAAGATCGTATATGTACTTATATGAAGCAGGTATATATACTGTATATGAAGAGGGTATGTGTACTGTATATAAAGAGAGTACATGTACTGTATATGAAGAGGGTGTATGTACTGTATATGAAGCAGGTACTGTTTATGAAGAGGGTATGTGTACTGTTTATGAAGGGGGTGTATGTATTTTATATGAAACGGATATATGTATTGTATATGAAGCAGGTGTATGTACTGTATATGAAGCAGGTGTATGTGCTTTATAAGAAGCATGTATATGAAGAGCGTACATGTACTGTGTATGAAGGAGGTATATAACCTGTATATGAAGAGGGTGTGTGTACTCTATATGAAGCAGGTATATGTACTGTATACTTCTTCTTCCTTTTTTTCCTTTCAGCTGTCCCCTTCAGGGGTCGCCACAGCAAATGATCTGCCTCCATCTCACCCTATCCTCTGCATCTTCCTCTCTTATTCCAACTACCTTCACCACATACATAAATATTCTTCCTCTGTGCCTTCTGTCTGGTAGTTCCAACCTCAGCATCATACTACCAATATAGCCACTATCCCTCCTCTGCACATGTCCAAACCATCTCAATTTAGCCTCTCTGACTTTGTCTCCAAGACATCTAACATGTGCTGTCCCTCTGATGTACCATTCCTGATCCTATCCATCCTCGTTACTCCCAAAGAGAACCTCAACATTTTCATCTCTGCTACCTCCAGCTCAGCCTCCTGTCTTTTTCCCAGGGCCACTGTTTCTAAACCATACAACATCGCTGGCCTCATCACTGTCTTGTACACTTTTCCCTTCATTCTTGCCGATACTCTTCTATCACACATCACACCGGACACTTTTCTCCATCCATTCCAACCACCCTGCACACGCTTCTTCACCTCTTTTCCACATTCTCCATTGCTCTGGATTGTTGAGCCTAAGTACTTAAAATCCTCCACCTTCTTTATCTCTGCCCCCTGTAACCTCACCATTCCTCTTGGGTCCTTGTCATTCACACACATGTATTCTGTCTTACTGAGGCTAACCTCATTCCCCTCCTTTCCAGGTCATACCTCCACCTCTCCAGATTTTCCTCCACTTGTTCTCTGCTCTCACTACAGATCACAATGTCATCGGCAAACATCATAGTCAATGTAGATTCTTGTCTAACCTCGTCTGTCAGCCTGTCCATCAACATAGAAAACAAGAAGGGGCTCAGAGCTGACCTTTGATGCAGTCCCACCTCCACCTTGAACTCTTCTGTCACACTGACAGCACACCTCACCACTGTCTTACATCTCTCATACATGTCCTGCACCACTCTAACATACTTCTCTGCCACTCCAGACTTCCTTGTGCAATACCACAGTTCCTATCTCGGCACCCTGTCATGTGCTTTCTCCAGAGCCGCAAATGCATAATGCAGCTCTGTCTGATCTTCTCTGTACTTCTCCATTAACATCCTCAAAGCAAACACTGCATCTGTGGTGCTCTTTCTTGGCATAAAATCAAACTGTTGTTCAGAAATGCTGACCTCTGCCCTTAGTCTAGCTTCCACTATTCTTTCGCATAACTTCATTGTATGGCTCATCAACTTTATCCCTCTGTAGTTGCCACAACTCTGCACGTCTCCCTTGTTCTTAAAAATGGGCACCAGCACACTTCTCCATTCCTCCATTCATCCGGCATCTGCTCACTTTCTAAGACATTGTAAACCTGCCCATCACTTCCTCGTCCCCTCTGTTTCCTGCACCAACATGTCCATTGAAGTCTGCCCCAATGACCACTCTTTCACCTCTGGGGGTACTCTGCATCACTTCATCTAACTCACTTCAGAATCTCTCCTTCTCTTCTCGCTCACATCCTGCCTGTGGGGCATAAGCACTAACAACATTGACCGTCACACCTTCAATTTCTAACTTGAGACTCATCACTCTGTCTGATACTCTTTTCACTTCTAGAACATTCCGGACTAAACCCTCCTTCAAGATGACTCTTACTCCATTTCTCTTCCCATCCACACCATGATAAAACAGCTTAAACCCTGCTCCTAAGCTTCTAGCCTTGCTACCTTTCCACCTGGACTCCTGAACACACTCTAGCTCTCTAGCTTTTTCGTTCATAGGTCCAACATTCAAATAAGTCTCTACTCTCAGTCCTAGACTCACACATTTCCTCTTCTTTCTCTGCCTACGGACATGCCTTCCGCCTCTCCTTCTTCGACATCTTCGACCGACAGTATTCCAATTTCCAACAGCATCCTGTTGGTTAACCGCACTGATGGCGGTCGTTGTTAACCCGGGCCTCGACTGATCCGGTATGAATTTCATTTTAGATCATTTGCATGAGAAATGTGGAATTTTTTTTCACCGGATGCCCTTCCTGTCGCAACCCTCTGCATTTATTTGGGCTTTGGACCAGCGTGAAGGGGAGACACTGGTTTGTGCTGCACCTCACAGCTGCATTATGTATATGTACTGTATACGAAAAGGGTATATGTACGGTATATGAATAGGGTTTATGTACTGTGTATGAAGAGGGGGTATGTACTGTATATGAAGAGCGTACATGTACTGTATGTGAAGCAGGTATATCTACTGTAGATGATGCAGGTATATGTACGATATATGAAGCAGGTATATGTACTGTAGATGAAGCAGGTGTATTTACTGTATATGACGCAGGTGTACATACTGTACATGAAGCAGGTATATGTACTGTATATGAAGAGTGTATGTACTGTATATGAAGCAGGTATATGTACTGTTGGGGTTCTCCCCGGTTGACGAAAAGGTAGCTTCCCTCCGTCTTCGGGTGGGGGGACGGGTCCTGACTGTTATTTGTGCTTATGCACCAAATGACAGTTCAGAGTACCCACCCTTTTTAGAGTCTTTGGGGGGGGGTGTTGGAGAACGCTCCCTCGGGAGACTCGCTCGTTGTCTTGGGAGACTTCAACGCCCAAGTGGGCAACGAGAGTGTGACCTGGAAGGGTGTGATTGGGAGGTATGACCTCTCCAGTCTGAATCCGAATGGTGTTTCGTTGTTGGACTTCTGTGCTCATTATAGTTTGTCTATCACGAACACCATGTTCAAACAGAAGGGTGTCCATAAGTGCACTGGGCACCAGGACACCCGAGGTCGCAGTTCGATGATTGACTTTGTAGTCGTGTCATCGGACTTGCGACCATATGTTCTGGACACTCGGGTGAAGAGAGGAGCTGAGCTGTCTACCGATCACTACCTGGTGGTGAGTTGGCTTCGGTGGTGTTGGAGGTTGCCTTCCAGACCTGGCAGGCCCAAGCGTGTAATCAGGGTCTGCTGGGAACGTTTGGCGGAGTCCCCTGTCCGAAAGGCCTTTAACTCCCACCTCCGGCAGAGCTACAACCACGTTCCGGAGGAGGCGGGGGACATGGCATCTGAATGGGCCATATTTCGTGCCTCCATTGCCTAGGCAGCAGCCCATAGCTGTGGCCGTAAGGTCATCGGTGCTTGTCGTGGTGGTAATCCCCGAACCCGGTGGTGGACACCTGCGGTGAAGGGGGCCGTCCAGCTGAAGAAGGAGGCCTATCGGGTTTTGTTAGCCTGTGGGACTCCTGAGGCAGCAAACGGGTACCGGCAGGCCAAACGTGCTGCAGCCAAGGCTGTCGCAGATGCAAAATCTCAGGCATGGTAGGAGTTCGGTGAGGGCCTGGAGAGTGATTATCGGTTGGCCTCAAAAAGGTTCTGGGCCACCATCCGATGCCTCAGGAGGGGGAAGCAGTTCTTCACAAACACTGTTTACAGTGGAGGTGGGGAGCTGCTTACTTTGACTGGGGATGTTGTCGAGAGGTGGAGGGAATACTTTGAGGACCTCCTCAATCCCACCAACACACCCTCCGTGGAGGAGGAAGACCCTGGGGGTTCAGGTGAGGGTCACTGGAGTGGAGGTCACTGAGGTTGTCAGAAAACTCCTCGGTGGTCGAGCTCCGGGGTTGGACGAGATCCACCCGGAATATCTCAGGGCTCTGGATGTTGTAGGACTGTCTTGGTTGACACGTCTCTGCAACATCGCGTGGTCATCAGGGGCTGTACCTCTGGATTGGCAAACCTTTTACCTGGTAGTTCTAGCCTCAGCATCCTATTACCAATATACTCACTATCCCTCCTCTGTACATGTCCAAACCATCTCAATCGAGCCTCTCTGACTTTGTCTCCAAAACGTCTTACATGTGCTGTCCCTCTGATGTGCTCATTCCTAATCCTATCCTATCCTAATCCTATCCTAACCTCCAGCTCTGCCTCCTGTCTCTTCCCCAGGGCCACTGTTTCTAAACCATACAACATCGTTGGCCTCAACACCGTCTTGTACACTTTTCCTTTCATTCTTGCCGATACCCTCCTATCACACATCACACCGGACACTTTTCTCCAACCATTCCAACCTGCCTGCACACGCTTCTTGACCTCTTTTCCACACTCTCCATTGCTCTGGATTGTTGAGCCTAAGTACTTGAAATCCTCCACCTTATTTATCTCTGCTCCCTGTAATCTCACCGTTCCTCTTGGGTCCTTGTCTTTCATGCACATGTATTCTGTCTTACTGAGGTTAATCTTCATTCCCCTCCTTTCAAGGGCATACCTCCAGCTCTCTAGATTTTCCTGCACTTGTTCTCTGCTCTCACTACAGATCACAAGGTCATCGGCAAACATCATAGTCCTTGGGGAATCTTGTCTAACCTCGTCTGTCAGCGTGTCCATCACCATAGCAAACAAGAAGGGGCTGAGAGCTGACCCTTGATGCAGTTCCACCTCCACCTTGAACTCTTGTGTCACACCGACAGCACACCTCACTACTGTCTTACATCTCTCATACATGTCCTGCACCACTCTAACATACTTCTTTGCCACTCCAGACTTCCTCATGCAATACCACAGTTCTTCTCTTGGCACCCTGTCATATGCTTTCTCCAGATCCACAAAGGCACAATGCAGCTCCCTCTGACCTTCTCTGTACTTCTCCATTAACATCCTCAAGGCAAACACTGCATCTGTGGTGCTCTTTCTTGGCATGAAACCAAACTGTTGTTCAGAAATGCTGACCTCTGCCCTTAGTCTAGCTTCCACTATTCTTTCCCATAACTTCATCGTATGGCTCATCAACTTTATCCCTCTGTAGTTGCTGCAACTCTGCACGTCTCCCTTGTTCTTAAAAATGGGCACCAGCACACTTCTCCTCCATTCCTCTGGCATCCTCTCACTCTCTAAGACCTTGTTAAATGTTCTTGTCAGAAAATCTACTGCTACCTCTCCTAGACACTTCCATACCTCCACCGGTATGTTATCAGGACCAACTGCCTTTCCATTCTTCATCCACTTCAATGCCCTCCTCACTTCACCCTTACTAATCTTTGCTACTTCCTGGTCCTCAACAGTCACCTCTTCTACTCTTTTTTCTCTCTCATTTTCCTCATTCATCAGCTCTTCAAAGTACTCTTTCCATCTTCCCAGCACACTTCTGTCATCAGTCAATACATTTCCGTCTCTGTCCTTTATCAATCTAATTGCTGCACGTCTTTCCCATCTCTATTTCTCTGCTGTTCCAACCTGTATAAATCATTTTCTCCCTCCTTACTTTCCAACCGAGCATACAAGTACTCAAACGCGCTCTGTTTGGCCTTTGACACTGCTACCTTTGCCTTACGCGGTGTCTCCCTGTACTCCTGTTTACTCTCTTCGGTTTTCTCAATGTCCCACTTCTTCTTAGCTAACCTCTTCCTTTGTACACACTCCTGCACTTCCTCATTCCACCACCAAGTCTCCTTATCTACTTTCCTTCCAGATGACACACCAAGTATTCTCCTACCTGTCTCCCTGATCACATTAGCTGTAGTTGTCCAGTCATCTGGAAGCACTTCCTGACCACCCAAAGCCTGTTTCAACTCCTCCTTGAAGACAACCCAACACTCTTCCTTTTTCAACTTCCACCACTTTGTCTTCTGAAAGACAAAAAGACTGGAAGCTGAAAAAGGAAGAGTGTCGTGTTGTCTTCAAGGAGGAGTTGAAACAGGCTTTGGGTAGTCAGGAAGTGCTTCCAGAGGACTGGACAACCACAGCCAATGTGATCAGGGAGACCGGTAGGAGAGTACTTGGTGTGTCCTCTGGAAGGAAAGTAGATAAGGAAACTTGGTGGTGGAATGAGGAAGTGCAGGAGTGTGTACAAAAGAAGAGGTTAGCCAAGAAGAAGTGGGACATTGAGAGGACCGAAGAGAGTAAACAGGAGTACAGGGAGACACAGCGTAAGGCGAAGGTAGCAGTGTCAAAGGCCAAACAGAGGGCGTATGATGACTTGTATGATAGGTTGAACAGTAAGGAGGGAGAAAATGATCTATACAGGTTAGCACAGCAGAGACATAGAGATGGGAAAGACGTGCAGCAAGTTAGAGTGATAAAGGACAGAGAGGGAAATGTATTGACTGATGACAGAAGTGTGCTGGGAAGATGGAAAGAGTACTTTGAAGAGCTGATGAATGAAGAAAATTAGAGAGAAAAAAGAGTAGAAGGGGTGACCGTTGAGGAGCAGGAAGTAGCAAAGATTAGTAAGGGAGAAGTGAGGAGGGCATTGAAGAGGATGAAGAGTGGAAAGGCAGTTGGCCCTGATGACATACCAGTTGAGGTATGGAAGTGTCTAGGGAGGTAGCAGTAGATTTTCTGACAAGAATATTCAACAAGGTCTTAGAAAGTGAGCAGATGCCAGAGGAATGGAGGAGAAGTGTGCTTGTGCCCATTTTTAAGAACAAGGGAGATGTACAGAGTTGTGGCAACTACAGAGGGATAAAGTTGATGAGCCATACAATGAAGCTATGGGAAAGAATAGTGGAAGCAAGACTAAGGGCAGAGGTCAGCATTTGTGAACAACAGTTTGGTTTCATGCCAAGAAAGAGCACCACAGATGCAGTGTTTGCTTTGAGGATGTTAATAGAGAAGTACAGAGAAGGTCAGAGGGAGCTGCATTGTGCCTTTGTGGATCTGGAGAAAGCATATGACAGGGTGCCGAGAGAAGAACTGTGGTATTGTATGAGGAAGTCTGGAGTGACAGAGAAGTATGTGAGAGTGGTGCAGGACATGTATGAGAGATGTAAGACAGTGGTGAGGTGTGCTGTTGGTGTGACAGAAGAGTTCAAGGTGGAGGTGGGACTGCATCAAGGGTCAGCTCTCAGCCCCTTCTTGTTTGCTATGGTGATGGACAGGCTAACAGACGAGGTTAGACAAGAATCTCCATGGACTATGATGTTTGCAGATGACATCGTGATCTGTAGTGAGAGCAGAGACCAAGTGGAGGAAAATCTAGAGAGGTGGAGGTATGCCCTGGAAAGGAGGGGATTGAAGGTTAGTCTTAGTAAGACAGAATACATGTGTGTGAACGACAAGGACCCAAGAGGAACTTTGAGGTTACAGGGGGCAGAGATAAAGAAGGTGGAGGATTTTAAGTACTTAGGCTCAACAATCCAGAGCAATGGAGAGTGTGGAAAGAGGTGAAGAAGCGCATGCAGGCAGGTTGGAATGGATGGAGAAAAGTGTCCGGTGTGATGTGTGATAGGAGCGTATTGGCAAGAATGAAGGGAAAAGTGTACAAGACGGTGATGAGGCCAGCAATGTTGTA
>CM045740.1:285000-297500 GCA_024760905.1 Plotosus lineatus
AACACCATCACAACCCCCCCCCCCCCGGGGAAGAGGAAACCCCCCCAATATAAATAGTGCTATTTGTCTAAAAGTTGTTATAACTAATCCTGTGCATAACACTGTATCCTTATTATCATTATGGAATACAACAAAGGAAGATATATCGATCAACTTCCAACAAAGAATAACTTTATTAACAAAATAAATGTTTTAGTCTTTAAACAAAAAGATTTAAAGTGCATCAATTTGCCTGAAATAAAAACAGTATCCTTATTTAAACTGTAAACATTTTTCGACCAACAATTTGAACCATTTGATACTGAAAAATAAAATAAAATAAAATCAATAAATGATAATAAATTCAAATTGATCAGCAATATTAACTCAGGAGCACAATATATAAAAACACTTTAACCTACAAAACAAAAATTAATAAAATAATTTGTATTATTATTATTATTATTATTATTATTATTATTTTTGTCAAAATGATTAAGTCCAGATTAATGTCTATAATAAGCACGTTTGCAGTGCACAGCTTTTCGAAGCCGAGTTTAAAGCCCGATACTCAACTCCCAGCTCCTGCTGAACGCTGAACTGGGACCTAGACTTATTTTCACAACAGTGATGTCATCCAGCATGACAGAGACCGTGTGCGCTGCAGGTCGGATCAGTTCCTCTGCTGCGGGGAGTTTCTACACTGAGCAGTTTGGTACTCCACCTTATCTGATGATAACAGAGCTCGCTGGTTTGCTGGAGTAGCATTCACAAAGCGGGATGGTTGTTGGCAATACTCGGCACGTTTTCGCTGAAAAAACTCACGCGGCTCATCATGTGATCGGGGTGTGATACCTTTTAAGTGACGCCTGAATTTATTTGTGTTCATGCTGTCCGCTGCCAATGTTTTCAGACACAGTAAACACGGCGGTCTTTCCTCGTTTCTCACTGCAGCACAGTGAAGCCGAGTACTACATCCGCTTCATCATACCTCCTCCGCTTAACTTCCAGGAGACTTTCGTTTCTCTCACCGTCTCAGTCTCTCTCCGTTTCTCTTTCCATCCCTGTTAAAAATTTCCATGGTGGGTTTATTAACTTCACTTCTTATTTAACCTCTGGGCACACTTGAACAGTGAGGGAGCCACTGCCACCTGCTGTAGTGGATGTTCAATTTCACTTCATCATAATATGAAAAAAGAAGCAGGTTCCCTCGCACTGCGCGCCCCACTATTTGAGAACCACTGACTTAGCAGCACATGTGCAGAGCCACAAAGATATATTGAGATATGTCTGGTTTCAAATCCCCAAGGTGTGTAAAACTGTTTTTGTTGTGTATTTTGTTCTTCTGGATACAAACTTATAGTAGCTCTTTTCCTGCCATCCTATAGTTTCCATGGTAACTGCATCAGGAGACTCGGTGTGTTTATTACTCAATGCTGTTGTGCTAGTGTGCAGTACAGAAACTGGTCTCAGTTCGATCTTGTTTTTCCCATGTTCCCTTTTGTAATCGAAGAACGAATTTTTGGGGGATTGTTTGCTTTTTGTAACAAAACACACTGATCTCACATTATTTTTCTTTTCTTTTCTTTTTTCTCTCTCAAAATGTTTCTACTTGGATTTGATTGATTTGAAGAGACAAAGTAAGAACATAAAACCTGAAGGGGGTGTAATCCTCACTGCACCACTACCTTTCCTCAGACAAACTGAAAAACATGACGGGACTTTTTAATTCGAGTTCAGATTACTTCTCTCTTTCCCGTTAATAACGTTGTTGACACTGAATCAGAGGGAAATTGAACCTTTCGATTCATGTGTGGTGACAGAGTGAGACTCGAAGCATGTAGAACTTGAAGCATTCTCTGGAAAGCAATGAAAACCAAAACGAAGGTCGCCGTGTACTGACATCACACAGACGCTGCTAAATCCCTTTTGCTTTTGTTTCACAACAAGATTGAGGTACAAGCGACTGAAATGAGCTTCATTCACAGGGGCCGGGGCTCCTCCTCAAACACAGGGGCAGGAGTTCGTTCCGGAGCTTTGAGTAGAACTGCTGCCCTTCCATATTACTCCCCTTCACTCAGTCTCTCTCTGGCTCTCTCTCTCTCTCTCTCTCTCTCTCTCTCTCTCTCTCCCTTTCTCACTCAGTCTCTCTCTCTCTCTCTCTCTCTCTCTCTCTCTCCCTTTCTCACTCAGTCTCTCTCTCTCCCTCTCTCCCCCTCCCCCTTTCTCACTCAGTCTATCTCTCTCTCGCTCACTCACTCACTCACTCTCTCTGATTTAAATGGTAAGTGTCTATTGTTCTCATAAGACTGGAGTGAGGTCAGTCAGTCGTCAAAAGGAGAATCTCTACAGCACTATTATAGTGTAACCTGTTGATTTAGTTTACTGTATGATCCCCAGACATCGTGTGTGTGTGTGTGTGTGTGTGTGTGTGTGTGTGTGTGTGTGTGTGTTTGTTTGTGTGTATGTGTGTGTGTGTGTGTGTGTGTGTGTGTGTGTGTGTGAGAGAGAGAGTGTGTGTGTTTGTTTGTGTGTGTGTGTGTGTGTGTGTGTGTGTGTGTGTGTGTGTGTGTGTGTGTGTGTGTGTGTGTGTGTGTGTTTGTTTGTGTGTATGTGTGTGTGTGTGTGTGTGTGTGTGTTTGTTTGTTTGTGTGTATGTGTGTGTGTGTGTTTGTTTGTGTGTATGTGTGTGTGTGTGTGTGTGTTTGTGTGTATGTGTGTGTGTGTGTGTGTGTGTGTGTGTGTGTGTGTGTGTGTGTGTGTGTTTGTGTGTATGTGTGTGTGTGTGTGTGTGTGTGTGTGTGTGTGTGTGTGTGTGTGTGTGATTGTGTGTGTGTTTGCTCACACGGCCTGATGAGAGTCTTGATGAAATTGTTTTGGGAATTTGTTGCGAGTTTGAACCAGAAGTGTCACCTCAATGTATTGTTGTTATTATCTAATTGCTGACTTTGTTAATCTCGTCACTCTCATAACTTTTATTGCTCAGTAATGTCGATCATACAGATCCTCTGTATTCTGAGGTTTTAGTACAAGGAAGAGGAAAGAAGAGATTCCTCAAGGGAAGGGGGAATAGAGGAAGTGAAGGAAACCCCTCATGATGTTCTTTTCTCTCTTCTGTTCTCAGTCCATTCGGATTGACACTCCCTGCTCCCTACTACCAGCCTCAGGAGGAGGATGAGCGGCCTTTTATCTGCTCGTTAATGCAGGATAATGGGATCGTGTCATGCTCAGATGTTCCCACGCTCAGGGAGGGAGGAACCGAGTGCTGTTTGGATAAAGAGTATGCTCCCCCGACCCTCGGATCAGAACCGCTCTCCAATGCCAGTGCCATGGGGCTCTGCGTCAACTGGAACCAGTATTATACCCGCTGTGTGACCGGAAACAGTAACCCACACAAGGGCGCCATTAATTTCGATAACATTGGCTACGCCTGGATTGTAATATTTCAGGTATCATGAGGTAGTCATATATTTGCTGGATGGATAAATGGATAGGAACCCAGGAAATAGAATAATACATGCATGTATAGATTGATATTTTACAGGTACAGGCAGATGTTTGGATGGAAGGTATATGTATAAATAGCTGGGAGGATGAAGGGTGGATGTAGAAGTACTGTAGATGGTTAGGTGGAAGGTGGATGTAGAAGTAGATGGGAAGATAAAAGGTGGCTGTAAAAGTTGACTATTCTATAAAAGGAAATATAGTGATATTTTAATAATATGATTAAGAAAGGCCTGAATACAGATAGCGTGAATGGGGATGGAGTGAATAGAGATGGAGTGAATGAGGATGGAGTGAATAGAGATGGAGTGAATGGAGATGGAGTGAATGAAGATGGAGTGAATCGATATGGAGTGAATGGGGATAGAGCGAATAGAGATGTAGTGAATAGAGATGGAGTGAATGAGGATGGAGTGAATAGAGATGGAGTGAATAGAGATGGAGTGAATGAAGATGGAGTGAATAGAGATGGAGTGAATGAAGATGGAGTGAATCGATATGGAGTGAATGGGGATAGAGCGAATAGAGATGTAGTGAATAGAGATGGAGTGAATGAGGATGGAGTGAAAAGAGATGGAGTGAATAGAGATGGAGTGAATAGAGATGGAGTGAATGAAGATGGAGTGAATCGATATGGAGTGAATGGGGATGGAGTGAATGGGGATGGAGTGAATGGAGATGGGGTGAATGGGGATGGAGTGAATGGGGATGGAGTGAATGGAGATGGGGTGAATGGAGATGGAGTGAAGAAAGGTGCAGTAAATGTATTTCCTGATGTGAATCTAAGATCTTTTATGTTTGTAATTCTGAAGGTGATCACATTAGAAGGTTGGGTGGAGATCATGTACTACGTGATGGACGCTCACTCGTTCTACAACTTCATTTACTTCATCCTGCTCATCATTGTAAGTTCCTGTTCTCACTCAAGCCTCACTGTCACCGGGTTGTCACTGCTGTCCTCCCAGTGCACTACTGTCTGTCTGTCTTCCTTTCGGCTTTTTCCCTTTTACTCAGGAGTCGCCACAGTGAATCATCTGATTCGCACATTTGATTTGGCAGAGGTTTTTACGTCGGATGCCCTTCCTGTCACAACCCTTTTTAGCAAGGGACAGAAACACGCTGACAGCTTTGCAGCTACTCTTCTTTTACATGCCTCACACCATAGACAGTGAGAGACATGGCCTGCCTTTGATAACCCAGTTAGCTGCACTGGGGGGACAGTGACAACCTTGTAGAAGGTGGAACTCGAACCCCCAACCTTCTAGTGGCCCCAAACCACCAGACCACCACTCCCCCTTTCATGGGTTATCAAAGGCTGGCCGTGTCTGTCACGTTCTGTGGGGGAGGTTCATGCAAAAGAACCATTGCTGACTTTTGTAAACAGGAGCTGCATAGCCATCAGTGTTTCTGCCCCATGGTGGCCTATTATTCCAATCTCAGCCCAGAATCGGTTGAGATGGGCAGCAGCCTCCCCGCAAGCTTTAATGAATCTTGAGCAGTTCAGAAAAAGAATGAATGAATCTCCTGAAATTAAAAAAAAAAAATGTTGAGGTTCCTCACAAAGTTCCTCAACAAGTTCATCAGGTTCTCAAAAACAAAAACATGTAAAACAGCTGCAGTCCTGTAAAGCTTCGTAAAATGTACCCGGATTACTTTCTCACTGAGTTATGGTGTTGGGTTCTCGGGAGAACCTTGAAATCTTCTTTGAGATGATGACAGAGTTTGAAATGGAGGAAAGATTATTTATAATTATAATAATGTTGTTTTTGGCTGTTTATGGCGACAGTCTGGTTGCTGTGTTTGTTGGTGGTCATCTCTGAAGGTCAGTGAGCTGCGTGTGGGTGGTATCACTTGTTCTGGATCGTTGTGCTGCTCAGTACTGTTCTGCCCGATAGCTTGGGAGTTGTGCTGATGAATGCCGGAGATGTGTTTGGTCCTGTATGGTCGTCCTGCATACTTTCATATCTGCTGGAAGTAAAGAATATAAACACAGACTGCAGTAATGTTTGCCCCCAGTGCAGCTAACTGGGTCATCAAAGGCGGGCCATGTCTCTCACTGTCTGTGGTGAGAGGCATGTAAAAGAACCATTGCTGACTTTCGTAAAGAGTAGGCTGCAAAGTCGTCAGCGTGTTTCTGTCCCTTGCTAAAAAGGGTTGTGACAGGAAGGGCATCCGACGTAAAAACCTCTGCCAAATCAAACGTGCGAATCAGATGATTCGCTGTGGCAACTCCTGAGTAAAAGGTGGAAAAGCCGAAAGGAAGACAGACTGCAGTAATGTTTGGAGAGCGGGAATAAACAACAAGAATTAAATTAAAAATAAATAAATAAACACAACTCCTGATCCGATGGCTCTGAGGCCTTTCAAGCAGTTGAGACTCTGAACATTTTATACTGTGTTAGAAGTTGAAAAAAAAAACTATAATAATCTTAAGAACAATTGTGTGTGTGTGTGGTTCATGACTGGTGAGGCACTGACGTCATCAGTCAGATTTACAAACATATGAACCCAACAGGATGGCTTATTCACCAGTTATATATATATATATATATACTTTTTTCTCCAATGTGGTGCAATGTTAAATCCATCATTCCATTTAATGAAACTGAATGAACGCATTGTTTTTGTGCAGCTGTATCTGTATTTTATTTTTCTTTTGGACTGAGTGTTATTCCAGCAGTCAGGAGCCAGACTCGATCCCAGACAGGATTTTTTTTTCCCGTCTGACTGATTTGTTTTGTTTTTGCTTTGACGTCTGGTGTCGGCTGTTACAGAATCGGTGCTTGTTATGTGTACGCACTGACAGCGCTGTTCAGTATTTCAGATTTGGAAGACAAGGCGCTGGGCAGATTGAAAAGGTCCTGCGTTGCATCAGGTGACATTAAACTGGGCGTGGCCACCTGATCATGTTTTAACCAGTTACAGCAGGGGTCGGAACCTGTGGCTTTGATGACTGTATCTGGCTGTCAGATAAATCACGTGGCCTTTCTGAACAGAATAACCAATACATGATTTCACATGTCATTTAAATAAAAATACAAAAAAAAGGCATCAAATAAAACAAAACCAGATGAATAAGCCTCGCGCATTTAAATCTATACATCTATTTTCAGGGGCAGTGGTGGTCTAGTGGTATAAGGTGCCGGATCGCTGATCCAAAAGGTTGGGGGTTCGAGTCCCACTCTCCACAAGGTTGTCACTGTCCCCCCCAATGCAGCTAACTGGGTTATCAAAGGCCGGCCATGTCTCTCACTGTCTATGGTGTGAGGCATGTAAAAGAAGAGTAGCTGCAAAGCCGTCAGCGTGTTTCTGCCCTGCGATGGCCTGACGGGAGGAAACCGGAGCACCCGGCGGAAACCCGCACAAGCACAGGGAGAACATGCAAACTCCACACAGAAACACCCAGGCCGGGAATCGAACCCAGGCCTTCTTGCTGTGAGGCGAATGTATATGGCGGCATGGTGGCGTAGTGGTTAGCACATCCGCCTCACAGCAAGAAGGCCTGGGTTCGATTCCCGGCCTGGGCGTTTCTGTGTGGAGTTTGCATGTATATATATATATATATATATATATATGGTTCTCAGAGGATTAGATTTTAAAATATGTCTTTTTTTTTGGCCCTCTTTGTCAAAAAGGTTTCCGACCCCTGAGTTACAGCATTTATTTGTAATTAAAACACCATGCAACAGCCCAGCTGCAGGCTGATGCAGATGTGAGCTGTGGCATGCTTATTAATGGATTGATGTAAATGGGAGGAGCTCTCAGTGGCTCCGCCCTCATTGCCATGTACAGTACACGAATTAATGCTGTGTGTGCTGTATCTTTTTCAGTGTTTGATGATGTAATTTCCTAAAATGACTCCGCCCTTTATGCGAAACGTACTGTATATCATTTTGTAGAAGCCGTGCTTTCCAGTGTCGTCGTCGTCGTCGGCAGCCGTACGTCTCGAGAAACGATGGTGTAGCGCTATGGTAGGCATTTGCGGGAGTGACTGTTTTTAAACATTTACTGCATACAAAAGGGCTTTGAGGTGCCATGGGGGCTGCCCCTTCTTTCCTCTTTGCTCTTTTCTCAGCTAGCTTGTGTATTCTGTGAGTTTCAGCTTTGTTCATCCCCTCGTTGACAGTGGTCTTCCATAGCTGGCGTGTTTCAGCAGTGCCTTCCCAGGTGTTGATGTCGATGCCAGATAATTTCATGTCCTGTTTGCACACGTCCTTGTACCGAAGCTGTGGTCTTCCTGTGCGGCGGGAGCCCTCACTCAGCTCTCAATATAACATGTCTTTAGGGATGCGCCCCAAGTCCATTCGCCGTACATGACCCAACCACCTAAGTCGTCTCTGGCCCAGCAGTGCGAGCAGATTTGGCATGCCAGCATGCTGTAGTACCTCGGTGTTGGTTACTCTGTCTTGCCATTTTATATGGAGCAGACGCCTGAGACAGCAGAGGTGGAAGCTGTTGAGCCGCTTTTCCTGACCAGCGTACGTGGACCAGGCCTCACTGCCATAAAGGAGTGTGCTGAGTACACAAGCCTGGTAGACACGTAGCTTGGTGTTCTCCGTTAGCTGGGTGTTACTCCACACACACTTGTTCAGTTTGGACATCACTGCGGCGGCTTTCCCGATTCTGCATGAGATCTCTATGTCGAGAGAGAGTGTTGGTGATAGTGGATCCCAGGTAGGTGAAGGAGTCCACGACCTCAAGCTGCGTGTTATTTATGTTGATGTTTGGGACTGTGCTTGTGCCCTGGGCCAGAATGTTTGTCCTCTTCAGGCTGATGGTCAGTCCGAATTCATTACAGGCATGGCACAGGCGATTGACTAGCTCTTGAAGATCAGCCTCAGTGTGGTACGTCAGTGCAGCGTCATCTGCGAACAGCATCTCGCGGATGAGGACCTGCCTCACCTTTGTCTTAGCGCGCAGTCGAGCAATGTTAAACAATTTTCCATCTGATCTGGTCTTTCTCACTGTCAAAGAAGGCATACTGAAGAAGCATCGAGAAGAATATCCCAAAGAGTGTCGGAGCTAGGACACAGCCTTGCTTCACACCACTGCTCACTGGGAAGGCTTCAGAAGTCCCACCATTGAAGCAGACTGTGTTGTGCATGTCCTGGTGAAAGGAGATCATGATTTGGAGTAACCTTTGAGGACATCCAATCTTCTGCAGGAGGCTGAAGAGTCCGCTTCTGCTGACCAGGTTGAATGCTTTAGTTAGGTCTCTGAAAGCAAATGTACAGGGGCTTCTGCGGCTCCCGACACTTCTCTTGCAGTTGACGAAGTAAGAAGATCATATCGACTGTGGATCGGCCTGCCCTGAAACCACACTGCGATTCTGGGTACACCCGGGAAGCAAGAATCTGAAGGCGAGTAAGGACAACACAAGCAAAGACTTTCCCTATGATGCTAAGAAGGGAGATGCCACGGTAGCTGTTACAGTCACTGCGGTCGCGCTTGTTTTTGTAGAGGGTTACAATGTTTGCATCACGCATGTCCTGGGGGATGATCCCTTCCTTCCAGCATAAGCACAGCAGCTCATGTAGGTGCTGCAGGAGTGCTGGCTTGCCACTCTTCAAGACTTCAAGGGGGATGCCATCCTTTCCAGGGGCTTTTCCATAGGACAGACAATCAATGGCTTTGCCCAGTTCGTCCACTGAAGGCAGGTAAGCCAGATCCTCCATGACAGGTAAGTTTGGTAGGGCATTTAGTGCTGCATCGGTCACCACATTCTTGGTTGCGTATAGCTCCAGGTAATGTTCCACCCAGCGTTCAAGCTGCTTGCCTTGGTCCATGACCACCTCCCCGGTCTTGGTCTTGAGGGTTGCAGTCTTAATTGTGGTTGGGCCAGTAGCTGTCTTGATGCCATTGTACATGGCCATTGCGTTGCCAGTGTCAGCTGCTATCTGGATCTTGCTGCAGAGGTTCAGCCAGAAGTCGTTTGCACAGCGGCGGGCTGTCTGCTGGGCCTTGTTTCGTGCAGCTTTGAGGGTGTCCTGAGTACTGGTGCTGGGGTTTTGCTTGTATGCTAGGAGGGCTTGGCTTCTGTCACAGGCTGCATCTCCTCCCAGTGAGCCTCGTACCAGTCTACACTCTGATGCTCCTTTTTCCCAAATGCTGTGAGGGCTGTTGTGTAGATAGTATCTCTCAGGAAGCTCCACTTGCTGTTGATGTCTTTGCCAGGAGTTTGCAAAGCCAACTTCTCCTTGACTGTGTCATGAAACAGTTGGATTCGCTGGGGGATCCTTTGAGGAGCAGGTGTCGATGCGTGGGAGGCCTTTAGTTTTGGAGTGATGGATCATCTTTGTTGTCAGCCTTATCATGCTTCCAACGAGGGTGTGGTCTGTGTCGCAGTCTGCGCTATGGAAACTTCTAGTGTGGAGAACGCTGCTCAGATCCGTGTGCCTGGTGAGGATAAGGTCTAGCTGGTGCCAGTGGCAAGATCTGGGGTGTCTCCAGGATACTTTGTGGCGGTCTTTGCATTTGAAGTATGTATTTGTTACACACAGGCCATGATGGCAGCACAGTTTCAACAACCTCTGTCCATTCTCATTCATCCTGCCTATGCCGTGGTTACCAAGGCAGGAAGGCCAGGTGTCACACTTGGCACCCACTCTAGCATTGAAGTCTCCTAGTAGGTAAAGTCCTTCAGTGCTGGGGATCCTGGAAATTGCATCATTCAGAGCCTCGTAAAACTGGTTCTTGGCCTCTGGGGTGGAACTGAGTGTTGGTGCATAGATGCTGAGGAGATTTACAAAGCCTGCAGTTGTAGAGAGGCGTAAAGCAAGGATTCTCTCTGATCCACTGGTAGGAGGTTCAATAGCCGTAGTCAGTTCTTCACAGCGAAACCTACACCATGCAGTCTCGGGTCGTCTTGTGGCAGGCCCTGCCAGTAGAAGGTGTAGTTGGCCTCTTTGATAGTACCACTGTCAGCCAGGCGTGTTTCCTGTAAACAAGCAATGTCGATATTCAGACGTGTCAGTTCATGGTCGATGACTGCAGTCTTGCGGGCATCGTCAATTTGCTGAAGATCACTTGTCAGTCCAGGACACATCGTCCATATGTTCCAGCTTGCTATTCGAAGAGCTGGAGTCTTTGTATTTATCTGGTTTTGTCTCCCTGGTGCAGAATTTACAGCTTGCTTGTCGGGATGGTCAGTCCCTAAGCCCTACGCACCCAGTAAGGCAGGCGAGTTGTGGGGGGACAGCACCTTACTGGCTGGGGACTGCCCAGCTTGGAGCGGGCGGTAGCTGTTCAGTGAGACACGATGGTCTCTCCCACTGTCGGAAGTAGTCCCAGGCGCCCATATCCTTTGCCAATCGGAATGAGCTTTTAACCGATAACTGCTACTTCCCGTGTTGAGCCGAAGTCTTGCATCAACGCAAGAGTGTCCTCTCCAGTGTCCTCTCCAGTGCGCTAAGAGCCTGGGCAGTGTATGATTCCTGTTACACCACCGTGCTGTTTGATTTTATTTGGATGGATTAATTTTATTCGAGACGGCAGTACGCTCTAAAGAAAGTTAGTATATTATAGTAAACTCAACTGTAACTGTACTGAGCAGGGGCCGGGGAACCAGGGGAGGGGAACCGGGGGAGCTCCCCCCCCCCCGCCACCACACATATATATACACACACACACACACACACACACACACACACACACACACACACATACACACACACACACACACACACACTTTTTCTCAACCCAAAGAAATGTTTTAAGTGTGTCTATGGAAATGTAGTTAGTGCAAGCACAGTGTGACCTACATGTACATCGTGTACCGTAAATGCTTCTGCACCCCAAACATATAGTAGTATAGTGGCTGCCTTCGAGGGAATGGACCTGAACATGGTTTCCAAACATCGACACAAGAACATAAGTGTATACAAGTGTGAAAGGCTGAGATCAGAACATCGCACACGCCTCATTTTCCAAACAGAAGCAATGCAATTAGTCTTTTAAATCATCTCAAAACTCAACATTTTCAGTTAGCCCATCCCCCACTACCACCACCACCACCACTTTTCAAATCACTCTGCAGGCCCTGCTGAAAAGCATCTATCACAAGAAAGTGAACGCAGCAAGGTAGCTAGTGTATGGTGTGCATTTGTGGCAGCTGATGTGTTTTGTTGTAAATGGAATGTTCAAAGTCAGCATGTCCTTCCTCTCTTCCATCTTCACAGCATATCGGTCTCTCCATCTTAATTGTGTTCTTTTAGTCCTCCATCCTGGACTCATCCTGCACACCACCTCTACCACATGATAACCGCGGTCATAAATCACTCCCTGTCAAACCCTTTCTCTCAGTGTTGGAGCACTGGTGGGCTCTGATGGCTTCTTATTTTATGAAGACTTTTTTACTCTTTTATTCGGCGTCATTAAAATACAAATTAAAGACGTAACTTCAAACAAACCACTAAAGAACTAATCAGGTCTGTACATTTATGCATACACTGCACTCTACACTCATAAGTTTCTCGTGACAGCAAATTATTCTCTCTAACCTAATGCTAATTAGGGTCACAGTGAGGCTGGAACCTGTCTTAGCCTAGTCTGCATGAAACAGTTGTACACCCTGAATAGCTTACCAGCCCATCACTGGCACTGGCACTGGCACTGGCACTCACATGGTGGTGATTTGGAACAGCCAGTTAGCCTACTGTGTGTGTGTTTGAACTGTGGGAGGAAACAGGAGTACCCAGAGGAAACCCATGCAAGCACAGGGAGGACATGCAAACTCCACACAGAAATGCCCCAAACCCGGGACACTAACCCAAGACCTTGTTATGAGGTGAACATTATACAGTCGGCCCCCTTCTTACAAAATTAATTCGTTCCAGCGCCTTTTTTGGAACCTGAAGTTTTTGTAAGAAAAGGCGCATTTTACAAGTAAAACGCACGATTCATTCCAAGGCTCCCAATACTACCCTTTACAGATGATAAAAGCACAGCTGTGAAGGTACTTACTTCATCTTCACCATGTCTTCTTAGCACAGTTATAATCGTACAATGACCAAGGCACC
>CM045740.1:391839-394339 GCA_024760905.1 Plotosus lineatus
AATCCATAACCTAACCCACATACCCTAATCCATAACCTAACCCACATACCCTAATCCATAACCCTAACCCACATACCCTAATCCATAACCCCTAACCCACATACCCTAATCCATAACCCTAACCCACATACCCTAATCCATAACCCCTAACCCACATACCTAAATCCATAACCCTAACCCACATACCCTAATCCATAACCCCTAACCCACATACCCTAATCCATAACCCCCTAACCCACATACCTCTAATCCATAACCCTAACCCACATACCCTAATCCATAACCCCTAACCCACATACCCTAATCCATAACCCCTAACCCACATACCCTAATCCATAACCCCTAACCCACATACCCTAATCCATAACCCCTAACCCACATACCCGAAATCCATAACCCCTAACCCACATACCCTAATCCATAACCCCTAACCCACATACCCTAATCCATAACCCCTAACCCACATACCCTAATCCATAACCCCTAACCCACATACCCTAATCCATAACCCCTAACCCACCTACCCTAATCCATAACCCCTCACCCACAAACCCTAATCCATAACCCTAACCCACATACCTAATCCATAACCCTAACCCACATACCTAATCCATAACCCCTAACCCACATACCCTAAATCCATAACCCCTAACCCACATACCCTAATCCATAACCCCTAACCCACATACCCTAATCCATAACCCCTAACCCACATACCCTAAATCCATAACTCTAACCCACATACCTAATCTATAACCCCTAACCCACATACCTAATCCATAACCCCTAACCCACATACCCTAATCCATAACCCTAACCCACATACCCTAATCCATAACCCCTAATCCGTAACCCTTAATCCATGACCCCTAAACCATAACCCCTAACCCACATACCCTAATCCATAAACCCTCACCCACATACCCTAAACCATAACCCCTTGTCCATAGCCCCTAATCCGCATCCTTATCCTTTATAATCATTTTAAAATTACATCAAGATGAAAATGTTATGAAACCATTTACACACTGATTTTGAGTCACATGACACAGGTGGCCTGAAGTTTAAAAATAAAAAACACCAGAAGGTGGTGATGTGTAAATTCTCATTTCTTCTCATCTATATTCTTTCCATACTCTTTCTTCTCTTTTTTCTCCTCAGCCTGAGGAACTCACCAACGTGCTGGAGGTCTGCAACATTGTCTTCACCAGCATGTTCACACTGGAGATGATTCTTAAACTCACAGCATTTGGCTTCTTTGAGTACCTGAGGAACCCGTATAACATTTTTGATGGCATCATCGTCATCATCAGGTGAGTAAGGAAGACTCTGGGGATGAATTCTTACCATCCTTGTGGACTTTATTGATTTATCTTTGCATATTTACTTTATATGTTCGGCATATTGAGTAGATCCTGAGAGATACTTTATATCACCTTGTGTGTGTGTGTGTGTGTGTGTGTGTGTGTGTGTGTGTGTGTGTGTGTGTGTGTGTGTGTGTGTGTGTGTGTGTGTGTTCAGTGTGTGTGAGATCATTGGGCAGTCTGATGGCGGTCTCTCCGTGCTGAGGACATTCAGGTTGTTACGGGTAATAAAGCTGGTGCGCTTCATGCCGGCTCTGCGCAGGCAGCTCGTCGTTCTCATGAAGACCATGGACAATGTGGCCACGTTCTGCATGCTCCTCATGCTCTTCATTTTCATCTTCAGGTGAGGAGGCATGTGGTTGGGTATTTCATTCATATCTCTGATGAGAAGCGTTTTTCAGAGACATGGCTTTCAGAAATTGAGAACTCAACTGTGACCACCAGGAACTATCTCTGTGTACCCGTGTAACTCTTGGATCCAAGTCCCAAATTTGAATACGATTTATATATTATATAGATAGGTTTCCAATATGGCCTCCGTAGTGTGTGTGTGTTTGTGTGTGTGTGTGTGTGGGGGGGGGGGTAACTGTTGCCCATAGAGAATTAACAGAGATGAAAGGAAGTTCATATAATAAAACTGAATTCCCCATGTCCCCTGAATCACACACACACACACACACACACACACACACACAAAACCCTGCAGCTCTGCAATTCTTGTTGAGTGATTGCAGACAGATGGGTTCTCATACTGGATTGAGTGCATAAAGCCACGTCTCCCATCCGTCTTCTCTTGTTCTCATGACTTCGTCTCGGAATGCTGATGAATTTACACTCGTCTAAACGAGCCTCAGATTTATGGTGTTTAACCATGACACCTTTATTATATAACATATTATACAGCAGATTATAAATTATTCAGCACTGCTTTAATCTACTCTTTCTCATTCACACACACACACACACACACACACACACACACACACATGCACACACAATCACACATACACACACACACACACACACACACACACACACACACACACACACACACACACACACACACACACACACACACAGCACACACACACATACAAACAGAAACAATGAAAACACACTCACTCACTCATACCAAC
>CM045740.1:436839-439339 GCA_024760905.1 Plotosus lineatus
ATGCATGCAAAATCACTTACAGACACACGCGCGCACACACGCGCACACACACGCACACATATACACACACACACACATGCACACACAGAACACTCACTCACACACACATACACACACATGTCCACCCAATCACACAATAACACATACACACATGCACACACAATCAGTCACAAACACACACACACGCACACACATAGACACACACACACATATATGCACACACAATCACACAGACAATCACACATACACACATGCATGCACAATCACTCACAAACACACACACACACACACACACACAAACATGCACACACACACAGGCACACACAGAACACTCACTCACACACACACATACACACACATAGCCACACAATCACACAGACAATCACACATACACACATGCTCGCAAAATCACTTAAAAACACACACACACACGCACACACATACACACACACATAGACAATCACACATACACACATGCACACACAATCACTTACACACACACACACACACACACACACACACACACACACACATACAGTCATGCATACATACACACACACAAACACACATCCAAACACATAGACAATCACATATACACATACTCACACGCAATCACACACAAAGACACAGAGACAATCACAGACACACATACAAACACACACACACATGCACACACAATCACACAGACAATCACACATACACACATGCACGCAAAATCACTTACAAACACACACACGCACACACACATACACACATACACATACACACACATAAACACACACACACACATAGACAATCACACATACACACATGCACACACAATCACTAACACACACACGCATACAAGGCACACACACACACACACACACACACACATACAGTCATGCATACATACACACACACACACACACACACACACACACACACACAGATATGCACACAGATATGCACACAGAACCACACAGACAATCACACATACACACATGCACACACAATCACTCACACACACACACACACACACAGTCATGCATACATACACACAAACACACACTCATACACATAGACAATCACATATACACATACTCACACACAATCACTTACACACACACGTGTGCGCACACACACACACACACAGTCATGCATACATACACACACACAAACACACACCCAAACACATGGACAATCACATATACACATACTCACACACAATCACACACAAAGACACAGAGACAATCAGAGACACACACACACACAAACACATACCCAAACACATAGACAATCACACATCCACACATGCACTCTTAACCACTCACAAACACACCCAATCACACAGACAATCACACATACATACATGCACACACAAACACACACCCAAACACATAGACAATCACATATACACATACTCACACACAATCACACACAAAACACAGAGACAATCACAGACACACTTGCACACACACACACACACACACACACACACACACACAAATGTCCACACAATCACACAGACAAATACACATACACACATACACACAAAATCACTCACAAACACCCACACATACACACACATACACACACACACACACACATGCACACACAATTACACACACATGCACACACAGAACACTCACTCACACACACACATACACACACATGTTCACACAATCACACAGACAATCACATGCTTACAAAATCACTCACAAACACACACACACACACACATGCAGACACACACACATATGCACACACAATCACACAGCTAATCACACATACACACATGAACACAAAATCAATTACACACACACACACGTGCGCACACACACACACACACAATCACACACAGTCATGCATACATACACACATAAACACATAGACAATCACATATACACATACACACAAAGACACAGAGACAATCACAGACTCACATGCACAGACACACACACACACACACAAAGACAGACACACACACACACACACACAGGGAGAGGGAGAGAGAGAGAGAGAGAGAGAGGGAGATACAATCACACATGCAGACATGCATACACAATCACTCACACACACACGGAGAGCGAGAGAGAGAGATAAATACAATCACACATACACACATGCACACACAATCACTCATTCTCTCACACACACACACACACACACACACACACACAAACAATCACACATACATACGCACATACATCCACGCAAACACAATCACTCACACACACAGAGACAATCACACATACATACATGCACACACAATCACTCACACACACACACACACACCCTCGCACACAGAGACAATCATTCACTCATACACACACACACACACTCTCTAACACACAGACAATTACACATACATACATGCACAACACAATCATATATACATGAACACTCACTCACACACACACACGCACACGCACATGTCCACACAATCACACAGACAATCACATGCACACAAAATCACTCACAAACACACACACATACATACACACACACACACACACAC
>CM045740.1:451839-469339 GCA_024760905.1 Plotosus lineatus
GTATGAGCGTCACACATCATACGTCACTGTAACAGCTTATGTTCACTTTCAACTTACGTTCGGCCGTCCGGAACCAATCAAAAACGTAAGTCGGGGAGCGTCTGTATATACAATCCTATTATATTTTAGTATATTTATAATATTTATGGCAATATTTATTTATATATTGTTGAGTCAAGTTTTAAGCTAAAAAACAAACAACAGTGTGTGTGTGTGTGTGTGTGTGTGTGTGTGTGTGTGTGTGTGTTTGTGTGTGTGCGTGCGTGCGTGCGCGCGCGTGTGTGTGTGTGTGTGTTCAGATTCTGACTCAGGAGGACTGGAACATGGTTCTGTATAACGGTATGGCCTCCACATCACCACTTGCTGCTCTTTACTTCGTGGCATTGATGACATTCGGGAACTACGTCCTGTTTAACCTGCTGGTGGCCATCCTGGTGGAGGGCTTTCAGGCTGAGGTATGCTGCTCTTCTGAGGGATTCTGGGTATTGGGGCTCTGTGATGAGACTTTGGGTGCTTCTCAAAACTTTTATCCATTGTTTTCTCACTCCTCACTTGAACATGAGGTTCTCCAGGTCCACCCCATCTTGACCATCTCAGTAATCATTTTTGTTCTTCAACGATTGAGAATCATGAAGTAATGATCAGGGGTACATAAGAGCAGCTTTCCCGAAAGAGCTGCAAGTCAGTGTGTAAATAACGCTCCCTTTATGTGATGTCAGATGCGTTTATGTAGCAGTTTCAGATGTGCCACCGTCATGCTCTCAACACAAACTCATGGGTTTTACGTTTTGTTTGTTTTGTTAGTTTGTTTGTACATACAGAGATACTTGCCTGGAGCTCAGGATGACTTTCAGTTGGTTCTTGAGGTTTCAGCTCTGGTTCTCTGAGGGATTTTTATTTATTTATTAATAATCTGGACGACATATGAATAGAGAATTAGAGAGGAGGAGTAGGTTTTCTCCTGAGGGATCATGAAGAACTAGGCTGCCAGGTTTTGGTCTGGATGTGAGATGTGGACCTTTACAGTGAGGTCACAGACAAGGACACCAACGTGAAACATCTTTACCATCATCTGTTAAGGGTTTTAATGAAATTATCTCTCTCTCTCTCTCTCTCTCTCTCTCTCTCTCTCTCTCTCTCTCTCTCTCTCTCTCTCTCTCTCTTTCAGGGCGATGCAAACAGGTCATATTCAGATGATGATCGGTCCTCCTGCAACTTTGAGGAAAAGGAAAGAGAGAAGGATTCTCTTCATTTATCAGGTATGAAGATTTTCTCTTTGTTGTTGTTGTTTATGGCATTAATGGATGGGGATGTTTTTAAGCTTGTGGAATTAATGCATGAAGAATCTTCCAATGGTGAGGTGGTGTAGTGGTCAGCACATCTACCTCACAGCAAGAAAGTCCTGGCTTTGACAGCCAGGCTGTTTCTACATGGAGTCTGCATGCTCTTCTTGTGCTTCCTCTGGGGACTCTGGTTTCCTCCCACAGTGCACAGCCATGCACTTTAGGCTATTGGTTGCTTTAAATCACCCCTAAGTGTGAGTTTAAGAGTGAGTGTGCTCAGTTGTGTGTGTTGTCCTGCGATGGACTGGTGAGCAGTTCTGGGTGTATGCCACCTTACTCAAGAGTAGGCTGAGATAGGCTCCAACCCTCCCCACGACTCTGGTGGAATAAGCTAACTCAGCTAATGAGTGAGAGAATCAGATTCTGCTTGTGCCCCGACCCCCTGAGCAGGTGAGGGACTAGTTCTGATTATTGTAGAGAGGTTTAACAGAAGTGTATGTAACGTTTTAAAGTAGAGTTAAACTGATCTGCAGTGGAGAAGAGTTAAACTGATCTGCAGTAGAGAAGAGTTAAACTGATCTGCAGTAGAGAAGAGTTAAACTGATCTGCAGTAGAGTAGCGTTAAACTGATCTGCAGTGGAGTAGAGTTAAACTGATCTGCAGTAGAGAAGAGTTAAACTGATCTGCAGTAGAGAAGAGTTAAACTGATCTGCAGTAGAGTCAAACTGATCTGCAGTAGAGAAGAGTTAAACTGATCTGCAGTAGATTAGAGTTAAACTGATCTGCAGTGGAGTAGAGTTAAACTGATCTGCAGTAGAGAAGAGTTAAACTGATCTGCAGTAGATTAGAGTTAAACTGATCTGCAGTAGAGTCAAACTGATCTGCAGTAGAGAAGAGTTAAACTGATCTGCAGTAGATTAGAGTTAAACTGATCTGCATTGGAGAAGAGTTAAACTGATCTGCAGTAGATTAGAGTTAAACTGATCTGCAGTGGAGAAGAGTTAAACTGATCTGCAGTAGAGAAGAGTTAAACTGATCTGCAGTGGAGAAGAGTTAAACTGATCTGCAGTGGAGAAGAGTTAAACTGATCTGCAGTAGAGTAGCGTTAAACTGATCTGCAGTGGAGTAGAGTCAAACTGATCTGCAGTAGAGTAGAGTTAAACTGATCTGCAGTAGAGAAGAGTTAAACTGATCTGATGGACTGAAAGATGAAACGCGGAATTGCAGTGGGTGAAGCATCAGCATGTCGATTTGAAACCTCCTGCTCTCCTTATGCTCTGCCCAGATACTAAAATCTGCACTCTGACCCCGAACGGACATCTGGACCTGACACCGATACCTAACGCTCTTGGAGTTTACCCCGCTGAGCGGATCAGCTTCGCTCTGGGTTCCAGGAAGAGCAGTGTGAGTTCCCTCGGGGGAACAGGTCTGGAGCGGAGAACTCCGGTAAGTGGTCATTCTGTAAATGAAGAAAAGAAGATGAACCGTTTAAAGCAGAGCAAAGACCTCAGGATTCAGCCGTGAGTCCTGTCTACGTGGATTAGCGTTTAACATTACACTTAGGGCTCGGAACTTGCCTTCCGATCATCGATTTGCGTTAGCGTGCACACATAAGCCTCTGAGAAAGGCACCTGTGATTCTGAGAGCGACCCGTCGTGATGAAGTCGATGGTTATGGTTCTTTTGAAGATGATAATGGATGAAAAAGGAAGGTTTGTTGGGAACATTTCCACACGCGATGTGCAGGCGCGACTCAATGAGTAAAAGATTCGTAAAGTAGATGATAAAGCTTGGAGGATTCAATCAACTTGTCATTATAATCTATGGATTCATTTTTATTTGGATTTGAAGACAGTCAGGATGAGGAGAAGGTCGGGAGGAAAAAGAACAGATGAACAGCATTTTCGTGATTAAAGTCGTCTGAGATCTTTATTTGTTCATTTTTTATTTCATTATTTATATGTATTTATTGTCTTTTCAGGGTCCTGACGGAGCTCCTGTATACAGTTGGACTCGTCCATCTTCTCAGGGTCCCTGGAGCCGCAGGTCGAGTTGGAACAGCATTGGGCGGCCGAGTCGAAATGTGGGGGTTGGCACGGGGGGCAGTTTGAGGGTGCGAGGCCCGCATTCATACCAGGCTGAGCATGAGTCCCTCCTCTCTCCTCCGGCTCCTCCTTTACACCCTCCTCCTCCACTGTTCTCCAGACATTTTGTGCCACGTCGGGATCGCCGTGCTCTTTCTCTGGAGCTCCCTGAGCTTCTCCAGATTCCTGCAGCTCCACCCACCTCGCTTCACTCACGCCAATGCAAGAAAAGCTTTTCGAGTGGACCACTAGGTGCGATGGAACATCAGGACTGTAACGGCAAGATGCCGGCATTACAGCAACAGATCCTAAGTGAAGTCTATCCACAAGTCAACACTCGCAAGGACAGAGACGACATGGAGGACGAGATTGACTATGTGAGTGAGCGGTCCTTAAACTCAGTTATTACAGATTTATTGTCAGAAATGTTTTGAAATTGTCTTTCTGTTGATCTCTAAGCTATTTAATTTGGGTCACGAGGAGGCTGGGGCTCATCTCAGCCCACTCTGGGTGAAGGTGGGGCACATCCTGAACAGCTCACCAAACCATTGCAGGACAACACACACACACACACACACACAATCATTCACATCAACACACACATAGGAGAGATTTGGAACAGCCAATTAGCCTACTGTGCATGGATTGGAATGTGGGAGGAAACCGGAGTACCCGGAATAAAGTCACACAAGCATGAAGAGAACATGCGAACTCCGCCCAGAAATGCTTTGAGCCTGGGAATCAAACCCAGGACCTTCTTGCTGTGAGGTGACAGACTAACCACTGCAACACTGTGCCACCTGTTATAATAATAATAATAATAATAATTATTATTATTATTATTATTATTATTATTATTATTATTATTATACTGTCTGTCTTTGCAAAATCTGAAACTATTTTCATCTGTGATTATTGTATTATATTTTATATACTAGTATTTTTACTATTTAAAGCTCAATAACTAAACCAGGCAGTGTGATGGCCTGGTGAGCTGCATAGGGTGGACCCCGCCTTCACCCAGAGTCAGCTGAGATGGGCACGAGCCTCCCTGCGACCCTGATTTTCCAATGATTGAGCAGTTCAAAGAATGAATGAATGAATAACTCAGGAGTGGCCAACCAGTCAGAGAGCAAGAGCCACATCATACACATGAACATCACCCATCCCTTTCTCACACACACACACACACACACACACACACACACACACACACACACACACACACACACACACACACACACACACACACCTCTGCTCAGCCAGATTTATTGTAAATTCACACACCAACATTCATAAACTTCTCACATCTTTGAAGGTCAACGAGACTGTGGTTTGATAGCCGTGTTAATGTTTGATTATCTGTGGTCAACAGTGTTGTGGGACAGTTGGATGTCCGATACCACGAGTCATTTTCACGGAGGCATTTTTCAACGATCTCTCCTCCATTGTATGACATTTCTGCCCATATAACGTTCCAAGCTAGTTGATACGATGTAAGCCTTACGTTCTCTGAGCCTTTGTAAATTTTTGGAAAAACTATCTCTGCTTTTCTATCTTTTCGAAGTGAACAACTTGTGCTTGTGAAGTTCAGTCCCAATAGGAATTCCTGGTCGAGGTTAGCATGGAGTGAGCCGAAGTGGCACTGAAGATTTGAAGCTTTGAAATGCGCTATGACGCCTGACATAAGGGAATGTCACTATTATGATAAACCAAAAATATAAACCCTCCCACTGTTAAAAATGTCCTGTGTTCATCTTCATATTTTCTTTTTTTACTGTGCATTTTTCCCTCTGTCTTTAACAGGAAACTTGATACAAATTGTTTACTGAAATGATCTCGCCATACTAGGAAGCTTTGCAATATTTTCATCTCACACACAAGCGCAATTAATGAAAATACCACATTGACCTCAAGCGAAGCAAACACGTACATTAAAAAAAAACACAAACTTCTATATGAACGCAAGAGCCGCATGAAACCAGGCAAAGACCCGCATGTAGCTCAGGAGCCGCGGGTCGGCCACCCTTGGAATAACGAAACCAGTTGGTGTGCAGTTTTCGTGTTGTACCAGTTTTGGCCACAGGGGGCAGATGTGAGTAAAGGGACACCAGCCGTATTTGTTGTGCAGGTGTGACTTTGCAAAATATTGCTGTGTTTCACACTTTAATACTCACCAGTTACAAACAGCAGGAAAGTAAACGGGTGACGAAGTCAATATAGAAATTTGTATTACTTATAATCCAGTTTAAAAAAGAACTTTAAAGAAATTACATTACATTTTTATTAGAAACATATAGAGTGAGCGTTTTTGCGCTCTGCTGTTCACTGTGGAGAATTTCTTTATGTGATTCTTTAAATTAAACAAATCAAGCAGCCGTGCGGTGGATGTAAGCAATTTCACAATATCATAAAACCCCCGTGGAGCAGAAAAAAAAAAAACGCTGCTAATGTGCTGAGTAGAGATTTTTTCTTCTCTGAACAATGAGAGATTTGTCGTGTACATAACGAACAATCACACTGAATAATTAATAACAGCGTTCAGGAGGAAAGTGAACAGATGGTGGTGCACTCGCACATTTTAATTTACAGCCACTCACATGTTGATGGGTAATTACAGAACAGCGCTGTGTTTCTCCACCGGGAATGGCGTAGTGGCCGTGTTCATAACAGGAGACATTTCTGAGCATTTGCTTTGTCGTTAATTGCTGAGGAATTAACCTCAAGCTCATTTACAGACTCCCTGAACGGTGGCACGAACCATTCAGTTCAGGGGGTCTGATTTCATCGTTGATTTGTTTTGTTTCGGTTTCTCTGTGCAGAGTCTGTGCTTCAGGATCCAGAAGATGATCGAAGTGTATCGTCCGGATTGGTGTGAGACCAGAGAGGACTGGAGCATTTTCCTCTTCTCCCCTCAGAACAAGTCAGTTTTACACTAATTTATCTCCAAAGACTTCAACACTATCCGAATCAGAATCAGCTTACTTTAGGAAATTGTGTTGGTCCATACAAACAAGAATGAGATAAAGTTTCATTCAAGAACAATTAAGGGAAAAAAACGCACACACACACATATATATATATATATATATATATATATATATATATATATATATATATATATATATATTTATTTATTCATTTATTTATTTATACAGTCTATCTATCTATCTAGCTATCTAGCTATCCATCTATATAAAGTGTGAAATGTGAAGTGAGTGATATGGATATACTAGTAAACAGGTGGTGAATGAATGGAGTCGGTGAGGGACATGTACAGATTTATTAATATAGTAAACAATAGAATGTAAATGTATTTGTAATCCTCCACCATTTACACACTGCTGTTTTTAGATCCTACAATCCACAATCAATTCCTTGGTCTTCGTCACATTAAGCTGCAGATGATTCTGCTCACACCACGTGATGAAGGAATCAGCCACAGCCCGATACTCCATCTCCTCACCTCCACTGATCCGACTATGGCACAGTCATTAGAAAACTGCTAAAGATGGCAGGTCTCTGTGCTGTAGCTGAAGTATGTTGTGAGAAGAGAGAGGGAGAGAGTGGTGTGGTGGGGGATTCAGCTTCCTGGTGAGTTAGAAGGGGTGAAATCAGTTAAATCAGTTAAAGAACATATTCAGCTCTTTGGCCCCGTCCTCAATGCCATCAGCTCTTCTGCTGATGCACAGCCTGAACTGAGTCTCCATACCACTCCAAACCTCTCTCATGTTATTCTGCTGGAGATTCCACTCCAGTTTTCTTCTGTCCTTCACCCCTCTGCTCTTGATTCTCACTGATACCCCCATTTCACTGGAGTGCGGCAGACTCGCAGAAGCAAAACCATAGTCATCCTCCAACGTTCCTCAGTCATTCCGTCATCTTCCATGTCCTTCCGTAGAATTCTGAAGATAGTCCTCTTCTTCCGTCAGGCCAAAATCTTGGAAAGATTTTGCGACAGTGTTCCCCTACATTCCACAGTCCTTCCACAAACGTCCCATGCTTTCCACAAATGTTCCATGATCGTTCCTTTTATTCCGCATGTCTTCCATGAACTTTCCGCGAACATTCCTCCTTCTTCCATGTGGTCAAATGCGGCCACAGAATCCCCACGGAATACTCGCAGAAGGTTTGCGGAATATATGCGGAACGTTTGCGGAATGGTTGCGGATAACACGAAAGACTTGCAGAACACTCAAGGAAGTTGCTTCCAATATAAATTATTCCTGTTCATTCACTTTATTTTTTTTCTGTTTTCCTGTTCAAGGAAGAAAGTTTTAAAGTTCTAATCACTGTGGTTTGGACTTGTATGAATGGCTTTTAGTCTGGAATGATTTATTGAGGTGCATACCATAGACAGTGAGAGACATGGCCCGCCTTTGATAACCCAGTTAGCTGCACTGGCGGGGGGGTTGGACAGTGACAACCCTGTGGAGAGTGGGACTCGATCCCCCAACCTTTGGATCAGCGAGCCAGTGCCCTATACCACTAGACCACCACTGCCCCTGGCACATAGCATGAATAAAGGTAAATTAAGTTGTGGTCTGATCTTCTTAGTGGGGGAGGGAGAGAACTATATGCATCCTTAGTGTGAGCATACCTTAGTGTTAGCAGGTCTGCAGTTCTCGACTGTCTGGTGGGACAGTCCATGTAATACACAAATTTTGGCAATATATGGCTGAAGTCACCCATGACCACAATAAAAGCATTTTGGTGCTGAATGTGTAACCGGACTGTGGTGGCATGGACAGTGTCATATGCAGCTATGCGGTTGACAGAAGGAACCATAAACAGCCAGTAAGATCACATGAGAAAATTTCCTCTGCAATTAATATGGTCTGAGTTCAACAGCACACAGTTCAATGTCCGGTCCACAACTTTTAATTCTTATGTGGGCGGGGATACACCTCCAGTTATTGACAAGAATGGCGAGCCCCCCTCTTTTCCACTGACTGTACAAGGAGCAGTTTCTGGCGGCCTGAACAGTGTGAAACCCGCGAGGGATATGTTGGAAGATCCTGATGCAGTCATGTCTCCATGAACCACATGAAACCTTCTTCTTCTTCTTCTTCTTCTTCTTCTTCTTCTTTTACTTTCGGCTGCTCCCTTCAGGGGTCGCCACAGCAAATCATCCGCCTCCACCTCACCCTGTCCTCCGCATCTTCTTTTCTGACTCCAACGACCTTCATGTCTTCCTTCACCACATCCATAAATCTCTTCTTTGGTCTTCCTCGAGGCCTTCTGCCTGGTAGTTCCAACCTCAGCATCCTACTGCCAATATACTCACTATCCCTCCTCTGTACATGTCCAAACCATCTCAATCTAGCCTCTCTGACTTTGTCTCCAAAACATCTTACGTGGGCTGTCCCTCTGATATACTCATTTCTGATCCTATCCATCCTCGTTACTCCCAAAGAGAACCTCAACATTTTCATCTCCGCTACCTCCAGCTCTGCCTCCTGCCTTTTCCTCAGCGCCACTGTTTCTAAGCCATACAACATCGCTGGCCTCACCACCATCTTGTACACTTTTCCCTTCATTCTTGCTGACACTCTCCTATCGCACATCACACCGGATACTTTTCTCCAACCATTCCAGCCTGCCTGCACACGCTTCTTCACCTCTTTTCCACACTCTCCATTGCTCTGGATTGTTGAGCCTAAGTACTTAAAATCCTCCACCTTCGTTATCTCTGCTCCCTGTAACATCACCGTTCCTCCTGGGTCCTTCTCATTCACACACATGTATTCTGATTTTCTGAGGCTAACCTTCATTCCTCTCCTTTCCAGGGCATACCTCCACCTCTCTAGATTTTCCTGCACTTGTTCTCTGCTCTCACTACAGATCACGATGTCATCTGCAAACATCATAGTCCATGGAGATTCTTGTCTCACCTCGTCTGTCAGCCTGTCCATCACCATAGCAAACAAGAAGGGGCTCAGAGCTGACCCTTGATGCAGTCCCACCTCCACCTTGAACTCTTCTGTCACACCGACAGCACACCTCACCACTGTCTTACATCTCTCATACATGTCCTGCACCACTCTAACATACTTCTCTGCCACTCCAGACTTCCTCATGCAATACCACAGTTCTTCTCTTGGCACCCTGTCATATGCTTTTTCCAGATCCACAAAGGCACAATGTAGCTCCCTCTGACCTTCTCTGTACTTCTCTATTAACATCCTCAAGGCAAACATTGCATCTGTGGTGCTCTTTCTTGGCATGAAACCAAACTGTTGTTCACAAATGCTGACCTCTGCCCTTAGTCTAGCTTCCACTATTCTTTCCCATAACTTCATCGTATGACTCATCAACTTTATCCCTCTGTAGTTGCTGCAACTCTGCACGTCTCCCTTGTTCTTAAAAATGGGCACCAGCACACTTCTCCTCCACTCCTCCGGCATCTGCTCACTCTCTAGTACCTTGTTGAATGTTCTTGTCAGAAAATCTACTGCTACCTCTCCTAGACACTTCCATACCTCCACAGGTATATCATCAGGACCAACTGCCTTTCCACTCTTCATCCTCTTCAATGCCCTTCTCACTTCACCCTTACTGATCTTTGCTACATCCTGCTCCTCAATGGTTACCTCTTCTACTCTTTTTTTCTCTCTCATTTTCCTCATTCATCAGCTCTTCAAAGTACTCTTTCCATCTTCCCAGCACACTTCTGTCATTAGTCAATACTGTTCCCTCTCTGTCCTTTATCAATCTAACTTGCTGCACGTCCTTCCCATCTCTATTTCTCTGCTGTGCCAACCTGTATAGATCATTTTCTCCTCTTTACTATCCAACCTATCATACAAGTCATCATACGCCCTCTGTTTGGCCTTAGCCACTGCTACTTTCGCCTTACGCTGTGTCTCCCTGTACTCCTGTTTACTCTCTTCGGTCCTCTCAATGTCCCACTTCTTCTTGGCTAACCTTTTCCTTTGTACACACTCCTGCACTTCCTCATTCCACCACCAAGTCTCCTTATCTACTTTCCTTCCAGAGGACACACCAAGTACTCTCCTACCTGTGTCCCTGATCACATTTGCTGTGGTTGTCCAGTCATTTGGAAGCACTTCCTGGCCACCCAAAGCCTGTTTCAACTCCTCCTTGAAGACAACATGACACTCTTCCTTTTTCAGCTTCCACCACTTTGTCTTCTGCTCTGCCTTTGCCTTTTTCACCTTTCTCACCATCAGTCATCCTGCACACCACCATCCTATGCTGTTTGGCAACACTCTCACCCACGATGACTTTGCAGTCACTGACTTCCTTCAAATTACATCGCCTACACAAGATGTAGTCTACCTGTGTGCGCCTACCTCCGCTTTTATAAGTCACCCTATGCTCCTGTTTCTTCTCAAAGAAAGTATTCACCACAGCCATTTCCATCCTTTTTGCAAAATCTATCAACATCTGTCCTTCTGCGTTCCTGTCCTGGATACCAAACCTGCCCATCACTTCCTCGTCCCCTCTGTTGCCTGCACCAACATGTCCATTGAAGTCTGCACCAATGACCACTCTTTCACCTCTGGGGTACTCTGCATCACTTCATCTAAGTCACTCCAGAATCTCTCCTTCTCTTCTAGCTCACATCCTGCCTGTGGGGCATAAGCACTAACAACATTGAGCATTACACCTTCAATTTCTAACTTGAGATTCATCACTCTGTCTGACACTCTTTTCACTTTTAGAACATTCCTGACAAACTCCTCCTTCAAGATGACTCCGACTCCATTTCTCTTCCCATCCACACCGTGATAAAACAGCTTAAACCCTGCTCCTAAGCTTTTAGCTTTGCTACCTTTCCACCTGGTCTCCTGAACACACAGTATGTCCACCTTCCTCCTCTGCATCATGTCAACCAGCTCTCTACCTTTTCTGTGCATAGTTCCAACATTCAAAGTCCCCACTCTCAGTCCTAGACTCATGCCTTTCCTCTTCTCTCTCTGCCTACGGACACGCCTCCCACCTCTCCTTCTTCGACGTCTTCGACCAACAGTAGTCCAATTTCCATCAGCACCCTGTTGATTGACAGCACTGATGGCGGTCGTTGTTAACCCGGGCCTCGACCGATCCGGTATGGAGGTAATACTTTTGATTTGCATCATCAATAATTGGCATTGGTTTTACGTCGGATGCCCTTCCTGACACAACCCTCTGCATTTCTCCGGGCTTGGGACCGGCATGAGGGGGAGAGACACTGGTTAGTGCCCCCCCCCACCTCATGGCTGCATTGAAAGAGTGTGTGTGAACGATTGTGAGTGTGTGTGTGTTTCTGTGTGTGTGTGAGAGTTAGTGAGTGAATGAGTGAGCATGAGAGTGTGTGAGAGAATGTGACAATGAGTGTGTGACTGGTTAGTGCCCCCCCACCTCATGGCTGCATTATGAACCACATGAAACCACACTTCTGAAACACCCTCTGACTCGGGGCCAGCACTGTCAGCTCGTCTATCTTATTCCTCGGTAATCTCATGTTCCACATTAGAGCAGATGGGAGACTCGACTTGTTCATTTTTTTTTCTCAGTAAGTCTCTACCATCTCACCGCCTCCCTCCTTCTCTTCTTCTGTCCTCAACCTCTGCTCCCAAGGTGTGTTTTTCTCCAGATTTCAGCTGGTAAGTCCATGGATTTGGACACTCATCTGGCCAGCTTCATGATCATCTGATCCCTGGAGTAAACTTAATGCACGTGTAGTTGCTACGCTGCAGTCCATGACAGTAAAAGTTCCACAGAGATTAAAAAGTAAAAAAAAAAAAAAAAAAACTCTCTCAATCCATACATTAAGAGGACAGCAGGTTAAGGTAAGTAAGAAAAGGAGTTAAAGGCACGAGAAAGGCAGGAGCAACTGAAACAGGCTGGATGACATGTGTGTGCTAATCAACATTATCAACTGAATTCAAGCAGAAAATTTAACTCTGCCCATTATTATTATCATTATTATTATTATTATTATTATTATTATTATTATTATTATTAAAGGGGTCCTGATAATAATTTAGAAGTTCCCTCCCATAATTTAGGCATAGCCAATTCTCACATGTTGATCACATGACCACCAACAACCAGGGAGGAAACTGCTTGTGCATGCATATGTAAAAAATGGGGGGGGGGGGAATGCATGTGTTCATTGACACCTATGATTGGCTTTTGGTAGCTTTGAGTGACAGTTGGTGAGAAACACATACCATCTGTTCCTCCCCTGAGACTTTGGCCAATTGCCTCCCACGGAGAGGGTGGAGCTCAGGGTTACAGGGTTATTGATCCCTGTGAGTGAGACATAATCCAGTTTTATTCTCACCTCTGGGCTTCAAAGACAAAATGTTTTAAATATAATTGTGTGTGTGTGTGTGTGTGTGTGTGTGTGTGTGTGTGTGTGTGTGTGTTTTGGACCTGGGTATTGCCTAGATTTTATGTCTAGTGATATATTGCAATTTCGAGCATGTGTTGGGATATACTGCAAGAAGAATTCTAAATTAAAAGTGAGCCTGTTCTTGACAGTATTTATTCTTTATTTCAAAAGGAAAAATCAACAACATTAATAATTTTGTTTTTAGTCCTTAAAATAAAAAATTCTAAGCATCAGAAAAAATCTACTTATGAAAATATAATGTTTGAAACTTTTGCACAAACATTAACACTGAAATAGTACTGCATATTGAGCAAGATAAGCTATTTAAACATATGAAATACACATAAACATTAAAAGTGCATCTAGTGCTTTTATTAGCATATTGTGAAGTCTTACTCATTAATGCATGCATATTATGTACTAGTATATTATACAGGCGTGATTAAAGGTGGAGCATCATCTTCGCATGCGCGGAACTGTGTCATGTGCGAGTAGTCCTCATCAGACCTGTAACCCTATGAGCAGTAGATTGATCTATTTATATAATAACAATATTAACTTCTTTTCCTTTCAGCTGTTCCCTTCAGGGGTCGCTACAGCGAATCATCTGCCTCCATCTCAACCTGTCCTCTGCATCTTCTACTCTTACTCCAACTACCTTCATGTCCTCCTTCACCACATCCATAAATCTTCTCTTTGGTCTTCCTCGAGGCCTTCTGCCTGGTAGTTCCAACCTCAGCATCCTACTACCAATATACTCACTATCCCTACTCTGTACATGTCCAAACCATCTCAATCTAGCCTCTCTGACTTTGTCTCCAAAACCTGTAACATGTGCTGTCCCTCTGATGTGCTCATTCCTGATCCTTTCCATCCTCGTTACTCCCAAAGAGAACCTCTGCTACCTCCAGCTCTGCCTCCTGTCTTTTCCCCAGGGCCACTGTTTCTAAACCATACAACATCGCTGGCCCCAACACCGTCTTGTACACTTTTCCTTTCATTCTTACTGACACTCTCCTATCACACATCACACTGGACACTTTTCTCCAACCATTCCAACCTGCCAGCACATGCTTCTTCACCTCTTTTCCACACTTTCCGTTGCTCTGAATTATTGAGCCTAAGTACTTAAAATCCCCCACCTTCCTTATCTCTGCTCCCTGTAACCTCACCGTTCTACTTGGGTCCTTGTCGTTCACACACATGTATTCTGTCTTACTGAGGCTAACATTCATTCCTCTCCTTTCCAGAGCACACCACCACCTCTCTAGATTTTCCTCCACTTGTTCTCTGCTCTCACTACAGATCACAATGTCATCTGCAAACATCATAGTCCATGTAGATTCTTGTCTAACCTCGTCTGTTAGCCTGTCCATCACCATAGCAAACAAGAAGGGGCTCAGTGCTGACCCTTGATGCAGTCCCACCTCCACCTTGAACTCTTCTGTCACACCGACAGCACACCTCACCACTGTCTTACATCTCTCATACATGTCCTGCACCACTCTAACATACTTCTCTGCCACTCCAGACTTTCTCATACAATACCACAGTTCCTCTCTTGGCACCCTGTCATGTGCTTTCTCCAGATCCACAAAGGCACAATGCAGCTCCTTCTGACCTTCTCTGTACTTCTCTATTAACATCCTCAAAGCAAACACTGCATCTGTGGTGCTCTTTCTTGGCATGAAACCAAACTGTTGTTCACAAATGCTGACCTCTGCCCTTCGTCTAGCTTCCAGTATTCTTTCCCATAACTTCATCGTATGGCTCATGAACTTTATCCCTCTGTAGTTTCCACAACTCTGGACATCTCCCTTGTTCTTCAAAATGAGCACGAACACAATTCTCCTCCATTCTTCTGGCATCGTCTCACTCTCTAAGACCTTGTTGAATATTCTGCATATAACAATATTAACATTACATCTGTGTGTGTGTATGTGTGTGTGTATATATATATATATATATATATATATATATATATATATATATATATATATATATATATATATGCCATCATAACGATGCCCATAGGACCGCTGGGCACGTGCCGCACGTATCACACTTACAGTAACACTGACGGCTCAGGAAAGTCCGTCAAACTTTAGAACTTTACAATAATAACATGGAATATCGTTTATCATATAAATCACATTAATATGATCATGATGCTGCAGAGAAGTGGAATGTAATTTACTGAAATCTGGGACCGATTCAGAGCATGTTGAGCCTTAGGCTGAGTCCGCAAGTTGTATGACGTCATTTTTTTTCAGAGTCGAGAGATATTATTGTCAAGTTAAGCAAAAAATAAATAAATAAAAACATGCATGGTGCCTTGTTGAAGATCAGGTTCCCCCTTTTGCTCATTTTAAAATAAATGTTGAAGTGAAAACCTAGATGCAGTAGGTCAGTAAATTTCTGAGCGTGGTTTTGTTTTTTAGCGGGAATCCTGTATAAAAACAAATTCTATTGGCTCAAGGCCTTCGTAACATCTGCACTGCTCAAACACGGCATGGCTCGCCACACACTGAATGACTGTAGATAAGAGGACGGAAACACAATTGTGTCAGGATTACATGCCGGGACCTCTGCGGTCGCCATGTTTTTTTTAACAAAAGCATTACTTCCGATTTTATTAGTGGGAATAGCCGAAGTTTTTTTTAATATCCCGAAGTGTTCCATATGCAAGTAAAAAAAAAAAAAAGGTTTTGCTTCAGAGTATATATTGTTTGCATGTTAGAACCGGTTTAAACGGATAAACCGGTTTTATTGCGCAGCTTGTGTGTGTGTGTGTGTGTGTGTGTGTGTGTGTGTGTGTGTGTGTGTGTGTGTGTGTGTGTGTGTGTGTGTGTGTGTGTTTGTGTGGGTTTTTTTTTCACATATTTCATTAACTATACTCCAATTTAATCATCCTATTAATCAGAAAGTCTCCATTTTATCCCAACAGGTAAAATCTATTCTCAGCACCCTTTACTACCCGTCACAAGGTTACTCTCACATGTGTTTGTTCCTTTGTTTGTTTGTTTGTTTGTTTGTTTGTAAGATGTGGTACGAGTAATAAATTCTAAAATGTTGAAGGTGATTCATTTATGGAATAATGTGGAAGAAATCTGTTCAGGTAAATACCTCAAAATGATGTGTGAATGAATGTGCATCGGATGCCCTTTAGGATTTGACATTTTGTTGTATCTATACCACATTACACACTGCAGTCTTGCAGTCTGATCGAGATGTTTCAGATTAATGAATGAACTTGTCACCGTCATTCATTCGTGCCTGGTGGAGGTATCGTACACCCTATCAGTGATCCTCCAGTTTACTCTTTATTCACTTTTTATACTTATTTGAATTTTTTTTTTTGTGTCTTTTCAGGTTCAGGTTGATGTGCCAGTCCATCATCGCCCATAAGCTGTTTGATTATGTGGTGTTGGTTTTCATCTTCTCCAACTGCATCACTGTCGCTCTGGAGAGACCCAAAATTCTCCAGGGTAGTTTGGTAAGACAGTAAGACATGGCTCTCAAAATGTGGGTTCTAGGAACTTCCAGGGTTCTGCAAAGCAAATCCAGTCATGTCCCTTGGGTTTATTTCTTTCTTTTTTTTTTTCACCGCAACTCATCATAATTTCATTGATATTTATCACTCAGTCCTCATCACTGCTTCGAGGAGTGATTAAAAACATTCCTGAACCGGTCCTGTGAATGACAGCATGGAGTGAGCACTAAGTGTTAGGAGTCAGTACACCACCTGATTACCACTCTGTCAACATTAAGACCTGCGTTAGACACGTCCTTCTGACAGCAGAGCAGATGGTGGATCAGAAAATAATCAGCAGAGACCCTTGAAATGCTCTACAGCAGTGAAGCAGTGAATCATTGCTTTAATGCATCAAGAAAAGATTGTTCTCACGTGCGATCCTGAACATGCTGAAGTACTCAGAACTCCTCACATGGGTCACTGCTTCATGGCCATAAATCTGCTCAAGCATCTCGAGGGTCTCCACAGCAAAGACATGGTGTTACAGGAACAGGTGGACCTGATGCTGTGACACGGCATCAAAGAGGGACTGCATGCACATTACTGTTTCACACAAATAAAAGCTCTGTGTGTGTGTGTGTGTGTGTGTGTGTGTGTGTGTGTGTGTGTGTGTGTGTGTGTGTGTGTGTGTGTAGGAGAGGCTTTTCCTCACCATCTCTAATTACATCTTCACGGCGATCTTTGTGGGTGAAATGACTCTAAAGGTAAATGTGAAGTTTATAATGTTTAAGCGGCCCTGAAATTACAGTTTCATCGTGAACATTGAAGGGTTTCAGTATCCCCCTTCCCCAGGTGGTGTCGATGGGGTTGTACCTGGGTGAACAGGCATACCTGCGCAGCAGCTGGAATATCCTGGATGGTTTTTTGGTGTTCGTCTCCTTGATTGACATTGTGGTGTCGATGGCGGGCGGAGCAAAGATTCTTGGGGTTCTCAGGGTTCTCCGGCTACTTCGCACTCTTCGCCCCCTCAGGTATGTCGGAGAAACTGCAGGGTATGCAGGAGGTGTCTCCATGCAGTTCCTGAGGAGACATGTGTGTGGTTAAAATTATGTGGAGGTAAATATAAGGAAAGTTGAATGAAACTGCGATGATATGATCAGATGTCGTTCTCAGGAAACACAATCAGGTTCTTCCCTTTGTTTATTTGGGTTTTTTCTTCTCAGGGTTATCAGTCGCGCTCCGGGCCTGAAGCTGGTAGTGGAGACTCTGATTACGTCTCTGAAGCCCATCGGGAACATCGTTCTCATCTGCTG
>CM045740.1:506839-529339 GCA_024760905.1 Plotosus lineatus
CTGATGGGAGGTAGGATCTGACCGCGAGCTGAAAATCGTAGTGAACGTTTTTGTTTATAAATTGTGTGTGTGTGTGTTTGTGTGTGTGTGTCCCCGCGTGTGTGTGACTGCGTGTGTGTGCGTGTGTAGGACACACTGCGGGAATGTCCCCCAGGCGAGTATAACTGTAACCCGAGCCTGCAGTTCATCTCCCCGCTCTACTTTGTGAGCTTCGTGTTGACGGCGCAGTTTGTCCTCATTAACGTGGTGGTGGCCGTGTTAATGAAACACCTTGACGACTCCAACAAGGAGGCACAGGAGGAAGCTGAGATGGACGCGGAAATCGAAATGGAGCTGGCACACAGTGCCCTCTGCTGCATGGGAGGTCTGTCTGGAGCAGGCGGAGCAGTTGGAGTAGGGGCAGGAGGTGGAGGAGGTGGGAAGAGAGGCAGAGGAGACAAGCAGGGAGCTGGAGGAAGTGAAGGAAGCTCAGGCACTACACCACAATCACCAGGAGAACATAAAACAAACAGCTCCAATAATCTGTACTCACCTGCACAGGTAGGACATGGATGGATGGATGAAAGAATTAATAGATGGAGTAATGAATAGATGGAAAGATTGAAGTCCTTTTGGAAACTGTCTGATCTGTGGTTCTGAGAGTTTTGATGACACTTGTATCAAAATAGACAGAATTGGGCAGTGGTGGCCTAGTGGTAAGGTGTTGGATTACTGAGCCGAAAGTTGGGGGTTCAAGTCCCACTATCACCAGGTTGTCACTGCTGTCCCCCCAGTGCACTAATTGGGTTATCAAAGGCCGGTCATGTCTCTCACTGTCAGTAGGGAGAAGTTCATGTAAAAGAACCATTGCTGACTTTCGCAAAGAGGAGCTGTATGGCCATCAGTGTGTTTCTGCCCTGCAGTGGCCTGGCAAGCTGTACACCATGCAGTCTACCCTAACCTAGAGTTGGCTGAGATGGGTGCCAGCCTCCCCATGTTTCTAATTAGGATTAACAGTTCAGAAAATGAATCAATCAATCAATAAAAAATAGACAGATGGGCTGAGCAGAGGAAAACAGATATATGGATGAAAAATTAATGGATAGATGGAGGAAAAAATCGATGGATGAATAGAGGGAGTGATGGCTGGATAGTCAGATTAAAGACTTTTTGGCCTCTGTGTGATCTGTGGTTATTAGAGAGATATTTTTAAATAAGCAGATGGACTGTGAGTGGAGGGAAAAGAGTAGATGGATGGATGGATGGATGGATGGATGTGTGAATTGCAGAAGGTCTCTGATGTGAAGGCACGCTGTATAAAATCTCAGTGAGTGCTGAAGGATTTGGATTCATTTAAATACAAAGACACGTGAGAGAGTTTTCATTAGGACCTGACTGCTATCACTATGGCAACAGTCCCCTGTCAGCCCTGGTGGCATAGACACCACACACACACACACACACACACACACACACACACACACACACACACACACACACACATACATACATACATACATACATTTAATGACATGCAGGAGGACACACTGACATGCAGGAATAAAACACCACATACCTGTATATTAAAAAAAGGCATAACAATTGCGGTGGGTGCGACAGAGAGAGAGGGAGAGAGGGACGGAAAGAGAGAGAGGGGAGTGTGAAGAGAGAGTACGAGGGACAGGAGGAGAGAGGGAGAGGGAGAAGGAGAGAAAGAAGGCAAGAAGGGGAAAGAGTAAGCGAGAGTTGGAGAGGGAAGGAGAGAGACTGGGATGGAGAGAGGAGGGAGGGGTGAGAGAGAGAGAGAGGAAGAGGGAGGGAGGGAGAGATATCCAGAGGGAGAAGAGAGGGGGGGGTTGAGGTAGTGTCAGGTAGTTGGAGCTATAATTGTTTTTCTTGGTCCATTTTTAGGTGATGGTTACATAAGAAAGAGCAGGAGAACAGTATTACCATGAATGTGTGAGTGTGTGTGTGTGTGTGAGAGAGCGAGAGAGAGAGAGAGTGTGTGTGTGTGTGTGTGTGTGTGTGCGTGTGCTGTGTGTGTGTGTGTGTGTGTGTGAGAGACAGAGAGAGATTATTATTGTTGTTGTTATTGATATTATTGAACAGAATTGGTTGCCTTGGTGGACTCCAACCATCAACAGAAACGAATTCGACCTGTTGTTCCCAATGCAGACCAAACTCTGGCTCCGGTGATACAGAGACCAAATGGTCCATAGCAACAGGTCCGATTCACCGTATTCCCGGAGCACTCCCCACAAAATCACCCAAGGAACTCGGTCGAAAGCCTTCTCGAAATCCACAAAACACATGCAGACAAATTGGGCAAACTCCCTCTGCCCCTTCCAGGGTCCTGTAGAGCATATAAAGTTGGTCGTGATAGGAACCATATTGTTCCTCCTGAATCCTACTGAGGTTCAACTACCGGTCGGATCCTCTTCTCCAGCTCCCCTCCATAGACTTTCTCTGGTAGGCTGAGGAGTGTGATTAGACCATAATTGGAACACACTCTCCAGTGAAGGACTTCTTCTTTTCCTTTCGGCTTTTCCCTTCAGGGGTTGCCACAGCGAATCATCTGCCTCCATTGCACCCTATCCTTTGCATCTTCTTCTCTTACACCAACAACCTTCATGTCCTCCTTCACCACATGCATAAATCTTCTCTTTGGTCTTCCTCTAGGCCTTCTGCTTGGTAGTTCCAACCTCAGCATCCTACTACCAATATACTCACTATCCCTCCTCTGTACATGTCCAAACCATCTCAATCTAGCCTCTCTGACTTTGTCTCCAAAACGTCTTACATGTGCTGTCGCTCAGATGTACTCATTCCTGATCCTATCCATCCTCATTACTCCCAAAAGAACCTCGACATTTTCATCTCTGCTACCTCCAGCTCTGCTTTTCCCCAGGCCCACTGTTTCTAAACCATACAACATCGCTGGCCTCAACACTGTCTTGTACACTTTTCCTTTCATTCTTGCCGATACCTTCCTATCACACGTCACACCGGACACTTTTCTCCAACCATTCCAACCTGCCTGCACACGCTTCTTCACCTCTTTTCCACACTCTCCATTGCTCTGGATTGTTGATCCTAAGTACTTAAAATCCTCCACCTTCCTTATCTCTGCTCCATGTAACCTCACCATTCCTCTTGGGTCCTTGTCATTCATGCACATGTATCTGTCTTCCTGAGGCTAACCTTCATTCCCTTCCTTTCCAGAGCATACCTCCACCTCTGTAGATTTTTCCTGCACTTGTTCTCTGCTCTCACTACAGATCACAATGTCATCTGCAAACATCATAGTCCATGGGGAATCTTGTCTAACCTCGTCTGTCAGCCTGTCCATTAGATGCAGTCCCACCTCCACCTTGAACTCTTCTGTCACACCGAAAGCACTCCTCACCACTGTCTTACATTTCTCATACATGTCCTGCACCACTTTAACATACTTCTCTGCCACTCCAGACTTCCTCATGCAATACCACAGTTCCTCTCTCGGCACCCTGTCATGTGATTTCTCTGGATCCACACAAAGGCACAATGCAGCTCCGCCCTTAGTCTAGCTTCCAGTATTCTTTCCCATAACTTCATCGTATGGCTCATCAACTTTATCCCTCTGTAGTTTCCACAACTCTGGACGTCTCCCTTGTTCTTAAAAATGGGCACCATCACACTTCTACATTCCTCTGGCATCTTCTCACTCTCAAAGACCTTGTTGAATGTTCTTGTCAGGAAATCTACTGCTACCTCTCCTAGACACTGCCATACCTCCACCGGAATGTCATCAGGACCAACTGCCTTTCCATTCTTCATCCTTTTCAATGCCCTCCTCACTTCACCCTTACTAATCTTTGCTACTTCCTGGTCCTCAACAGTCACCTCTTCTATTCTTTTTTCTCTCTCATTTTCCTCATTCATCAGCTCTTCAAAGTACTCTTTCCATCTTCCCAGCACACTTCTGTCATCAGTCAATACATTTCGCTCTCTGTCCTTCATCACTCTAACTTGCTGCACGTCCTTCCCATCTCTATTTCTCTGCTGTGCCAACCTGTATAAATGATTTTCTCCCTCTTTACTTTCCAACCGAGCATAGACGTCATCATTCACCCTCTGTTTGGCCTTTGACACCACTACCTTCGCCTTACGCCGTGAAATGCAGCCGTGAGGGGGGGGCACAAACCAGTGTCTCTCCCTCACGCCAGTCCCAAGCCCGGATAAATGCAGAGGGTTGTGTCAGGAAGGGCATCTGGCGTAAAACAAATGCCAAATAAACTATGCGAATCACAAGAAAGAATGACATACCGGATCGGTCGAGGCCCGGGTTAACAACGACTGCCATCAGTGCCGTCAACCAACAGGGTGCTGATGGAAATTGGACTACTGTTGGTCGAAGACATCGAAGAAGGAGAGGCGGGAGGCGTGTCCGTTGCCAGAGAGAGAAGAGGAACGGCATGAGTCTAGGACTGAAAGTAGGGACTTTGAATGTTGGAACTATGGCAGGAAAAGGTAGAGAGCTGGCTGACATGATGCAGAGAAGGAAGGTGGACATACTGTGTGTTCAGGAGACCAGGTGGAAAGGTAGCAAGGCTAGAAGCATAGGAGCAGGGTTTAAGCTGTTTTATCATGGTGTGGATGGGAAGAGAAATAGAGTCGGAGTCATCTTGAAGGAGGAGTTTGTCAGGAATGTTTTAGAAGTGAAAAGATTGTCAGACAGAGTGATGAGTCTCAAGTTAGAAATTGGAGGTGTGATGGTCAATGTTGTTAGTGCTTATGCCCCACAGACAGGATGTGAGTGAGAAGAGAAGGAGAGATTCTGGAGGGAATTAGATGAAGTGATGCAGAGTACCCCCAGAGGTGAAAGAGTGGTCATTGGGACAGACTTCAATGGACATGTTGGTGCAGGAAACAGAGGGGACAAGGAAGTGATGGGTAGGTTTGGTATCCAGGACAGGAACACAGAAGGACAGATGTTGGTAGATTTTGCAAAAAGGATGGAAATGGCTGTGGTGAATACTTTCTTCCAGAAGAGAGAGGAGCATAGGGTGACTTATAAAAGTGGAGGTAGGAGCACAAAGATAGACTACATCTCGTGCAGGCGATGTAATTTAAAGGAAGTCAGTGACTGCAAAGTAGTAGCGGGTGAGAGTGTTGCCAAACAACATAGGATGGTGGTCTGCAGGATGATGCTGATGGTGAGGAAGGTGAAGAAGGCAAAGACAGAGCAGAAGGCAAAGTGGTGGAAGTTGAAAAAGGAAGAGTGTCGGGTTGTCTTCAAGGAGGAGTTGAAACAGGCTTTGGGTGGTCACGAAGTGCTTCCAGATGACTGGACAACTACAGCTAATGTGATCAGGGAGACAGGTAGGAAAATACTTGGTGTGTCATCTGGAAGGAAAGTAGATAAGGAGACTTGGTGGTGGAATGAGGAAGTGCAGGAGTGTGTACAAAGGAAGAGGTTAGCTCAGAAGAAGTGGGACATTGAGAAAACCAAAGAGAGTAAACAGGAGTACAGGGAGACACAGCGTAAGGCAAATGTAGCAGTGTCAAAGGCTAAACAGAGCACGTTTGATGACTTGTATGCTCGGTTGGAAAGTAAAGAGGGAGAAAATCATTTATACAGGTTGGCACAGCAGAGAAAGAGAGATAGGAAGGACGTGCAGCAAGTTAGATTGATAAAGGACAGAGAGGGAAATGTATTGACTGATGACATAAGTGTGCTGGGAAGATGGAAAGAGTACTTTGAAGAGCTGATGAATGAGGAAAATGAGAGAGAACAAAGAGTAGAAGAAGTGACTGTTGAAGACCAGGAAGTAGCAAAGATTAGTAAGGGTGAAGTGAGAAGGGCATTGAAGAGGATGAAGAATGGAAAGGCAGTTGGTCCTGATGACATACCGGTGGAGGTATGGAAGTGTCTACGAGAGGTAGCAGTAGATTTTCTGACAAGAACATTTAACAAGGTCTTAGAGAGTGAGAGGATGCCAGAGAAATGGAGGAGAAGTGTGCTGGTGCCCATTTTTAAGAACAAGGGAGACGTGCAGAGTTGTGGCAACTACAGAGAGATAAAGTTGATGAGCCTTACGATGAAGTTATGGTAAAGAATACTGAAAGCTAGACTAAGGGCAGAGGTCAGCATTTGTGAACAACAGTTTGGTTTCATGCCAAGAAAGAGCACCACGGATGCAGTGTTTGCCTTGAGGATGTTAATGGAGAAGTACAGAGAAGGTCAGAGGGAGATGCATTGTGCCTTTTTGGATCTGGAGAAAGCATATGACAGGGTGCTGAGAGAAGAACTGTGGTATTGCATGAGGAAGTCTGGAGTGGCAGAGAAGTATGTTAGAGTGTTGCAGGACATGTATGAGAGATGTAAGACAGTGGTGAGTTGTGCTGTTGGTGTGACGTCCTCATTCCACCACCAAGTCTCCTTATCTACTTTCCTTCCAGATGACACACCAAGTATTCTCCTATCTGTCTCCCTGATCACATTAGCTGTAGTTGTCCAGTCATCTGGAAGCACTTCCTGACCACCTAAAGCCTGTTTCAACTCCTCCTTGAAGACAACCCAACACTCTTCCTTTTTCAGCTTCCACCACTTTGTCTTCTGCTCTGCCTTTGCCTTCTTCACCTTCCTCACCATCAGCATCATTCTGCACACCACCATCCTATGCTGTTTGGCAACACTCTCACCCACTATTACTTTGCAGTCATTGACTTCCTCAAATTACATCACCTGCACAAGATGTAGTCAACCAGTGTGCTCCTACCTCCACTTTTATAAGTCACCCTATGCTCCTTTCACTTATGAAAGAAAGTATTCACCACAGCCATTTCCATCCTTTTTGCAAAATCTACCAACATCTGTCCTTCTGCATTCCTGTCCTGGATACCAAACCTACTCATCGCTTCCTCATCCCCTCTGTTTCCTGCACCAACATGTCCATTGAAGTCTGCCCCAATGACCACTCTTTCACCTCTGGGGGTACTCTGCATCACTTTATCTAACTCACTCCAGAATCTCTCCTTCCCTTCTCGCTCACATCCTGCCTGTGGGGCATAAGCACTAACAACATTGACCATCACACCTTCAATTTCTAACCTGAGACTCATCACTCTGTCTGACACTCTTTTCACTTCTAGAACATTCCTGACAAACTCCTCCTTCAAGATGACTCCGACTCCATTTCTCTTCCCATCCACACCATGATAAAACAGCTTAAACCCTGCTCCTAAGCTTCTAGCCTTGCTACCTTTCCACCTGGTCTCCTGAACACACAGTATGTCCACCTTCCTCGTCTGCATCACGTCAGCCAGCTCGCTTCCTTTTCCTGCCATAGTTCCAACATTCAATGTCCATACTTTCCGTCCTAGCCTCATGCCTTTCTTCTCTCTCTGCCTATGGACACACCTCCCGCCTCTCCTTCTTCGACGTCTTCGACCAACAGTAGTCTAATTTCCACCAGCATGCTGTTGGTAAACAGCACTGATGGCGGTCGTTGTTAACCCGGGTCTCGACCGATCTGGTATGTCATTCTTTCTTGTGATTCGCATATTTTATTTGGCATTTGTTTTACTCCGGATCTCCTTCTTGACGCAACCCTCTGCATTTATCCGGGCTTGGGACCGGCGTGAGGGAGAGACACTGGTTTGTGCCCCCACCTCACGGCTGCATTTCTCCAGTGAAGGACTACCACCCAGAATGTCATAATTTTTATGAGCAGAACTAGGAGCAGCCGTGACATTGAGGGGTTCTGGTATGGTGGCCATTGGATCTTGTCTCTGCTTTTTTTGTGATTGACATTGTCCTTTTGCCTTCATCAAGCTGGGACCTCCAGCTCACATTGGAGTGATTTGTAGTCGATTGCGAAGTGGCCAGGATGAAAATCAGCTCCTCTAAGTCTGAGTTCATAGTTCTCAGCCGGAACAGAGTGGAATGCAGAATTCGGTTCTGGAATGAGGTCGTGCCCCAAGTGAAGGAGTTCAAGTATCTTGGGTAAGTGTCACGCGTGAGGAAAGGCGAAGCCTTTACCGGTCCGTCGTGGTGAAGCTGGAGCTCAGCTGCATGGCAAAGCTCTCAATTTACCAGTCAATCTACGTTCCACCCCTCACCTACTCTCACGAGCTTTGCGTAGTGACCGAAAAAACAAAATCGCGGACACAAGTGGCTGAAATGAGCTTCTTTCGCCAGGTGGCCGGGCTCTCCCTTAGAGATAAGGTGAGAAGCGCAGCTGGCCAAGAGGAGCTCAGAGTAGAACCACTGCTCCTCTGCATTGAGGAGCCAGTTGAGGTAGATCTGGTCAGTTCAGGCATCTGGTTATAATGCCAACCAAACGCCTCCCTGGTGGGGTGTTTCCAGCATGTCCAACCGGGAAGAGACCCTGGGGTCGACCTATAACACGCTGGGGGTGGGAGTGTTATGTCTTTCGGCTGGTCTGGGAACGCCTCGGTGTCTCCCTGGAAGAGGTGAGGGAAGTGGCTGGGGAGAGAAAGATCTGGACCTGCTTAGGCCCTGGATTAATGGGAAGAAGATGTTGATGATGATGATGATGATGATGATGTTACTACTATTATTTTTTATTGTGGATTCAAATGTAAATGAGGCATCTGCATAAACATAGATGAAGATTATTTGATGAAGGAGAAGACTGTAGACGAGTCGGATAAAGTGCTCATTTTGGAGTAATTAATTTAAAGAACCCATTTTAGGACCACTCATAGGTCGGTACCAATGTTCTCCCTGAACATTTTATCATTAAACTAAGAGTAGGAGAATCTCCTCCATCATCCGAGAGAGAGACAGGGACTGGGATGGGGGGACGGGGGGGGGAGACGGGGGATGGAAAGAGAGAGAGAGAGGGAGAGAGAGAGAGAGAGAGAGAGAGAGAGAGAGAGAGAACAGAAGAGGTAAAGAAGGAGAGGGAGGGGAGAAGAGATCCCTCGCTGCCTCTCGCCGGGTTCAGTTTGACTGTAGGGCGGTGCAGAAGGCGTGGAGTAGGTGAGCGGTGTACGTTGTTGCTGTTGGTATCCGTGGAGATTTGGGAGCTGAAGGTAATTGAACCAAAGTGAACTACTATCACGATAATCGTCACAATCACATCCACTTCGTCTTGAACTGACACAGCACGCGTGTGTCCGAGCACCACAGCACGTGAAAGGTCAGCGAACACGTGTGTTTTCCCTTATCAGCCATTTTAATTTGTGATCACACATTCCACTCGGTCCAAGACCGCAGTCTTTTGGTGGTACAGTGCAGGTGTTGGTTTCCTCGGTGGACTGGAGCAGATGGGAAACGTTTGAGTATCATTTTCTTCCAGGAGGAAGTAATTTCCTCTTCAGTGAAACAGGACGTGAAGGTGCAAGCGGTGGCGCTGGATATAAATTCAGGTTATTGTTGATATAAATGGAGTAGAAGCTCCAGGATGGCCATGGTCGGTGCTGCGCTGTATGTTTGTTGCAGTGGTGGCTTAGTAGATAAGGCGATAGGTTACTGATCCAAAGGTCAGTGGTTTAATCCCAACTATCACCACTGTTGGGCCCTTGGTAAGGCCCTTAACCCTCAATGGCTCAGTTGTATTTAAAAAAAGATAATTGTAAGTCCCAGGGGCAATGATGGTCTAGTGGTATAGGGCACTGGATCGCTGATCCAAAAGGTTGGGGGTTCGAGTCCCACTCTGCACAAGGTTGTCACTGTCCCCCCCAGTGGAGCTAACTGGCTGGCCATGTCTCTCACTGTCTATGGTGTGAGGCATGTAAAAGAACCATTGCTGACTTTCAACAAGAGTAGGCTGCAAAGCCGTCAGCGTGTTTCCGCCCTGCGATGGCCTGGCGAGCTGTCCAGGGTGTTCTCTGCCCTTGCCTGAAGTTGGCTGGGATGGGCGCCAGCCTCCCCATGACCCAAGTTAGGATTAAGCGGGTACAGAAAATGAACTGAACTGATAATTATAAGTCGCTCTGGATAGGTGTCTGCCAAATGCTGTAAATGTAAACGGTTTGTGCTGGTGTTTATACGTTTGAACCGAAGGCGCTGCGTCCAAGTTTAATTGGGGCTCGTCTGTGTCTGATCACTTTTTGGTGCAGATGCTCAGCGCAGCATCGTTAACGAGGTGCCAGTGATGTAATAAACATGGTCATCAGGGGAAATAAGAGTCAGATGGCTGAGGAGCTCTTTTTGCTTTTCTTCTGTGGGTGGAACGTGCAACGTTTAATGGTTGGTCAGGTTAGGTCAGGTATGAGGGCATGCGCCAGGATGGCATTTTGCTGCATCCACCAGCTGCCTCCACTCATCCGGCCGTCTCCTGGCGATCCACCAGGCCTGCGCAGGGCCCATACCCCCCGGCAGGGCAGCCCTCAGCTGTGACAACCACGTCACACGCGGTCGTCCCCGCGATCGGCTCCAACCCCTAGGATCCCGAACGGACAGGATCCGGTGTGCTGGCTCCGAAGGCGGGAAACGCGCCAAGTGCCTATAGTAGCACAGCTGACGGTCGCGGATCAAGCAGGTTACTCTTACCATCCCCGCATCCCCGAGCACCTTCTTGTTGGTAACAAAGTCCCACCAGCGGTATCCGAAAATGCGGCGAAGGGAAGTCGTAACAAAGGAGTCCAGTCGTCGTCCAAGCTCAACCGTGAGCGACCATGTCTCACTTGAGTAGAGCAAGACAGGGAGCACAACGGAGTGAAAGACTCGGACTTTCATCCGCCTGCTCAGATACCTCGACCGCCACACGGTCCTGTCCAGTGAGTCCATCGCCCCGTAGGCGAGACCAAGTCGACGATTGATCTCGGCCCTGCAATCAGTGGAATGATGGACCACGCTGCCAAGGTAAGTGAAAGACTCCACGATCTCTACTCTTTGACGACCCACAGCGATCAAGTCAACAGCAGCATCCAAGAGGTCGCCGAAAGCCTGGATCTTGGTTTTGATCCAGGAGACTCGCAAACCAAGCGGTTCCGCCTCCTCACCCAACGAAGAGAGAATATCCGTCAGGACATCCACCGTTTCCACGAAGATCACTGCGTCAGCGGCAAAGTCCAGATCAGTAATCCAAACCTCACTGAACGACACACCGCAGGCCGATCCACCCGATACCGCTGCCATGATCCAGTCCATTGCGGTACTGAAGAGAGTGGGGGCCAGAACACACCCCTGCCTCACTCCGGTCTCGACCAAAAAGAAGTCAGAGGTGGAGCCCCCACACCTCACAGCACTCTCTGTCCCAGAATACAGCGATGATATCAGCCGGACCAAAGCCGATGGGATCCCACATAGACAAAGTATGCCCCAGAGGGCCTCCCTATCCACTGAGTTGAACACCTTGCGAAAATCTATATAAGCGGCAAGGAACTCCCTATCAAACTCCCGCAGGCGCTCGGATAGGATGCAGAGCGCCAGGATGCAGTCAATGGTAGACCTCTTTGGTGTGAACCCAGACTGTTCAGGGCGCTGGTGCGCTATAAGCTGCTGACGGATCCTGTCCAGTAGAATCCGTGCGAAGACCTTGCCCGGAACTGAGAGGAGACTAACCCCCCCCGGTAACTGTTGCATTCTCGGGTATCACCCTTCCCCTTCCAAATCGGGACAACGATGCCCCGTTTCCAGTCAGCTGGGATAACACCAGTGCTCCACACGGAGCACACAAGAACGAACAGCCACCTGAGGACCTGCCTCACCTCCCGCCTTAAGCATTTCCACGTGGATACCAAACTCAAACTCCCACAGATTTGCCATCCGCCAAGCGCCACACCGCCCTCCGAGTTTCCTCAAGAGCTGGCGGGTCGCAGCCTGGGGGAGGGTCAGCAACAAGAGTTTCAGCATCACCAATGGCCAGGCTCTGGGTGGGAGGGTCATCACGATACAACTCCTCAAAGTACTCGGCCCAACGAGTCCTCACTTCTGATGCTTCAGTAAGGACACTACCGTCTGCAGCTTTCACCGTCTGACATCGCGATGTGGACCGAGAGGAACGGAGGCTCCACAATGCCCTGTAAGCCGGGCGAGAGTCACTCGAATTCAAGTGGCCCTTGACAGTCTCACAGAGATTGCGGACCGCAGCCTCCCGATCTCTTCGCACCGCCTTGACGGCTTCGCGCTTCAGGTCCCTGGCCAGTCCAACTCTGCTGTCGAGTCGAGCCTGTCTCGCTCTCTCGATGATGTCAATGGTCTCAGAGGAGATGGCTATTCCCAGTCGTTTGGGCGACCCCGATATGCAGCCATGGGACACCTCTAGGATGCAGTCTCTGAAACCAGTCCAGAGAACCTCCGTGCCCGCACTCACGTCCAGATCCTTTAGGGATTCCCCAAGCCTACTGGCGAACTCCGAAGCCACATCAGGGTCCCTGAGTCAGTTTACGTCAAATTGCATTTGACGAGCCAGGGCTTTCTCAGGGCGCCTGAGAAAAGAAAATACAGAGCCGTGGGGACCGACACATACTTCATGGCCATCCCGGTTAGTGCCAGTGGTCGCATTGAAGTCCCCCAGTACGATCAGGGTGTCCCATCCCAGAACCCCCGACACCACCGAGTTGAGCTGGTCGTAGAAGGTTTCCTTCATAGATCGATCACTTACCCCGGTCGGAGCGTACACTGCGACGATAGAGAGCGTCCCCACTGTGTGAGTTGCCCTCGGTTGCATAATACGCTCGTTGACCGGGACCACCTCAGATACCAAAGGAGCCAATCGATCAGCGACGGCGACGGCAACTCCTTGAGTATGAAGACTGTCGGCCCGGCCAGACGAGTCGTAGGTGTACCCACCGACACCTGTCTCGCCGGACCCAGGCCTCCACACCTCAGAGAGGGCCGCAATGGCGATGCCAAGCTGACTAAGCTCCCTTGACACTAGAGGCAGGTGAGAGTCATCCCGCAGGGAAGTCACGTTCCATGCGCCGACCTGGACCGACCGCCTCAGATTCAACCGAGGCGACCGAAAGCAGCTGGTGTCCGACACCTTTGCACCGCCCGTCACTCACCCTATCACACCGACCTGGTTGCTCCAGGATTTCACCCCTATCATGCAGTGGGGGTTCCAGAGGCTCCCCCCCCCCATACGACGCCGCCTAAGGCAGGCGTCGGGGTTACTCTCCTGGAGCAAACTCCAGCGTTTAGTAGTGCGTTTTGCTGGCGTTTTTTTAAGAGGGCCGGGGTGCAAACCCCACCCCCCGAGGCTCCTCTAGGGCAGGGGCACTGCTCCCTGACAGGCAAATGCCCGGAGGTACCCAAAATTAATGGTTGGGGGTACCAATATTTTCTGTCAGTGAAGGATTTCAGTGATAGGTTTTTGATATATAAAACGCCTGCATGTCTCAGAGCCAGTCCTCCACCTGCTGTACCGTACTCATTTCCAAACAGGACGAGCTCCAGGGCCGCTACCCAACCAGGGTCTCATATCACACAACTCCTCACATGACTCCAAAACCTTCACTGGGTCAGTAAGAACTTCACTACGAACCATCTGACATCACAGTCTGTGGGCGGGGTTAATCACTTTCTTTACTTTATTTCAGACCATTAAACCAGCTCAGATTACGAAGTTCTTTTAGGAACATGAAAATAGAATGTACTCAGCTGTGTAATGAGCGTCATGTGATCATCTGAATCGATTCTGAAAACGTACTGAATGAAGGGCTGTAGTGCTCCACGTAGTCATGGTGATGGTGATGTCACACAACATGCATGTTGATTAGGAACACGCGCTGTGCTCATGCAGTCGGATATTATAGCTACAGGATATAATTATTTCAGCGATGTGTGAAACAGTAGCTCTGAGAAAGCAGAGATGTTCTCAGCAGTATGAGTGAGACGGATTTATGTTGACTCAAACAAGCAAAGCAGTTCTAATGCACCCGATATAGAACCACTGAGGAACCAAAGTTCTATTTAACGATATATATATATTATATTTGTTTGTGTTTGTTTGTGTGTGTTGGTGTGTGTGTGCGCGCACATGTGTCTCAGGAGAACATATGGCTGGACAGCGTGTCTCTGCTCATTAAAGACACATTTGATGGTGAAATGTTATTGATTGACAAGCTCTCAGTCTCTGTCTTCCATCACTACTCATCTTCATCGTCATGTAAAGACTGCACAAATCACCCGGAGGAGGTACACACGCATCACTCCACCACGGTATGTAAACATTAACACACCACACAAATAACCTTTGACCTTTTCCATGTAGCAGATCCACATGGCTGAGCTGGAGCAGGTGTCTCTGAGGTCAGAGCGCGTCTCAGACGGATCTTCCTCACCTCTGGGTCCTGATGACCTCGTGCAGGATGATCGGAACCTTTATCAGGTGAATAGCATCTACATACATCTCTACATCAGACTGAAGAATAAAAATTCCAGAAGAAGCTGCAGAGAAAACGAACCCAAATCATCATCAACAATTTACAGGATAAAGACATTTCATTATAACTACGCAAAGTATAATACGATCCCTCAGTGCCTGGGAAACATAACGTACACTCTCTGGGTATAGCTCTAATTTTTAAATAAATTCCTTTGAATATCTGTATTAATTTAAATAATTAAAGACAATTACTTAAAGAGAAAACGCATTTCAAAGTTTTAAAAGTTACTTTGTTAAAATTAATATAAACCTAAAAGTTAATACAAATTATAATTAAAATATTTTCATATTAATTTATGGCAGGTAATACAGAATTCCAATTAAATAATTTGAGTAAATTCAAACACCACTTTCTCAGTGTAAGCACTGATATATACCTATGGTGGTACCTCACCATACGAAATTAATCCGTTCCAGCCTTTTTCTTAACCTGGATTTTTCGTAAATTGAACCGCATTTTACATGTAAAACGTGTGATTCATTCCAAGGTCCCCAAGACTAGCCCCTAAACCCTTTAAAAGTTATAAAAGTATACCTTTAAAAGAATAAAAGTATACCTTCCTTCTGCTTCAATGTCGTACCGATAGTAGACAGGTTTGGCCATATTCCTTTGCGGTGTCACTCAACCACATGCCACGAGCCCGCTTCTTCTTTTCACCGGAAATCACTCGCGCGCTTGTGTGTGTGTGTGTGTGTGTGTGTGTGTGTGTGTGTGTGTGTGTGTGTGTGTGTGTGTGTGAGTTGCTTTCTAATCGGTTCCTTTTAAAATAATTGATATTTTAATGCAGGATGTAATTTGGAATGAAAATGTATTCTGAAGTGTGGAGTGTTGATGCGAGATACTGAACCCTCCATATGCTTAATGTTGACTCTGTACTTTTAGAAACAGTTTTTAATGAAGACTTTGCGAATATTTTCTCGGAACAATTCAGCAGCTGTTCTGTCGAATCGGAAGAACAGAAGGTTGCCCAGAACTGCGCCGTTGTCTCCTAAAGCTGCAGGAAGCTGTCGTAGCCATTTTACACACTGCTGTAATCTTTTAAATCTCCCTCGGCATTAGCTTTTTAATGGATCCTAATCAGTGGAAATGAGCATGGACTCGCGCTAATGAGTCCGTCGACCACGGGAGGGAAATAAATACGTCCTGCAGACTGAGACGGAGTTTCCGTTCCTATTTCACAGGTTTTCACACTCAGCAGGAAAAACAAGAGCGCATACTGAGTGTAGAGACAGAATAACAACCCTTCCCAGTTAGAAATGGCAGGTTATTTTATAGAAATTGTCCATAAAGAGCAGTTATAGATTTATGAAATGAGCTGTCAGATTCAGAGTGGCGGAGACGCCGTGTTTATTCGTACATTCACTTCATGCTCTGATGGAAGGAAACGATGTTGAAGTTCCAGTTGTATTCAAAATAATCTCAGTCAGACATCACTAACTTGACCAGTCCGTGTTCTTGGTAGCAATGATATTTCTACATGGTAAATAATGTACTATCAGGTATAGTAGAGTAACATAATCCAATAGAGCCAACAGTCCTGACTCGCATGCTGCTGATTCTGTCATGTAATCACTAATTGAAAGGGGCGTGTTCAAAATAATATCAGCGTGGTGTTTAATTAATGATGTCATTCATTCGTTAAAAAACAGGAGCCAATCACTGTCCTTACTTAAGGAAGGAAGGTGGGAACTGTATCTGCTGGTTATAAACATTTCTCTCTGAAGATCTGAGGAAAATGGGTCGATCAAGACATTGTTCAGAAGAATAGCGTACTTTGATTAAAAAGTTGATCATAGAGGGGAAAACATATAAAGAAGAGCAGAACGTGAGAGGCTGCTCAGATAAAATGATTCAAAATTATTTAAAATTACAACAAAACCTGAAAGACATGAAAGAAAAATCCACCATTCGAATGGATGAAGATCCAAAATGGCAAGAACTCGACCACCGATCAGCTCCAGGAAGACCAGAGAAGGTCTAAAGTGACCTGTGAGTCCTGTTACGATTAGAAGACTCCTATGTGAACTATTGGCGAGAAGCCCCACAACGTCCCACTGCTGAAAAAAAAGACATGAACAGATTCCAGTTCACCAAAGAGCACATTGACTGGAATAAAGAGAACTGGGGAAACGTTCTGTAGACTGATGAAAGGAAGGTTGTTCTTTATGGGTCTAGTGGCCCCCTAGATTGCTCCCAGACACTGAATTCAAGCCACAGTGCACTCTGAGGACAGTGAGTCCTGGTGGCACCAGCCTCATGATATGGGGATGTTTCGCATACTACGGTGTCAGGTCTATTTATCGCATCCCAATGATCATGGATCAGTTTGAATCCATCAGAACACTTGAAGAGATCATGCTGCCTTATGCTGCAGAGGAAATGCCCTTGAAATGGGTTCCAACAAGACACCGACCCCAAACACGCCAATAAACAGGCACCATCTCGGCTTCAGACCCAAGAGATTGAGGTTCTGGAGCGGCTGGACCGATCCCGGACCTTAATTCAATAGAAAACTTGTGAAGTGACATCAAAAATGCAGCTTCTGAGACAGAACCAAGAAATCCAGAAGATCTGTGGAATGTAGTGGAATCATCCTGGGCTGGGACACCTGGTCACAGGTGACAGATGTTGGTCGACTCCGTGTAACCCAGATGTGCAGCAGCTCTCAGAAACAGTGTTTATACACATAAATATTTGTTCAGAGATTCAAAAGAAAACAAACAGAACCTTCAACCATTTTCACTTTATATACACTGAATGAGTTTGTAGAGAAGAAACAGACGCTGATATTTTTAGCAGTCCAATATTCACTTTTCTTCAATTTCTTGAAAGGAAAAACACACATTTGATATTTTTATGTTCGTGGTTTGATTTGGAATCGAATGTGTCATGTCTCAATGCTTTCGTGAGTCCGGAAATAAAATCGATGATGAGGATTTTGAGCTTTATTCACTTTTTAAACACACTGATATCATTGTGAACACGACTGTATGAAGAGGAGAGCTGAGCGTTGATCTGATGATTGTGTAGATGGAGAACAGCTCGGAGGGGGCAGCAGGAGGTGAAGAGGCAACGAGAGCGGAGGACGGAGGTCACAGATGGCTCCGGAAGCCGTTCACACCCGACCGCCTTAGCATCGGTAACACAGCATTCCTTCCTGCATGATGTTCAAGATCTGATTTCTTCACACAATTTTCTCCAGCAGTACATCTCACCATGCTTTATTTCTTCCTTGAGATGAAAAGGTAGTTTACTAAAATCATCATGCGATGTCATTCCCTGCTGTTTCTCTCAGGTGGGACTCTGTGCAGCAGTCGTGGTAGTAGAAATGATGGCGGTGTTGGAGGTGATTCCTCCACAGTCTTCCATCTTCCTGCTGAATTTTTCCATCCAGCAGCAGCACCGCTCCCGGCACCCCCGAGGGCTCGCCTGGGTCACAAACCGCGAGGCCTGAGGCTGACCTCTCCAGCATCCTGGGCTTCTCTTCGCTCGCCTGGGGCTAACACTGAACTTCTCACGGCGCAGGTAGAGTGTGTTTGTGCACAGAGCACAAGCCATTAGCTCTGGAGACATGGGTGTCATGTTAAACTTAACCAGCTCATGAGTTGTAATGATATTAGATATCAATACAATTTATATCAGGTGGTAAGTTCTTCTCAGCATGTGCTATCATACCACGAGGATAAAATGCACTTGTGCACACAGGAATTGCAGGACATGTTCTTGTAATCCCATCTCCTTTTTATTAATAGTATGTACTTTTTCTTTCTCGATTTTCCATAGTATGCGTCTCACAGTGACTCATCCCTGGCCACAGGCAGCTCGGAGGGAAGCCTACAGACCACCATGGAGGAAGGGCTTAGCTTTAGCGTCTCATCATCACAGGAACCCAACAGAAGACTTTCTACAGAGACACTGAGACCAGCCTTCGACCTCCATGCAGAGAGAGAGGTCCACCGCAGCTATCACGCTTCCACAGACCCCTCACACGACTCCTGCAAGGCCGACCAGAGCAAACAGTTCTCAGAAACACTGAGCAGCCTTTCTTTAACATCACTGCTCTCGCCGAGCCCTCTGGTGCCCCCGCTGGTCAAAAAGAGCAACAGCACCGGAAGTCTGGCTCAGGGTAAAGGGGGGAAGGAAGGACCGGAGGAAGTGCAACTGGAACATATTCAGGTTACTGGAAAGGAAGACAGAGAAGCGCCGGTGTTTCGAGGGGAAAGTACGAGCCAAGTAAGACTGGCAGGTTTGAGGAAAAACAGATGAAACTCTCTTTTCTGATGTTCCACCTTAAACAGTCTGCGACTTTTCCTCTCCGTGTTTTTATTGGATTTTTCAGCACGGAGTTGTTCAAAGCTGGACAAGAACAAAAAACAAACAAACAAAAAAAGGAACCAATCCTGATCTAGCACTGTCTCTCTATTTTCATAACGTGGCCTGGTCCTATTTTCTATTTTGCTCCCGTGACAGGGTTGGAGATGAGCTGGATCCACCTCCAGAGCAAAGGAAGCAGGGTCAGTTCTCTACTGAACAACCACCAAAATCCTGAACCCTGATGGCTGAGGGTGTTGAAATCAGGATGTCCAAATGCAAGAGCAGTAGGATGTAGCGGTTTTGTTTATGTGTCGGTGAATTAAATGCAAATGTACAAATATCTTTTGATTAATAGACGCTGCACGATGTGCGGAACTTTTGCATCGTGTGGAAGGGCATGCGACTGGGAGGACCCATTCGGAGAGGGCTGGAAAAATCCAAGTTCTATTTAGCAGCATTGTGCACACACAGAGTAAATGCTTGCATGCGTGTGCGTGTGCGTGCGCACGTTTGTGTGTTTGTATATGTGAGATTGAACCTCACTGCATTCTCGACGTTTTGTTGAATGCACAAAGGGGCCGGACGAGAGCCTCAACTCGGGGATGGTCAGATGGAACAATACGTAATCGCTGTTTTAGAAAAGGAACGAAAACATTTAGGGAAAAAAATTGCATGACGGCATCTCTTTGCAGACAACTTGAAATTTACACACACACACACACACACACACACACACACACACACATACACACACACACACACACACACACACACACACGACGATGTCAGTGCCGGATGTTAGCAGTGTGATTTTTACCAATATATTTTTTTATAAACAGGTCGAGGGACATTCACGTGTTCTTGTTGCCTTGTCCTCCACTCAGTCCTCCTGTTTCTGTCTGATTTTAAACTGTTTCCTGCAAGTGACTTCCAATTTTCTAATTTTGGTAACGGGAGGGGGTTTTCTAACCGGGAAGAAAGAGACCAAGTCCAAAAAAGAGGATGAAGACAAAGCGTCAGAAGAGTTGCGAAGGAATTTGTGTCAACAAGACAAGCAGCTTTTGCACCGCACAACCGGAAACATGGTGAAGTGCCTGAACTGATTGACAGAAGATTTGGCCGGAGCTTTAATTTGAGTGACATCTGAGCTACGTAGGTTCATTATATATATACAGCAGATCCACGTGCTTGAGCCGCACCCTTGTCTGGCATGGACAGTTAGTGAAGTGCCGTAGGACGCTTCATGCTATTGTTCCTGGCGTTTTGCTAATTGCACTCATTCGCATGATTGTTAGTTAGCTTGGTTCAGTCAGCCATTCGGCTCATGTACAAAAAGGAAAAATCTACAAATAGAACATCTTTTAAATCTATAAATATGGCGCTCGAGAGCCTGGTGAGGACGTGGTGGTTTTGTGCAGTCCTACCGTAGCACTTTGTTTCCCTAATTTATGTGTGTGTTTCTGTTTTATAGAATTCAGGTGATTCGCAAACATTTGGCTTGACCTGTTGACCAATTTCTTTTTGGACCGTCAGTCCATAATGTGGCGAAGTCCTCAAGTGACCACTGTACAGTATATCAATGGTGTCGTGGTTTAGTCAATACTACGCTAGTCTCGTCGCAGTGCTCGACACAGTGTTAGCTTTAGTGTTAGGTTTAAGGAATATATTTTCATGAAAAAAGACACAAATATGAAGGGCTTTTCTCACTTTCCAAGATCGTCTTGGAGGTCTGAAGACAATTCTGCCGTCAGTGGACCAGACGACAAACGGGAGCCTGGCGATACAGCAATAACGCGTTCTATGCCCGACATCGAAACACAATGTTATTTCAGTGTATTTCAATATATTTCTACACAAATTCCTCTGTGAAGTATTTTGATTCAGATTCTGATGTTAGAATCGTGCACACAGTGAACATGGGGGCCAATCAGAACATGGCGTTTCTCATTATTTGACAGGATGAAATGATTACTTGAGGTCATTTAGAACTCAGGGCCTTGGAATACACCACTAAAGAGGTGGATTTTCAGACTGGAGAGAAGGGGGGAAATGATTTTGTTCGCTGACATCAGTGCATCTTGAACATGGAAGAACACGCTCTGACTTTCACCACTGAACAGATTAACCTCATTTCCAAACGTCTCTCAGCTGCTCTGGACGACGGATCACCAATCGAGTTTGGAAAAAAGTTTCCATTAGAGATGTACAGAGCTGTGTTTGAAGCGCACTTCTGATCGCTCACAACACCATTCGGAATACTTTGGCTCATTTCCAAAGATATTGCAGTGGTAGCTTAGCGCTTGGGATAACGGGTTACCGATCCAACGGTCAGCTACTGTTGGGCTCTTGAGCAAGGCCCCTAACCCTCTATTGCTCAGTAGTATAAACAGGATAATTGTAAGATCAGAACATGAAGCAGATACTGTAAATGTAAATACGCAGATTCCCACCAATTCTGCCATTCTCACTGGGATTCCCACCACTTCCAGTGGAATTCCCAGCAATCCCGCCTTTCCCAATCAGATTCCCAGCAATTCTGCCTTTCCGAAATGAGATTCTGAGTAATCCCACTTGTTCCTGGAGACACAACTTCTAACCTGGAGGATTCTGAGCAATCCTTCACACTCCCACATTCAGTCTTGTCCAGCCCATTCCCATCAATCCAAAAATGCTTGATCCGTCCCTCCCACCAACTTGGTTCTGTTTCCCAAAATAAACAAATTACAGAAGCCATGAAAAGCCTTGATGAGAATAACTGAAGGAACATGGAAGCACAACTCCACATTTAAATTCACATCCCCATGTAACCGTTGGCGCTCTGGATCACCTCGGTCACTCCTACCCGAACGTGATTAAAACCGCCCGCTCCTGCAGTGTTATTTTTCCTGGTGGGCGCCTCAGATTTTATCCACCAAGGACATTCTTGCAGGTTGTCGGATAAACTTGATGGAGGTGGAGCCAGAGAATGTGCTGAAAGGATTTGGAATGCAGCAGTTCTAAATTTTCCGTTTCTACGGGTGTATATAGTGTGGATCTCAGCGCACTACGATTGGCTGAGCCTTTATTTTGGATTTTGTGCTACATGTGAAAGGTACAAATCTGAAATAAACGACGGTTCTCGATCAGAAAGCGAGCGAAGCGTTACGGCTCGTAACGTTAACCCGCTCACGCCAGTCGTGGTAAACTCATGAACAGGTTTATGATTGCATGATTGTTCTTCCAATATTCTGAGCAAATACGTAATGTGTAATTCTAGACCAATCTCAGCCCACGACATCACAGTGTCACGTCATGTGTGTGACGGCTTATGTAGGTTTTAATGGCTAACAGTGTCGGGTATCGGGTGAAGTTTAACCAAGCGCTCGAAGAAGGGCCGACTCGCCACCGTACCATTACTGAGCTTGAACGTATGTACTTATATTTCTGTATATTGTACTGCATGTGTGCTATGCTACCAATGACGACGAAACCTTCATGCACAGTTTTCCATTTTTTTTTTTTTTTTTGGGGTGAGAAAGATTTTTCCGTTTTGGAAACTCCATATTTATCACACCCAAGAAGTCTTCCTTGAGTTATTTGGAGCTGAAGCGGTGTTGGCGTACAAATCTACGTTTATAAATGCGTGTTTTTTATTGGCCCGACATGTCCAGGCATCGTCATGTGTAGCTGTGATTGGCGCCTGCATGTCAATCAGCTGCTCGTCCTAACCATTGTGTTTTTTCTGATTCTGTCTCGGTCGACCCAGCACGCTTTCAGCGTCCCCATAACTTATTTATTCACAGCTTCCTGTTCTGGATTACTAACTTTATTCAGTGCACACTTTCCCATATTTAGTCTGAACTTCCTGTTTTCATTCACATT
>CM045740.1:534339-581839 GCA_024760905.1 Plotosus lineatus
TGGGAATCAAGCCCAGAACTTTCTTGCTGAGGCGATTGTGTGGACCACGACACCACTGATCAATTTAGAATAATCAACATTATTTCTTTAGAATAATTCACAGTGTGAAAAAAAATTACATGAACTGACGAACTGACTACATGAGCTTGAATTTCATCCGTTTTCTCTCCTGAAAATAAACGTGAAATAAACTAAAAAGTGACATCACCAAGCCTGGGCTGAGTAAATGTTTTATTATATACTGCAAGGGAACATGGACAGAATCAAGATTTTGAAAGATGCTTTTTACATAATTTAACCACAACAGAAACAGGTCAGGTGAGCTCGAGCGGAGTGAAGCGGTGTGAAGGCAACAGCACAGATGCCTTGCTAACCCCTTCGGAACCAGAATCACTGTACCATGGCATGTGCTTGGAGATCCTACTTCATAAGCTGAGCTATGCAAAGAAAAGAATTTCACTGTGCTATCATTTCTGTATGATAAACAAAAGGTCTCTTTTTCATCTTTTAGAGGTCGTGTCATTTTAAGTGGGGCAGTGGTGGTCTAGTGGTATAGGGCGCTGGATCGCTGATCCAAAGGTTGGGGGTTCGAGTCCCCCCCAGTGCAGCTAACTGGGTTATCAAAGGCGGGCCATGTCTGTCACTGTCTATGGTGAGAGGTTGATGTAAAAGAACCATTGCTGACTTTCGTAAAGAGTAGGCTGCAAAGTCGTCAGCGTGTTTCTGTCCCGCGCTAAAAAGGGTTGTGACAGGAAGGGCATCCGACGTAAAAACCTCTGCCAAATCAAAACGTGCGAATCAGATGATTCACTGTGGCGACTCCCGAGTAAAAGGGAAAAAGCCAAAAGCAAGACAGACAGAGGTCGTGTCATTTTAAATAATAACCATCTTATATTAGAATGATAGCTCATCAATAATCACGAGTCTATAATGGAAAATATACAGCATGTCTCAGGAATCACAGACAACCAAGCATCCTGCGATTGGAACAGAATCATGTTCTGTACATTATAATGAATATTATCACAACCTCTAATATATATATATATATATATATATATATATATCCTCTAGCAGGGCGTGACCCCCCCCCCCCATTTCTCTTCCACCACAGCACATCTCAACAATTCCAGTACAGACATTGTATTTCATAATAAAATCACAAAATGTGTGTTTTACTTACATTTCCGACAGTTTCTTCAATTCCTAAGAGGAAACATGTTCTTCACACACAAACCAAGTACAGTCAATTTAGAATTAATATATTAAAACATAAACATACGTGTATTAGAAAATAGAAAAAAAATAATTACTGTAATCATACCAAGAAAACACAGTGAGTGCCGCCCTCTGGCGGCCAGGAGAAGAACACACGAGCGATTGGTGCACTTTGGTGAAGCTCCCTCATGTTCCACCGTTTCAGAACTTAGTTTGAACACACTATCGGATTAAAATCACGACTTGGTTCGCATTTTGCTGATGGAACTTTGTATTAGTGTCCTGTGGACGCGGGTGCGCACTGTTAAGTCCAGTAAATGACAAAAGCAAACATCAGCAGGCTAAGGCCGTACCCGACATCTCCGGATGGAGGCGGTGTAGTGGTGCACAGGTAAAGCTCACCTGGAGACTTCAGCTACTCTATCCCAGGATGCCATGTGTCTCTTTGGGCTCTCATGCGACACTGTGAGATTGGGTTTAATACCCTCTCATCTTCCTTGCTTCAACTCTGGAGCATGCGCACTTAATAGCAGCAGCTTCCGGTCTGTCCACACACTTCTGACCCTGATCAGTACAATAAGCGCTGCCATTGAAATTTCATATAAAACGAAAAATGATTTTATTTTATTTGAATGCGTCCCAGTGCAGGGCTGAAGCCAATAAAATCAGACTTGTTATTTCTAAGATATGACTGGAGTTTTACTTGCATCATAGCAGCTTTTAGTTTATTCCTCACTGGATGCTTCCTCTTTACCACCGATACAAAGCACTGACACTGGAGACTCCTTCCCTCTTCAACAGCTACCGACAGTTTTTACCACTCATGTGGAGGGTCCACTGCACTGTACCCTGCCAATGCTCTGTTACCATGGAAATCATAACCCACAAATGTATAAACATGCCGGGCAGTCAATCGGTGGAACCGATCCTCAGGGCAGGGGTTCAAGCCCCACTCTCGACGGTTGTCACTACTGACGCCTCCCGGTGCAGCTACCTGGGTTAAAAGACTGATCAATCCGAATTGTTCAGGGTGTACTCTGGTCCCCCCAAGTCGGTTGTGATGGGCACCTGAATGATTAAGTGGTTAAGAAACTGGATGAATGTATAAAAGTGCATTAACAGAACTGCTGTTAAAGAAGAGTCACGAACACCTGACCAATCAGAATCAAGAAGTAATTTGCATGCTCCTATGAATCGTTTTGATTGGTAAATTGCCGAATTGTGTTTTGTAAAACAAACTGGAGCCTGGGTCATATTTCAATCATTTTATTTTCAAGGAAAAAAGAAGGAAGACAATGCTGATGGAAAATAACTTTGCATTTGGTTTTAGCCGTATAAACAGGCTGCATGTTTTTGGAATGATGTTAAAACAAAAAAGGAGAAAAAAGCCTTGGGGTAAACATGGTCATGATTTGATCCTGTAAGCCACATCTGAAAACACACGCTGCGACTCCCGGCTTCCCTTTAAGTGCACAGCGTTGTCTACGGCTACAGGAAGTGAGTGCAGATCAGCTGAAGCGGTGAGCAGATGCATTCCGGCGTCGATTCTACTTGACCTCAATGCCTTGGATTCGAACCCCACCTTCGAAGTGCATGTAGTTGTACTTTTCAGCACCTGGACGGTTTGGGAATCCGATGTCCGACTGGTCGGGCAGAGTGATCTTAAACTCTTCACGGGTGAAGGTGATCCATACCTGAGAGAGGAAAGAAACGGTTTTGTTACTTCGGCATGTTCTGCGAGTTCATATTTTGAAACTTAGGGCTTTAGCGCCCTGTGCTGCTCCAAATGGAAAAAGGAATCTCAGATTTTCAGTTTAAGGGGGAAAGGTGGCATAGTGATAAACGACACTTGATCGCTGTTCCTAAGGTTGGGGGTTCGAGTCCCACTCTCCAAAAGGTTTTCACTGTCCCCCCCAGTGCAGCTAACTGGGTTATCAAAGGCGGGCCATGTCTCTCAGTCTATGGTGAGAGGTTGATGTAAAAGAACCATTGCTGACTTTCGTAAAGAGGAGCTGCAAAGCTGTCAGTGTGTTTCTGCCCCGCGCTAAACGGTTGTGTCAGGAAGGGCATCCGACATAAAAACCTATTCCAAATCAAACGTGCGAATCAGATGATTCACTGTGGCGACCCCTGAAAAGGGGAAAAGTTGACAGAAATAGACGATTTTCAGTTTAAATCGAAGCCAAGTTGGAATGAGACAAACACACAGGCCATTAAAAAATACAAATAAATACAGTGATACCTCAATTTACTAAATTAATTCATTCCGGAAGTGGTTTCGTAACCTGGATTTTTCGGAAATTGAACCGCATTTTACATGTGAAATGTGTGATTCGCTCCAAAGCCCAAAATACTTCCCCCTAAACCCTCTAAAAATGATAAAAGGCCTTTTAAAGGCCTCCATCTGCTTCAATATCGTACCAATGGGAAAACGGATTTGGCCATATTCCTTTGCGATATCACTCAACTGCATGCTACGAGCCCGCTTCTTTTCACTCGCACCGGGAATCACACGAGTGCATTCGTGTGTGTGCACACGTGTGTTGACCATGTCTTCCTAGCAGAGTTATAATCTTACAAATGTTTATGCAAGGTTAAAAGCCCGAGCCAAAAAATAAAGTCGCAATGAGCACACTCGAAAAACTCATGAAACAACTAACTCGGTTTACACGAAAAGCATCATGGGTATTATGGAGATACAGCTGCATAATAGCCAATAGGAGGGAGCGGCGTCATGCCCCCTAGACAATGGGAGGCCAGCGGGGCAGGACATTGGGGGATAGCCAATGGGAGAGCAACATGTGCATTGTTTGAATTTTTGAGATGGGGCTTTCGTAACGCGAACTTATTTCGTATCCAGAGACAAAAATTTTAGGAAAATGTTTTTCGTAACCTGGATTTTTCGTTTGTAGGGGCTTTTGTAAGTTCCTGTAAAACTGTGTTCACTTTTTTTTTTTTAAATAAATTCACCGTGTTCAGTTCTTTAACCAAAAGTTTCAGAGCCACAGTGAAATAAATAGAACAGAATACTGGGCTTCATGGCAGACTATCTGACCTATGACCTTTACATGACTTCTTCCAGTTTCTCGAATGTGCACAGAAAAAAAACGATCTTGAATGACAAAGTTGGCTTCATGTATGTGTTAGAATTAAAACAAAAACACTAAAGTCACAAACTAGCTTCACGGAGTTCGAATGCAGGTCAGCGCGCGTCCGCACTTCAGTCCGCCATCTTGAATCACGTGACTTAAACCTATTTTTCACTATAGAGCTGTTCAGGAAATGCCTTCTTTCTGTGCTCAGAAACTGTGGCCTATCTTGTAACTTGACTTGTCAGTGGAAAGGGGTGGGGCTTACCTACAGTATGGCAACATTTTAAATTGTATTGTCTTTAAAATTAAATCAAGTTTATCAGAAAAAACCTTCACATTTAATACACATAAATGAGATGTTTTAATCAGAAATACTTTATCTTTCTCAGTCCAACATTATTGATTAAAAAGTATATATGCCCCACCTTAAACTCCTCCCCCTGATTAAAGGCAAAGCCTGCTGGTCTGTGCTCCTGGCACCAGCTGCCACCCTGGTAGGAATTACACACCACAGTGCGGTTGTCTCCGTGAGCGTCGAAGCGAGGGTTCATGTGCAGGGCGAGTTCATCAGGACTGCTCCCGATATTAATGGCAAAACTGTAAATATAGATTAAAAAAAATCTGACTGGAGCCGGAACCTGATGAAATTCCTGAACGAATGACAGGGTGATGAGATGAAATGGGGGGGGGGGGGGGGGTTTTCAAACCACCAGGTATTTCCTAATGACATGAACAGTCGTTCCGCCAGCAACACGCTATGCTTCCTCTTCGGCTTAATGAGACTGTTCGGGTCCTGCACCTTTTGAACACTTACTTGGTGGAATCAGGATCGGGGACCCCGGTGACGATCAGGGTCTGTCCTGCTTTAAAGGACATGTTCTGCACAACTACACCCTGAAAGAGAAAAAGCAAAGAAATACGACTTTTTAAAAAAAAATTAAAAACCCCCGGCTGCCAGAGCAGAAAAGGATCATGGGTTATAAAGTTAAGATTGCGTCCTTTGTTTGGCTCCTTGTTCTGAATGTTCAGTACAGACACTTCAAGATGAACTGAATTACAGACCATCTGTTTCCACTCGAGCATTATTTATGAACTGGGCACGGCACCAGTGTGGGCAGAGCCCCGGACAGCGAGATAACCGCCCTGCTGCAGATCTTAAACCTGCAGCTGGAACGATGATGGAGAAGGAATAAGATGGGAGTCAGATTTTCCATACTGGAGAACAGAGCCAAAGCCGCAGGTCGATACTGCACATGTGGCGGCGTCTGTCTTCTGGAAAGTTCTACAGCATGAAAAATGGGCAGCTGTGAGCCAGTGAGAAGCAGAAATGTTCTGCAGTGCTGCTTTCAGGAGAATTAAAACAAATTAAAAAATAAATAAATTAATTAATTAAAAAATAAAAGTGCTGATTAATCTGCTGGTGGCTCTGGAATTAACAGTTCCTCACGAGGCCAGAAAATCACACAACAGACATGTCGGAGGATCTGTTAGCAAAAACCAAGTACATCAGCAAATGTGTTTTCATTTATAATCTCCCGTTGCAAAAGTCATTTTCAGAACCTTATTCTGATCTTTGTATCTACGTGGCGAGCGGAAGCAGGGCCTCTCTGACGGGAACTGCAGGGGTTCTACAATAGCCCAGAACCCTACAGGCTCGGAGGGGGAGGGGTCGGGAGTGGAATTTCAGTTGACTACATGGCACTTACACAGTGTCCCTTTAATTGTAATTTTAAGTGGATCCGAGACACACGAGCCTCGCTTCTACCCCATGTAATTTCTGAATAATCTGAAGTTCTGAATACTGATGTGTGCATTTATCACATCTTCATGTTGAAAAGTACTTCGTAATAAGCAAGTGTGGATAAAATTCCGATTTTCTGAACATCAGAGACCGAGTGACTCACACGAGAGAGAATGGAGATGCTGGCAGCAGAGCAAGATTAAATTTAGCCAGGAGTTTATAGGGGAAGAGGAAGATGTGAGGCTGATATGGAAATAAAGAGAAACAGCAAGATGAAAGACGAGAGAGAGAGCGAGAGACCATCTGAATTCTTTCCACATTATTCAGAGTACTGCAGGAGTATAAACTTTACTTCACAGCCAGTGATGAAATGGCGTCTCGAGTGACTGACACGTCAGACCTTTCTCACAGACATACTGAAGCTCGTCCTCATGTTTACTTAAATTAAACGGTATACACTCATCACTGGAACAGAAACTTAATGATCCGAGTGTCCTCCTCCTCCTCTTCCTCCTTCTCCCTGCAGCTGTTCTTCCTCAGACTCAGTTTGCTGTAACGTGTTGGAGATTCTCCTCCTGACCCGGTCTTCACTATCCGAGCATAAACATAGAATCGGCGCCGACAGAGCCCGATCTGCTCTGCAAGCACAAAAATTCTGATCATGTTCATTAATTTAATGCTGAGCCACAAATCCAGGCCACACCATTGAGACTAGTTATTTAATGTTGACCTGTGGCTTTCGAATACGGTACATACGGATTGAGTGCACAAAAAAGGATGTATGACCCAGGAGGTGCCATAGTGTGACCCAAAACACCACGCCCATACTTCAAAATGTAAAAGAAAAATAAAATCATTCAAGAATGATTCAGTACTATGCATCATGATTGACGGATGATCCTGCACATAGTGGCGTCATCATGTAGCCTCTCGGAGGTGATTTCTGAAGGTTGCCACGGCTCGGTGGCTCGTGTCGGGTGGAATGATGGTCGATCTCCTTCTGAATTACTGAATCCCCTGAAGGGATTTGAGGGTTTAGGGTGAATGAGGATAGACTTGTGATTTTAAAATAGCGCCCCAGGGGAAGGGGGGGGGGGGGGGGGTCAAAAACACAAGACACAGTTTTAAGAGCACGGGCCGCCACCCAACATCACGACGCCACGAGATCACCTGACCCAGAAACATATCCCTCAGCACTTCCAGTCACCTTCTAGCTGTGTGTGCCATAGCCACACATCCACTTCAACATCAGGAAGTTCAAGATAGGACCGGACCTTTGACAGACCTCAGCACCACTGAGCTTCATAGGATTCATTTGATAATTTAGCTTTTCTTTATTATTATTTGGAGTGTGGGAAGTTCTTCTGAGTCGCCCTGTGAAACTGATAACTTCTCCAAGATCCAATCTGGCTGATTCCTCTTTGTTATTCATTTTATTATCCTGATTTTGTAGGCAAATATAATTTAATAGAAGAAGCTTAAAAGTACTTTTCTCCCAGAGAACCTTTCAGGGTTCCACCAGAGCCAGAGCTGAAGAACTGGGAGAAGGTTCTGATAGTATATTGATGTGCCGGGTTTGCAGCCATGCTTCTCACCGCTCAGCTCTGCATCAAGCCCCAAATAAGCCTTTCGAAGCCCTTCAGTTTGATTAGAGCACGTAATGAACTCTGTTTCCAATGAGGAGCCACGCCCCTTCTCTAACATCCCTGCTTCCTCCTGGAGGAAGGAAACCTGTCGCAGTCGAAGTCGCGGTGTGGACCTCAGGGCATCAGCGCTGAGGATGTGCTGCAAACAAATACTCACAGTCATGACGCCGACGGCTCTGCCTGAAGCCTGCAGAAGGATGAGACTGGGGGTTGGGGGCGGGGCGGGGTACTCGCTCTGTTTTAAACCAGGGCTGGAAGGCGGGGTGAATCATCCGTGATTGATTGATAGATACAGCGTCCAGTCAGATCGCTAGGTGTATTTGTTTGCTCCAATAGCAGGAGAGGGGTGCGCGAGCGACGGGGGGGGAGGCGGTTCAGTTCGGAGTTGCCATGGCTGAGATTTTATTATGGGATTTCCGGATAGTTTTGGTCAGTATCTTATCTCTGCTATTTTTGTGTGCAGTGCGAGTGGACCGTTTTAACACGAGCATGTAAATTACAGTAAATACCTACAAACCTATAATCTTCTCATAATGTAAACAGGAACTGATTTATTGAAAGATAAACACACACCTGTGTCCTGCCCTGTCCTGTAATTTTCTGTCGTGTACTGTGCAGTATCCTTTCCTGTCTTGTCTTGTCCGATCCTGCAATGCGCAGTGTCCTGTCCTGTGCATTGTCCTTTCCTGTCCTGTCCTATAATGTGCAATGTCCTGTCCAGTAATGTCATGTGCAGTGTCCTGTCCTGTTTTGTCCTGTAATGTGCAGTGTGTTCTGAGGGGTAAATAGTTGACTGTGTTGATCTGGAGTTAAGTCTGAAGGTTTGGGTTAATTTTAGCTGATGACTCATTTCTAACTTTAGCCTGTGGTTTGTTGAAAGGCATTTCTTAGCACACGGAGAGAATTTCGTGGACTTGGGGAATGCCCTCAGATGTTTCACTGATCACTGTGAACACAGGCTCAGTGTTCTCAGTGAGTTCTCAGAGAATATTTACACGCAGAAGTTCCCTCTTGTTTGTGTGTGTGTTTTTTAATTAAATAGCACAATTCTTTTTTCTTCTCATGCTATAAAAGCCCCCAGTGCAGGTAACTCGGTTATCAAAGGCCGGCCATGTCTCTTACTGTCTATCGTGTGAGGTTCATGTAAAAGAACCATTTCTGACTTTCGACAAGAGGAGCTACATAGCCGTCAGCATGTTTCTACCCTGCGATGGCCTGGCGAGCTGTCCAGGGTGTGCTCTGCCCTTGCCCGGAGTCGGCTGGGAAGGGCATCAGCCTCCCTGTGACCCTAATAAGGATTAAGCGGTTACAGAAAATAAACAGAACTGATGTTATAAAAGGCCCCATGAAATAATTACAGAATACTCACACACCTCTCAACAACTGCTCACTTCATCTGAACAGTTCAGCAGGTTATTTATAAGAGTTTATTTATTCAATTCAGGGACATCAGCCTTAGGGACAGTGTACTGTACTGTTTTATTAACACTTGCTATTTATTTGAATTTTACAGTAAAGAATTAGGTGTATTTAGATAAATAAAAACAGTAAGATGAATAATTCAAAAAAGTAGTTTTAATATTCCGGTAATACTGCATACGGGTCAAATACTTAAAAGTATTCAAAAAGATTTTCTTTTGGTTATACATTGGTACCTCAATTTACGAAAGTCTCACCAAACGAAAAATTCAGGTTACGAAACACATTTTCCAAAAATTTTACAAGTACACTACTTTCGGTTTTGAGCGTCTCACATATTGTGAGCGTTGATTGGCTGTTTTAAGCTTCATATAAAGCATGGGTCACCAACATGGTGCCCGCAGGCACCAGGTCACCCAAAAGGACAGCATGAGTCGCTCTCGAGTCTGTTCAGGGGTCAGGAACCTATGGCAAGTCAGACGTGGCTCTTTTGATGACTGCATCTGGCTCTTAGATAAATCAGGTGGCCTTTCTTAACAGAATAACTAATACATAATTTCACTGTCCTTTAAATAAAAATACAGAAAAAAGCCATCAAATAAAACAAAAACATAAATAAATCTCACGGATTTCAATCTATACTTCTATTTTCAATGCCACTTGTCGCTGTGGTGCGCAGCGGAGAGCCAATCCTTTCTGTACTCCAGTATGTGGGCGGGGCTGATACCCTATTTTATTGGATTATATGCAACAGCCTGCGCGAGTTGTTTTTGGGTAAAGAGGTAAATTTCCCTCGTTTTGATCAGCCCATGTGCAAGAAGCCAAGTAGAGCTGGCAAGCAAAACACAAATGGACAGAATGAAAAAACTTCAACCCGCAGATCAGCGAATTGCCTTGGGATGAGCTTCCTGTCACAGAAACATTGCAGTCTGAGTTGAGTCGTATTGACCATGTTTGGCTCCACACACGCATGTGAGCAGTCCTTCTCACACCTGAAAAGCATCAAGATCACCTGCGGTCACGTAATAGATGGAAACCTAATCTCCTGCATGAAGCTGAACTTCAGCACGTATCAACCAGACTACAAAGCTATCAGCAACACCATGCAGCACCAGAAGTCGCATTAATAGTAAGAAGTACTTTTCTTATTAATAAATAACTTCGTTATAACAATGTTGTTTAAAATAAATTCAGAGTCGTATTATACTCTAAAATTGTTGGTCTCAGTATTAATAAATATATTTGGCTCTCAGAGGATTAGATTTTATTTATTTATTTATTTTTGGCTCTCTTAGTCAAAAAGGTTCCCGACCCCTGACATAGATGAATATCATTAATTATTAATAATAACAGCATATAATTAAAAGTAAATTGAGCAAATTTCTTATGTCACAAGTGTGTATCGATCTGGTAACTCTTCGCATTAATGGGTACCCAAGAAGTAGCTTGTTTCAAAAAGGTTGGTGACCCCTGATGTAAAGTGACTTGGTATAAATAAGTGACTTGTTATGTTTAGAATAATTGATATAGGGGTGTTTTATGAGATATGGAATGGTATTTCTGGATGTATAGCACAGTATGAGCATCACACATCACACATCACTGTAACAACTTACGTTCACTTTCAACTTAAGTTCGGCCGTCCGGAACCAGTTAAAGTCGGGGAGAATGTGTGTGTGTGTGTGTGTGTGTGTGTGTGTGTGTGTGTGTGTGTGTATATATATATATATATATATATATATATATATATATATATATATATATATATATATATATATATATATATATATATATATATACCTGCGATGGACTAGCATCCCATCTCGGAGGAGTTGTACTTCTAGTCGCTTCACACGATGGAAACAAAGGATAAGCACCGGTCCGATGAGCCACTCTGGCTAGGGTGTAAAAAGCCCAATGGACTTTACCTTTTACAGACGCTCCCCGACTTACGTTCATCCGTTTTACGTTTTTTCAATTTTACGGGTTTTTTTCAAAAAAAAAAATTTTTGAGTTTTAGACATACCTCCGTAGTACGCTGACGTAATGATGTAATGACGCTGTGTCCATTGTTTACAAACGACAGACTGAGTGCCCCTCCTTCCCAGTTCAGTTTTATATATATATATATATATATATATATGTGTGTGTGTGTATATATTTGATATTATTTTACAATGTTATGTTTATAATAATTGATTCACGGGTGTTTTATGAGATACGGTAAGGTATTTATGGATGTATAGTACAGTATGAGCGTCACACATCACACATCACACGTCATACGTCATATGTCACTGTAACAACTTACGTTCACTTTCAATTTACGTTCGGCCGTGCGGAACCAATTAAAAACGTAAGTCGGGGAGCGTCTGTATATATCATCATCATCATTATCATCATCATCTTCTGCTAAGTCCAGGGTTGAGTCGCGGGGGCAGCAACCTAAGCAAAGAGGTCCAGACATCCCTCTCCCCAGCCACTTCCTCCAAGTCTCCCGGGGGGGGACACCGAGGCGGTCCCAGACAAGCCGAGAGACATAGTCCCTCCAGCATGTTCTAGGTCAACCCCGGGGTCTCTTCCCGGTTGGACATGCCCGAAACACCACACCAGGGAGGCGTCCAGGAAGCATTCTGACCAGATGCCCGAGCCACCTCAACTGGCCCCTCTCAATGCGGAGGAGCAGCGGATCTACTCCAAGCTCTCCATGGATGGTAGAGCTTCTCATCTTATCTCTAAGGGAGAACCCCGCCACCCAGCGAAGGAAGCTCATTTCAGCCGCTTGTATCCGTGATCTTGTTCTTTCGGTCAATACCCAAAGCTTGTGACCATAGGTGAGGGTTGGAACGTAGATCGACTGGAAAATTGAGAGTTTCGCCTTGCGGCTCAGCTCCTTCTTCTTAACAGCAGAGGCTGCAGCGATCCATCTGTCGAGCTCTCGCTCCATCCTTCCCTCACTCGTGAACAAGACCCCAAGATACTTAAACTCCTCCAATTGGGGCAGGACCTCATTCCCGACCCGGAGGGTGCATTCCACCCTTGTCCAACTGAGAACCATGGCCTCAGACTTGGAAGTACTGATCCTCATCCCAAGTGCTTCGCACTCGGCTGCGAATCGCTCCAATGAGAGCTGGAGGTCCCGACTTGATGAAGCCAAAAGGACAGCATCATCCGCAAAAAGCAGAGACGAGATCCGATGGCCACCAGAAGCCTGAGGAGGTGCACAGTGTTTGGGTGGCATAATGAAGCTTAACAGTAATTAAACACACACACACACACACACACACACACACACACACACACACTTAAAAACAAAGGCACAAAGTGTGTGTGAATGCGGAAAGGGGGCGATACATTATCTCAATTAATCAGCAGGAAGGAGGACAGCCATTGGCTGGATTTGAATGACGTGACAGCTGCTCGGCGAATGTGCAAACCATGAATAGTCAAGGGCCTACTCATATATATACACACACACACACACACACACATACACACACACACACACACGCACGAGGGATGAGAGTTTTCCACTTTTTTTGGCTGAATTCTGCTTTTTTTTCAGTCAAAATAGATCTACCTTTTCGTGTTGTTGCAAATCTGTTGAGAAAATTTTAGGGGTGTAGGGTAGGGTCTGGTATTATTTTTGGGTGGCCAGACTGACTCACCGCCAGCTGACTCAGGACTCGCGTAATGTTTACAATTCACAAAACATCATAGTTTCTTGTAAGACGTTAGTTTGCCATTAGTTTGAACTTGGTGTATAACCAATGTCTCATGTGGTGTGATTGGCCCCTGTATCGACATTTGCTGAATGACAACCAATCCGTATTCACCTTCTTAAACCACCCGTGCTAAAAGAAATAATAATGGACTTTAGGAAATATCCACCCCACCCTGCAACCACTCTTCATCAAGGGGACTGAGGTGGAGAGGGATGAGAGCTGTAGATTCTTGGGATGGCAAGTAACATCAGATCTGAGCTGGACTTTGAACACTATGGCCATTGTGAAAACAGCCTAGCAGAGACTCTACTTTATCAGGATGCTCAGGAAAGCTGGCCTGCACTGTCACCCTCTCACCCAGGTCTACAAAGGGTTGATTGAAAGCAACCTCACTACACGCATCACTGTGTGGTATGGCAACACCACACAGGCAGAAAGGAAGGCTCTGAAAGGAGTCATAAAGACTGCAGAGAGGATTATCAGGACAGAACTTCCTTCCAGAACCTCCTTCCTTCCAATTTATACACAGCGCTATCATAAAAGAATAGAACAGATCGTCAAAGACAAATTACATTAAGCTCATTCCCTGCTTAAAAATAAACACTGCATACATAACCTCAGACACAAACGGGCAGACAGTATTGTCACACATAGAACAAGTTTCTTTAACAGCTTTTTTCCTGCTGCAGTGAGACTCTCACACTAAACAAAATAATGGGCATAGTGTGACACACACACACACACACACACACACACACACACACATATATATATATATATATATATATATATATATATAAATAATAAAAATAAAAGGACAGGACAAAGTCTTTCTATTGAAACTCCATTTATCACTACAGATCTGTTTCGGGGGGTGGTGAAACCATCCTCTCTCTTCAGGTGATTATGGAAGACCTCTGAAGGGAGACTCCCTGAAGAGAGAGAGGATGGTTTCACCACCCCTCGAAACAGATCTGAACAGAAACAAAGAACTACGAAGTTCTTTTGGACATTTAGAACTGAGCACGCTCAACTCCTATCCTGAGGTAATATGCTACCGCAGCTCAATGCTCGCCGCACTCCGGATAACAATAAACCCAGGCGGAGACGTGGCAGGCGGGGAGGGGTGAACGACGACTCCGGCGCTTGGTTAGCAGTGGAAGGTTAGCACTCCTGATCATACTGGTTGAAAATGTTCAGTCTCTGTGAAACAAGATGGACCAGCTTCATGCTCGGATTGCAGCGCATAGGGATCTACAGAACTGTTCCATGCTGTGTTTCTGTGAAACATGGCTCGAGAAGAGTACACCCGACGAGGCGACTACACAGCCTTCAGGGAGGACCGAAGCGCAGCGGCTAGCAACAAGCCCCGCGGTGGAAGAACGGCGGATTATCATTAAATAAATCTGGAGTACTGACTGTAGATTATCTCTAAACCTTGCTCTGAGAATGTGGAACATCTAACTTTGAAGTTGCGGCCATTTTGTTGACCCAGAGAACGGTTCATTTTTTTTTCTTTCTCCTGCTCACTGTGGGGCCGGTGGTAAGGGTTCTGCGCTCATGCTCGGGAGGTCGTGAGTTCAAATTCCACCGAGACCCTCACTGTGCTAAGACCCCTGGCAAGGTCTTAACAACAAGTGTGCCTCTGTTCACCCAGCCGTATAAATAGGTACCAGTAAAAATATGCTGGAAAGGTAACCTGCGATGGACTAGTATCCCATCCAGGAGGAGTTGAACTCCGAGTTGATTCACGATACAGAAACCGGAGATAAGCACTGGCCTGATGAGCCACGATGGCTTGGATGTAAAAGCCCACGGACTTTACCTTCTCCTGCTCACTAACTTCATAAATTGAAGCACATTCCTGGCCATGTGCTTTTGTTTAAGTTTGTGTTGATAGGTTCAACGTGCCATGTGCTAAAGTTGACCTTTGTGTTGATTGGCTCGATTGTACTTCCAGGAAAATGTTTAAAGGAACAGCACGGGGAAGGAAAAGTAAAGGGTCTTTTTTTTTAATGATGCTGTTTTCTGTTTATTTTTAGCTTTTATGGAAGTAGTTTGGTTGACACCACAAAATAAATAACACAAATACCTGTAAAACTCTTTTATTGTTCTGTTATTATTCATGTTTTCCACCTCGATGGTAATAAACACTTACTGTTCCACTCCGCTGGTAACATTTTAATCAGCGCCCACCCACTTCAATTTTCTAAGCGCCCTGGGTGCTTATCACGTCGATTACGGTATACATATACATATATAAAATATACAGTGGTACCTCACCTTACGAAATTAATCTGTTCCAGAAGTGGTTTCATAACCTGGATTTTTTCGTAAGTTGAACCACATTTTACATGTACAATGTGTGACTCGTTCCAAGGCCTCCAATACGACCCCCTAAACCCTTTAAAAATGATAAAAGTAAAAGACAGAGTTATTGTTGTTTTGTGAGTTTTTCAAGTGTGCTCATTGCAACATTATTTTTTGGCTCAGGCTTTTAACCTTGCACAAACATTTGTAAGATTATAACTCTGCTAAGAAGACATGATCAACACATGCACACACACACACACACACACACACACACACACACACACACACACACACACACACACACACAAACAGACACATGCATGTGATTCCCGGTGTGAGTGAAAAGAAGTAGGCTTGTGGCATGCAGTTGAGTGATATCGCAAAGGAATATGGCCAAACCATGGGTATGATATTGGGACAGAAGTAGGTTTTAAAAGGTATGCTTTAATGATTTTTAAAGGGTTTAGGGGGTAGTATTGGGGGCCTTGGAACGAATCATGCGTTTTAGACATTCATTCATTTCATTTCATTTCATTTATTTATTAATGACCACACAACCAAGTTGGTGGAATTTGCTGTCGGTACAGCACTCAGCTATGACAAAAGTTACAAAGGACATTAACAACACACATCATACAACAAAGACAGCACACATGAAAACAAATGATTACAAACATATCCATAACAACTACAGTAATAACAGACAACAAAAAGACAGACAAGGCTGTAATGTACATTCAGTGCAAAGAGTTCAGAGTCCTTATGACTGTAGGGAAGAAACTGTTCTTGAAACGGGATGTTCTGGTGGGTAGAGATCGATATCGCCTCCTAGAGGGCAGCGGTTGAAACAAATGATGGGCAGGGTGAGAGGGATCAGAGATGATTTTTTTGTGCTCTTAAGATTGAGCGTTTATGATAAATTGATTGGACTGATGGAAGGGGGGTGCCAATGATCCTAGATGATTTATTGACAATGCGCTGTAGTTTTTTCTGTGAGTTGCTGTCTAGGCTGCCATACCAAACCGTTATGGATGAAGTGAGAGTGCTCTCAATGATGGCGGAGTAGAAACGGAGGAGGAGATTTGTTTTCACTCTAAATTTCTTGAGCTGTCTCAGGAAAAACAGTCTTTGGTGGACTTTTTTGTGAATGTAATCTGTGTTAGTGTTCCATTTTAGTGTATTGTTAATGTGAGTGCCGAGAAATTTGAAAGAGTCAGTTATGGCTATGGGTTCATTGGAGATGTGAATGGGAGTTTTGAGTGAGGCTGTATGCCTGAAGTCAATTATTAGTTCTTGTGTTTTGGATGGGTTGAGCTGGAGATTGTTTTCTTGGCACCAGGAGACAGCTTGGGCTACTTGTTGGCGGTACTGGTGTTCATTATCCATAGTTATGAGTCCAATGATAGTAGTGTCGTCTGCATATTTAAAAATGGAAACTGAACTGTGATGGGATGTCATATGGTTTGTGTACAGAGAAAAAGCCATGGTGAGAGGACGCAACCCTGGGGACACCTGTGCTGAGGGTCAGAGGTCGAGATGAGAGGTTACCCATCTTAACCCTTTGTTGCCTTTTCCATAGGAAGCTCCATAACCAATGGCGTAGACAGGGGTCAATGTTCATGTCCGTCAGTTTATTGAAGAGGTTGACCAGGTTTATTGTATTAAAAGCAGAACTGAAGTCAATGAAAAGGATACGAGCATAGCTGTTAGGAGACTCAAGGTGCTGTAAGATGTGGTAGAGAGCTAGGTTGACGGCATCCTCAACAGACCTGTTGTCACGGTAAGCAAATTGATGAGGGTCGAGCAGGGGGGTAGTGGATGCCTTCAGATGATTGAGGATGATGCGTTCAAACGACTTCATGACCACGGATGTTAGGGCGATTGGTCTGTAGTCGTTGAGACATGAGATCTTTGTTGATTTTGGGACAGGGATTATGGATGAAACCTTGAAACATAGTGGAACTGTACAGTGGCGTAGGGACGTATTAAAGATGGAGGTGAATATTGGGGCCAGTTGAGCTGCGCAGTACTTAAGAACAGCAGGGGTGATCCCGTCTGGGCCAGCTGCTTTCCTCTTGTTATTTTTCTTAAAGATGTTCCTGACCTCTTCCTCCTGGATGTGAAATGAGGGGTGTGGGAGGGGTGAGGGAGGGGATAGGGGGGGGACTGGGGACTGTTCAAACCTCCCATAGAACTCATTGAGTGTGTTTGGAAGGTCCTTATCAATGTCAGATGAAATGGAGGGGGTTTTTTGTAATCAGTCATGTCCTTTAGTTTTTTCCATACATATCGGGTGTTGTTTGATGTGATCTGATGTTCCAGCTTTATTGCATAGTTTGATTTAGCTTTCCTGATTGCAGACCTCAATTGATATTTGGCAGTGGTGTATGACTCCTTGTCTCCGCTGAGGAAAGCAGAGTTCTTTTTCTTACGTATGAGTAAGATATCTTTTGTAAACCAAGGTTTGTTATTACTGTATGCCTCCACCGTTTTTGTTGGGATACACAGATCCACGCAGAAGTTGATGTATGACGTCACCACGTCCGTGAGCACGTCGAGGCAGTTCTCACCTGCACTGAATACATCCCAATCAGTGCATTCAAAGCAGCCTCTCAAAGTCTCAACGGCTGCCTTGGACCAGGACTTAACTGTTTTGGATGTGGAGTTTGTGGATTTAAGTTTTTGTTTGTACTTCGGGATGAGGAGCAGCATGGCGTGGTCGGACGTTCCGAGCGGAGCCCTCGAAAGCTCGGTAAGCATCGCTGATGGTGACGTAGCAATGGTCCAGTGTGTTCGTGCCTCTGCTAGGACATGTGACCTGTTGAATATAGTTGGGGAGTTCAGTGGACAAGTTGGTATGATTAAAGTCACCGAGCACAGTGACTACTGCATCGGGATGAGAGTTTTCAACGGTTGATACGTAGGTTGCAAGCTCCGTGATGGCGAAGTTGGAGTTAGCCGATGGCGGGATGTAAACGCCAATCAGTATAACGGAGGCAAATTCTCTCGGGAGGTAGGCGGGTCTGCATTTCACGCTGATGTATTCCAATTGTGGTGAACAAGTAGTGTTTAATACAGTCGTGTTGCTACACCAGCGTTGGTTAATCAAGAAACAAATTCCACCACCTTTAGTTTTTGTAGATAGCTTGACTGACCTGTCGGCACGGTAGAGTGAGAAGCCGGGCGGGGTTACCGCCTGGTCTGGCACACTGTGGTCGAGCCAGGTCTCGGTCAGGCAGATGGCAGAACAGTCTTTGTAATCCTTCTTATTTTGAAGAAGAAGGAAGAGTTCGTCAATTTTATTTCTGATAGATCTCACGTTTGTCAGCAGCAGAGCCGGTAAAGGTGGCCGGTACGGCCGCTTCCTGAACCTGGAAAGGACGCCGGCTCGTCGCTTCCGCCTGTCTCGCTTGCGTCTCCAGGAGGTCGGATATCCAGATGAGTTGTTCATGTCTAGAATTTCCGCAGGTAGCGATGAGATCATGGATGAAACAGTCGCTTCTGAGTTAGCTCTAAGGGATAGTAACTCCCAACGAGTGTATGTGAGAAGACATTCCGACTTTTTAACATAAAACATTGACAAAAGTGCAAGACATAGAAGCAGAGCTTGTACCGGGGCGAGCCTCACGGCCGCCATCTTCAATGCGGTTCAATTTATGAAAAATCCAGGTTAAGAAAAAGGCTCTGGAACGTATTAATTTCGTAAGGTGAGGTAGCACTGTGTGTGTGTATATATATATATATATATATATATATATATATATATATATATACACATACACACACACACACACACACACACAAATGCAAACCGTAAATACAAATTTCATACCGGATCGGTCGAGCCCATGTCCGTCGGCAGAGAGAGAAGAGGAAAGGCATGAGTCTAAGACTGAAAGTAGGGACTTTGAATGTTGGAACTATGACAGGAAAAGATAGAGAGCTGGCTGACATGATGCAGAGGAGGAAGGTGGACATACTGTGTTTAAGCTGTTTTATCATGGTGTAGATGGGAAGAGAAATGGAGTAGGAGTCATCTTGAAGGAGGAGTTGGTCAGGAATGTTCTAGAAGTGAAAAGAGTGTCAGACAGAGTAATGAGTCTCAAGTTAGAAATTGAAAGTGTTCAATTTTGTTAGTGCTTATGCCCCACAGGCAGGATGTGAGCTAGAAGAGAAGGAGAGATTCTGGAGTGAATTAGATGAAGTGATGCAGAGTACCCCCAGAGATGAAAGAGTGATCATTGGTGCAGACTTCAATGGACATGTCAGTGCAGGAAACAGAGGGGACGAGGAAGTGATGGGCAGGTTTGGTATCCAGGACGGGAATGCAGAAGGACAGATATTGGTCGATTTTGCAAAAAGGATGGAAATGGCTGTGGTAAATACTTTCTTCCAGAAGAGACAGGAGCATATGGTGACTTATAAAAGCGGCGGTAGGAGCACACAGGTAGACTACATCTTGTGCAGGCGATGTAATTTGAAGGAAGTCAGTCACTGCAAAGCAGTAGTGGGTGAGAGTGTTGCCAACCAGCATAGGATGGTGGTGTGCAGGATGACGCTGATGGTGAGGAAGGTGCAGAAGGCAAAGGCAGAGCAGAAAACAAAGTGGTGGAAGCTGAAAAAGGAAGAGTGTCGGGTTGTCTTCAAGGAGGAGTTGAAACAGGCTTTGGGTGGTCAGAAAGTGCTTCCAGATGACTGGAAAACTACAGCTAATGTGATCAGGGAGACAAGTAGGAGAATATTTGGTGTGTCATCTGGAAGGAGAGTAGATAAGGAGACTTGGTGGTGGAATGAGGAAGTGCAGAAGTGTGTCCAAAGGAAGAGGTTAGCTAAGAAGAAGTGGGACATTGAGAGGACTGAAGAGAGTAAACAGGAGTACATGGAGACACAGCGTAAGGTGAAGGTAGCGGTGTCAAAGGCCAAACAGAGAACGTATGATGACTTGTATGATAGGTTGGACAGTAAAGAGGGAGAAAATGATTTATACAGGTTGGCACAGCAGAGAAATAGAGATGGGAAGGACGTGCAGCAAGTTAGAGTGATTAAAGACAGAGAGGGAAATGTATTGACTGATGACAGAAGTGTGCTGGGAAGATGGAAAGAGTACTTTGAAGAGCTGACCGTTGAGGACCAGGAAGTAGCAAAGATTAGTAAGGGTGAAGTGAGGAGTGCATTGAAGAGGATGAAAAATGGAAAGGCAGTTGGTCCTAATGGAAGTGTCTAGGAGAGATAGTTGTAGATTTACTGACAAGAACATTCAACAAGGTCTTAGAGAGTGAGAGGGTACCGGAGGAATGGAGAAGTGTGGTGGTGCCCATTTTTCAGAACAAGGGAGACGTGCAGAGTTGTGGCAACTGCAGAGGGATAAAGTTGTTGATCCATATGATGATGTTTTGGGAAAGAACAGTGTAAGCTAGACTGAGGGCAGAGGTCAGCATTTGTGAACAACAGTTTGGTTTCATGCCAAGAAATAGGACCACAGATGGAGTGTTTGCATTGAGGATGTTAATAGAGAAGTACAGAGAAGCTCAGCGGGAGCTGCATTGTGCCTTTATGGATCTGGAGAAAGCATATGACAGGGTGCCGAGAGAGGAACTGTGGTATTGCATGAGGAAGTCTGGAGTGGCAGAGAAGTATGTTAGAGTGGTGCTGGACATGTATGAGAGATGTAAGACAGTGGTGAGGTGTGCTGTCGATGTGACAGAAGAGTTCAAGGTGGAGGTGGGACTGCATCAAGGATCAGCTCTGAGCCCCGTCTTGTTTGCTATGGTAATGGACAGGCTGGCAGATGAGGTTAGACAAGAAGCTCCATGGACTATGATGTTTGCAGATGACATTGTGATCTGTAGTGACAGCAGAGAACAAATGCTGGAAAATCTAGCGAGGTGGAGGTATGCCCTAGAAAGGAGAGGAATGAAGGTAAGCCACAGTAAAACAATACATGTGTGTGAACAACAAGGACCCAAGAGGAAAGGTGAGGTTACAGGGAGCAGAGATAAAGAAGGTGGAGGATTTTAAGTACTTTATTCGCAACAGTCCAGAGCAATGGAGAGTGTGGAAGAGAGGTGAAGAAGCGTGTGCCGGCAGGTTGGAATGGTTGGAGAAAAGTGTCCGGTGTGACGTGTGATAGGAAGGTATCGGCAAGAATGAAAGGAAAAGTGTACAAAGCGATGTTGAGGCCAGTGATGTTGTATGGTTTAGAAACTGGCCCTGGGGAAAAGACAGGAGGCAGAGCTGGAGGTAGCAGAGATGAAAATGTTGAGGTTCTCTTTGGGAGTAACGAGGATGGATAGGATCAGGAATGAGTCCATCAAAGGGACAGTACATGTAAGAGGTTTTGGAGACAAAGTCAGAGAGGCTAGATTGAGATGGTTTGGACATGTACAGAGGAGGGATAGTGAGTATATTGGTAGTAGGATGCTGAGGTTGGAACTACCAAGCAGAAGGCCTAGAGGAAGACCAAAGAGAAGATTTGTGGATGTGGTGAAGGAGGACATGAAGATAGTTGGAGTAAGAGTAGAAGATGCAGAGGATAGGGTGAGATGGAGGCAGATGATTCGCTGTGGCAACCCCTGAAGGGAACAGCCGAAAGGAGAAGACGAAGAAGAAGAAATGTTTATAATAATAATTAAACAATTAAAAAATAACATGAGATGTAAATAAAGTATAAATACACACTCATACAGATGGTTTTGCATGAGAAGATGACACACATACATGCGCGAACGCACACAGATGCGCGTGCACACACAGATACGCACCTAAAAACAACATACAGTAGGCCCTCGACATTTGCAGGGGTTCGGTTCCAAGCCCTCCCGCGAATCAAGATAAGATTATCGAGTTCTGTACCCGGAAGTAAAATCCCATGTATCACGTCACATGCGCGAATGAGCAGCCGGAAGTAAAATACTATGTATCTATTACATGCGCTAAAATATGCTTCTTAAACACATTCTATAGACAGTCTTACTCATTAATACAGTATTAATGTAGTAAAATATAGTAATCATTGAGAAAAACTTTTCAATTTTTACTCTTATTTTTATTGATGATAAAATATAAACATTATACAGCATATACTGTTGTAAAGCACTCGTTTTTTTATTTTTATTACAATTATTATTCCAGTACAGTACCTAAGTTAATTCTTAGAATGTTTGTGCGTGACATTTTATGTTCTGTAGCATGTTTAACAAACGATACCAAAAGGATAAACTTTACAATTCATGTCCTTTTATATTGAACTTGGAGTGACGTCTTAGAGTGACGTCTCCAAGATGGCGCTGCCTAGAGGGCAACGTCGCGGAGTTCTCAGAGTCAGATTGTTCTTTGTTCGTTTTAATTTGTTTTATTTAACATAACATAACATAACATAACATAACATAACATGAGTTATGTTATGTTATGTTATGTTATGTTATGTTATGTTATATGAATCATGCCAAATGTTAGTAATGCTAACAACAACAAAATGATGGCTGCACTACTCAGAAACCTAATGAAAAGCAAACTAAAACCAAGACATAGACAGGTCAGGTGAGCTCTGTACTTTCAGCCAACATAAAACAACCCAATAAGTTGATGTAGTAACAAAAACAGGGCTGTGTAGGGGTTGTAGGAAATGTTTAAATTCTTTAATACTGTGTAAACCCTTACTGTGTAAAGCTGCTTTGCAACAATATCAATTGTAAAAAGTGGGGGGGGGAACAAAAAAAACAAACAAAAAAAAAACACACAACTAAATTGACCCCTCCCTGAATCGCCACCTTATCGTGGTGGAGGGGTTTGCGTGACCGAATGATCCTAGGAGCTATGTTGTCAGGGGCAGAATGCCCCTGGTAGGGTCACCCAAGGCAAACAGGTCCTGAGTGAAGGTCCAGACAAAGTGCGATTCAGAAGACCCCTATGCCATCTCGGAACAAATATTTGAAGCAGTCTCCCATGCCCGGACGCGGGTCACCGGGGTTCCCTCCTGGAGCCAGGCCCAGGGGAGGGGCTCAAAGGCGAGCGCCTGGTGGTTGGGCTTATGCCCATGGAGCCTGGCTGGGCCTAGCCTGAAAAGGAGACATGGGTCCGCCCTCCCATGGACCCACGACCTGTGGGAGGAGTTTTAGGGGTCGGGTGCAATGTGAGTTCGGTGGCAGCCGAAGGCATGGGTTCTGTCGCACCGATCCTCGGCTACTTACTCTGACCCTCGGGACATGGAATGTCACCTCTCTGGCGGGAAAGGAGCCTGATTTGGTGCGTGAGGTGGAGAGATACTGACTAGATATAGTCGGGCTCACCTCAACGCATAGCTTGGGCTCTGGAACCATCCATCTCGAAAGAGGCTGGACCTTCTTCTATTCTGGAGTTGCTAATTGGGGAGAGGCGGCAAGCCGGTGTGGGTATTCTTGTTGCCCCCCGTCTCAGTGCCTAAATGTTGGGGTTCTCCCCGGTTGACGAAAGGATAGCTTCCCTCCGTCTTCGGGTTGGGGGGCGGGTCCTGACTGTTATTTGTGCTTATGCACCAAATGACAGTTCAGAGTACCCGCCCTTCTTGGAGTCTTTGGGGGGGATGTTGAAGAACGCTCCCTCGGGAGACTCACTCATTGTCTTGGGAGACTTCAACGCCCATGTGGGCAACGATAGTGTGACCTGGAAGGGTGTGATCGGTAGGTACGGCCTCTCCAGTCTGAATCTGAATGGTGTTTCGTTGTTGGACTTCTGTGCTCGTCACAGTTTGTCTATCACGAACACCATGTTCGAACATAAGGGTGTCCATAAGTGCACTTGGCACCAGGATTCCCTAGGTCACTAGTCAATGATTGACTTTGTAGTCGTGTCATCGGACTTGCGACCATATGTTCTGTACACTCAGGTGAAAAAAGGAGCTGAGCTGTCTACCGATCACTACCTGGTGGTGAGTTGGCTTTGATGGTGGGGGAGGTTGCCTTCCAGACCTGGCAGGCCCAAGCATGTAATCAGGGTCTGCTGGGAACATTTGGCGGAGTCCCCTGTCCGAGAGGCCTTTAACTCCCAGCTACAACCACGTCCTGGAGGAGGCGGGGGACAGGGAACCCGGATGGGCCATGTTTCGTGGCCTCCATTGCTGAGGCGGCAGCCCATAGCTGTGGCCGTAGGTCGTTGGTGCTTGTCGTGGCAGTAATCCCCAAACCTGGTGGTGGACACCTGCAGTGAAGGGGGCCGTCCAGTTGAAGAAGGAGGCCAATCGGGTTTTATTAGCCTGTGGGACTCCCGAGGCAGCAAACGGGTACCAGCAGGCCAAACGTGCTGCAGCCGAGGCTGTCGCAGATGCAAAATCTCGGGTGTGTGAGGAGTTTGGTGAGGGCCTGGAGAGTGATTATCGGTTGGCCTCAAAAAGGTTCTGGACCACCATCCGACGCCTCAGGAGGGGGAAGCAGTTCTACACAAACACTGTTTACAGTGGAGGTGGGGAGCTGCTTACCTTGACTGGGGATGTCGTCGAGAGGTGGAGGGAATACTTTGAGGACCTCCTCAATCCCACTAACACGCCCTCCATGGAAGAGGAACACCCTGGGGGTTCGGGTGAGGGTCCGCCCATCACTGGAGTGGAGGTCACTGAGGTTGTCAAAAAGCTTCTCGGTGGTCGAGCTCCGGGGTTGGACGAGATTCGCCCGGAATATCTCAGGGCTCTGGATGTTGTAGGACTGCCTTGGTTGATACATCTCTGCAACATCGCATGGTCATCAGGGGCTGTACCTCTGGATTGGCAAACTAGGGTGGTGGTCCCAATTTTTAAGAAGAGGGACCGGAGGGTGTGTTCCAATTATCGGGGAATTACACTCCTCAGCCTACCTGGGAAAGTCTATGCAGGGGTACGAGAGAGGAGGATCCGACCGATAGTCGAACCTCGGATTCAGGAGGAACAATGTGGTTTTCGTCCTGGCCGTAGCACTCTTGACCAACTCTATATGCTCCACAGGATTCTGGAGGGGGCATGGGAGTTTGCCCAATCTGTCCACATGTGCTTTGTGGATTTGGAGAAGGCTTTCGACCGTGTCCCTCGAACAATCTTGTGGGGCGTGATCTGAGAATACGGCATTCCGGACCCGTTGCTATGAGCTATTTGCTATCACCGGAGCCAGAGTTTGGTCCGTATTGGTAACAGCAGGTCGGATTCGTTTCCAGTGGGAGTTGGAGTCCGCCAAGGCTGTCCTTTGTCACCGATTCTGTTCATAATTTTTATGGACAGAATTTCTAGGCGCAGTCGAGGCGATGAGGGGGTCTGGTTCGGGTGGCCATCGGATATCGTCTCTGCTTTTTGCGGATGATGTTGTCCTTTTGGCTTCATCAAGTTGGGACCTCCAGCTCTCATTGGAGCGATTTGCAGCTGAGTGCGAAGCAGCCGGGATGAAGATCAGTACCTCCAAGTCCAAGGCCATGGTTCTCAGTTAGACAAGGGTGGAATGCACCCTCCGGGTCGGGAATGAGGTCCTGCAGGAGTTTAAGTATCTTGGGGTCTTGTTTACGAGTGAGAGAAGGATGGAGTGAGAGATCGACAGACGGATCGCTGCAGCCTCTGCTGTTAAGCAGTGCCTGTACCGGTCCATCGTGGTGAAGAAGGAGCTGAGCCGCAAGGCAAAGCTCTCAATTTACCAGTCGATCTACGTTGCAACCCTCACCTATGGTCACAAGCTTTGGGTAATGACTGAAAGAACAAGATCATGGATACAAGCGGCTGAAATGAGCTTCCTTCGCCGGGTGGCGGGGTTCTCCCTTAGAGATAAAGGTGAGAAGCTCCACCATCCGGGGAGAGCTCGGCGTAGATCCGCTGCTCCTCCGCATTGAGAGGGGCCAGTTGAGGTGGCTTGGGCATCTGGTCAGAATGCCCCCCAGACGCGTCCCTGGTGTAGTGTTTCGGGCATGTCCAACTGGGAAGAGACCCCGGGGTCGACCTAGAACACGCTGGAGGGACTATGTCTCTCGGCTTGTCTGGGACCGCCTCGGTGTCCCCCCCGGGAGAGTTGGAGGAAGTGGCTCAGGAGAGGGACGTCTGGACCTCTATGCTTAGGTTGATGCCCCCACGACCCGACCCTGGACTGAGCGGAAGATGATGATGATGACAACTAAATTGATTTTAACACCACGTTTAAAACACAGGTCACATGAGAAACCTGCTCTATAAAAGGTGGGTTCATTCCCACATTTCAAATGCAATACTGTGTATCAGTGTAATCGTACTCTGCAAAAATATCACAAAATCATTCAAAGTGGCTTTTCAGGAAAACATTTCATTAATGAAAAACACTGCTCAATGGGACACGTTACAGGAATACATATGTGTGAATGACAAGGACCCAAGAGGAACGGTGAGGTTACAGGGAGCAGAGCTAAGGAAGGTGGAGGATTTTAAATACTTAGGCTCAACAGTCCAGAGCAAAGGAGAGTGTGGAAAAGAGGTGAAGAAGCATGTGCAGGCAGGTTGTAATGGTTGGAAAAAAGTATCCAGTGTGATAGGAAGGTATCGGCAAGAATGAAATAAAAAGTGTACAAGACAGTGATGAGACCAGCAATGTTGTGTGGTTTAGAAACATTGCCCCTGGGGAAAAGACAGGAGGCAGAGCTGGAGGTAGCAGAGATGAAAATGTCGAGGTTCTCTTTGGGTGTAACGAGGATGGATAGGATCAGGAATGAGTACATCAGAGGCACAGCAGATGTTAGAGGTTTTGGAGACAAAGTCAGAGAGGCTAGATTGAGATGGTTTGGACATGTAGAGAAGAGGGATAGTGAGTATATTGGTAGGAGGATGCTGAGGTTGGAACTACCAGGCAGAAGGCCAAGAGCAAGACCAAAGAGAAGATTTATGGATGAGGTGAAGGAACACATGAAGGTCGTTGGCGTAAGAGAAGAAGACGCAGAGGATAGAGTGAGTTGGAAGCAGATGATTTGCTGTGGCGACCCCTGAAGGGAACAGCTGAAAGGAAAAGAAGTCAAAGGGACTCAAAGCACCTCAGGCATCCTTTCTATCCAATTTAAAAACTGAATCAATAGAACTCTGTTACGTTCATGACCGACTTCCTCGAATTAACCGAAACTTTCAGATTTTAGGGTCATGGGTTTATTATAGAATGGAATCAATCCTGCTGCAGCTCCACCTTTTGTTCAATTTAATTATTTAAAATTCGATTGGCTGCTCAAGAAATCCCAGCTTCTTGTGAAACCTTGAGATCCCTTCAAATAGATGGTGGTATATCTTTTCCCACACCTCCACCTCTGAGCGCCACAAAGCTGATCTGGAGTGAATCAGCTTAGCCACTTCATTTTTACTCCCTTTGGCCAGACTGAAGGTGCCTGCACAGATAAGCAGGACATCGACACCAATGAAGAGGGCGTTTAATCCGATGTACCCCATCCTGGTCGATTTTGAAAGAGCCAGAGGGGTTCCTTTAGCCACCTGCCCGATGTCAGGTAGATCTGAAGCCAGTCTTGGGATGTTCCGACCTGCTTTAACTTCCTGAAGCCCCATATTAACTGTCTTTGCAACCACCTCCTCACTTCTGAGAGCTTTTATAGCTGAAGCTGCATCAACAAGAGCATTTGCTACAACTCCAGTTCGAAGAGCCACTTTCCCAACATCAACTGCTGTAGTAACACCACTAGGAGCTGCAAGACAACCCTCTCTGCTGGCCACATCATCCATACACTCCAGGATCTTCTGAACATCATCCATGAATCTGATGAAGGTGCTATTGACATTTTTCCCATGATAGTTGTTCACAGCCATTTCAGTAACACCTGTAACCAGGCTGTTGACACCGCTGGTGACTCCGAGACCAACACCAGTGACTGTGAGGGCCAAGGAGATGCCTGCTGTGACTGGAGCGAGAGACAATCCAATGATGGATAAAACACCTCCTGCAATACCAACTGAACTTCCAGCCACAGTGGAGATATCAGAACCCTTCTTCATCTTATCCAGCTGAACTGCACATCCCTCTACATCAGATAGAAACTGGAACATCCTGACGTGGCGGTCATTAAATATATCAATGAACTCTTCTGCCTTCTCATTAAAGATGAAAGTCAGCCTGAACAACTCGTCCATCCTGAAAACAAGAGGATAGGTTCTAAACGATCAGCAGATTCAGCTCTCAAAGATCTAATAGAAAGCCAAGAGATTGAACAAGTCCCTACAAATAATAAACAAACAAATTAACAATTCAATAAATATATACAAAGAATGTCTTTACCTGATTTCAGTTAGCTGGAGTAAATGATCATACAGATCTCTCATAGAATCCCAACTCACATTCAAATTTACCTCCAGTGAACACTTACCACCTTTCCATCTGTAACATAACACACACCATGCAAAATATTTAAAACAATCATGTTAATCAGGATACGCTCAACTCCTCCCACTATTTATTACACTCTCCACACATCAGTCAATCCTGTGTTCACTGCTTGTCCTTCCTTCTACACATTTGATAGGCACTTAAACCTGTATCCCAGGACAGACCCCACAGCACCTGCTATTTTTGAGATGAACAGATCCTATCGTTTATCATTACAGTGTGACTCTCATTAAAATCACTCAGATCTTCCCATTTGCTCATTTTTCCTTCTTCTAATCTAACACAAGGGCAGTGGTGGTCTAGTGGTATAAGGCGCCGGATCGCTGATCCAAAGGTTGGGGGTTCGAGTCCCACCCTCCACAAGGTTGTCACTGTCCTCCCAGTGCAGCTAACTGGGTTATCAAAGGCCGGCCATGTCTGTCACTGTCTATGGTGTGAGGCATGTAAAAGAACCATTGCTGACTTTCGACAAGAGTAGGCTGCAAAGCTGTCAGCGTGTTTCCGCCCTGCGATGGCCTGGCAAGCTGTCCAGGGTGTGCTCTGCCCTCGCCATGAGTCGGCTGGGATGGGCACCAGCCTCCCCGCGACCCTAATTAGGATGAAGTGGTTCCAGAAAATGATGATGATAATAATCTAACACATCAACTTCCTCAACTGACGCTTCACTTCCTGTATAATAACCCATACTGATCAGCAGGTGGTGCTGTAACAACATCAGTTGTTCACATCATCAATTTTAATACTATGGCTGATCGGATTATCTTACACAACAGAGGGACAATGCTCACACCTGACTCCACTTATTTAATCGGTTCACCAGTTAATCAGTTTAATCAGTTAACTCAGTCTCCAAGCCAACCAGGGTGAATCAAACCAGACTCACCCAATTACACCACACTGTGCAGAGCAAGCTCCACCTTCCAGCTCATGCCACACTGGTCGAGTAGTGCAGTACAAGAAATTAAATCAGACCAGAACAATTTTCAAGTTCTCAAAGTGATGTGGTGCAGTGTTGCGGTTATTGGAACTCACATCGCTATGCCTGTTTGGGTTTCCTCCAAATGCTCTAGTTTCTTCCAACAGGTCAAAAACATGTGGATCAAGTCCTCTGACTATTTTAAACTGCCTATAGGTGAGAATGAGAGTGTGTGTCTGACTCCGTGTTACCCTTCCGATAATCTGCCAACCTGTCTAGGATGTACCCCGCCCTGCACCCAATGCAAGTTGCAATTGAATCTCGCTCATCTGCAACCAATCTCATCTCATTTTATCATCTCCCGCTTAATCTGGGGTTGGGTTGCAGGGGCAGCAACCAGATGTGCAGACGTGCCTCTCCCAAGCCACTTCCTCCAGCTCTTCAAGGGGGACACAGAGGTGTTCCCAGACCAGCTGAGAGACATAATCTTTCCAGCATGTTCTAGGTCGACATGGGGGCCTCATCCCGGTTGGACATGCCCGAAACACCACACCAGGGAAGCATTTAGGAGGCATTCTAATCAGATGCCCGAGTCACCTCTACTGGCTGCTCTCAATGCGGCGGAGCAGCGGTTCTACTTCAAACTCTCCTTGGATATTATTCTTTTGGTCACTACCCGAAGCTCATGACCATAGTTGAGGGTTGGAACATAGCTGGACTGGTAAATTGAGATCTTTGCCTTGTGGCTCAGCTCCCTCTTTACCACAATGGACCAGTATAGGCTCCGCTTTACAGCAGAGGCTGCAGCGATCTGTCTGTCGAAATCCTGCTCCATCATTCCCTCACTTGTGAATAAGACCCTGAGATACTTGAACTCCTCCACTTGGGGCAGGATCTCCTTCCTGAAATAGAGGGTGCCTTCCACCCCTGTCCGATAGCAATGCGTCCGGAATGCCGTACTCCTACAGCACGCCACACAAGATAACTCAAAGGACGCGGTCAAAAGCCTGCTCCAAATCCACAAGACGCATGTGGACAGATCGGGCAAACTCCCATGCCCCTTCCAAGATCCTATGGAGCGTATCGAGTTGGTCAAGAGTGCCACTGGCAGGATGAAAACCACATTGTTCCTCCTGAATCCGAGGTTCAACTATCGGCCGGATCCTCCTCTCCAGGAACCTTGCATAGACATTTCCTGGATAGGCTGAGCAGTGTGATTCAATGATGAACCCACTCTCCAGGCCCCTTTTTCAAAAGGGGTATTACCACTCTAGTTTGCCAATCCAGAGGTATGGCCCCCAATTAACACGCATGTTGCACGCAACGTGAACCAAAACGGTCCAACAGCATCCAGAGCCTCAAGATAAACAGGCCGGCTCTCATCCACCCCCAGAGCACGACCACCAAGGAGCTTTTTGACTACCTCCTTGACCTCAGCTCCAATTATGGGTGACTCCCCGTCTAAACCCCCAGGGTCTTCCTCCACCAAAGGCATTTTGGTAGGATTAAGGAGGTCCTCTAACTATTCCTTCCACCTCCTGATGACATCCCTCGTCGAAGTGAGCAGCTCCCCACTTCCACTGTAGATGCCCACACTGGATAAGAAGTAGAGCAGAAAATGGCTACAGTGAGGATCCAAATTACGCTGTCAAGGGTTAGTAATGACCAGCTTTCTGAATGGCATCCTTTTTTTATATATATTCACTGGTATCCCTGCTGCAATATTAATCTTTGTTTGAAACCACATTGATCTGATGGCATGCAGTCTTCCTGAATGAAGATACTCACTCATGATCATCTCCAAAGGCTGACTTGGACCTGCAAAGAGAAAACACGTAGTTGTTAAAATTCAGGAAATACACCTACATGATGGAATTGAAAAGAAACCTTCAGTACTTTTTTTTCATCTTTTCACAGATCTGTTGTGTGATGCGGATGTATTTATCCAGTTGGTAGGCCAGGACTTCCACATTGCTGAGACTCGGCAGAAAGAAAGCTCCCACGTCTCTCTTGAAGTGGACGAGCAGAGGAGATACGATTCTGGCTGCAGAGATCACAGAACGTACGGACATGGAACTCACTCCCTTCGGCATGAAGCCGTCGCCCATGAAGATGAACAGGGAGGTAACAGCTAGTTTCTCCACCGCATCCAGGAAGTGTTGGAGTTTCTCCAGTCCTTCTAAAGTGTCCTTGAGAACTTCTCCAAGCTCCTTCTCCAGTTCCTGCTTCTTGGAGTCTGCTGTAAACTGGGTCAGGCCACTCCACATGTACTTGCCCAAAACTTTGGTCTTTCTTTCTGCTTTCATAACATGTTCGAACTTCAGCGTGATTTGACTGGCTCGGTCTACGATGTCTCTCATCATATTGAGCTCAGTCTCTCTCTGTAAGGTCCATTTTGGTTCTCCATCACAGAATTCCTTGACAGTTTGAGTGTATTGGAGAGTGTGGAAGATGTAATCACCCAACTGCTCCTGCAATTTCTCCCTGTGGGAAAAACATCACTGAATCAGTTTAAGTCCCCTGCAGCAGGAATACAGCCTGGGCTTTAAATTTAAACTCATCCCATCCTGCATGGTAGAAAGGTGTTTGGTTTTAGGACCACATGAATGATCATCCTTTCCCCCAGGCTCACTGGATATCACTGAATAGTCCATGAGACACATCTTTTAAGGTGCATGCAAGATAAGTGAAGACATGTTACAGTCTCATACACCTCACAACATTCATTACCCACTTTATTGAAAATAACACGACCATATATAAAATGAGCAATGCAGCCGTGGGGGGGGGTGTCTCTCCCTCACGCCGGTCCCAAGCCCAGATAAATGCAGAGGGTTGCGTCAGGAAGGGCATCCGGCGTAAAACATATGCCGAATAAACTATGCGAATCACAAGAATGAATGACATACCGGATCGGTCGAGGCCCGGGTTAACAACGACCGCCATCAGTGCCGTCAACCAACAGGGTGCTGATGGAAATTGAACTACTGTTGGTCGAAGACGTCGAAGAAGGAGAGGCGGGAGGCATGTCCGTTGCCAGAGAGAGAAGAGGAAAGGCATGAGTCTAGGACTGAAAGTAGGGACTTTGAACGTTGGAACTATGGCAGGAAAAGGTAGAGAGCTGGCTGACATGATGCAGAGGAGGAAGGTGGACATACTGTGTGTTCAGGAGACCAGGTGGAAAGGTAACAAGGCTAGAAGCATAGGAGCAGGGTTTAAGCTGTTTTATCATGGTGTGGATGGGAAGAGAAATGGAGTCGGAGTCATCTTGAAGGAGGAGTTTGTCAGGAATGTTCTAGAAGTGAAAAGAGTGTCAGACAGAGTGATGAGTCTCAAGTTAGAAATTGAAGGTGTGATGGTCAATGTTGTTAGTGCTTATGCCCCACAGACAGGATGTGAGCGAGAAGAGAAAGAGAGATTCTGGAGGGAGTTAGATGAAGTGATGCAGAGTACCCCCAGAGGTGAAAGAGTGGTCATTGGGACAGACTTCAATGGACATGTTGGTGCAGGAAACAGAGGGGACGAGGAAGTGATGGGTAGGTTTGGTATCCAGGACAGGAACGCAGAAGGACAGATGTTGGTAGATTTTGCAAAAAAGATGGAAATGGCTGTGGTGAATACTTTCTTCCAGAAGAGAGAGGAGCATAGGGTGACTTATAAAAGTGGAGGTAGGAGCACACAGGTAGACTACATCTTGTACAGGCGATGTAATTTGAAGGAAGTCAATGACTGCAAAATAGTAGCGGGTGAGAGTGTGGCCAAACAGCATAGGATGGTGGTGTGCAGGATGATGCTGATGGTGAGGAAGGTGAAGAAGGCAAAGGCAGAGCAGAAGACAAAGTGGCGGAAGTTGAAAAAGGAAGAGTGTCGGGTTGTCTTCAAGGAGGAGTTGAAACAGGCTTTGGGTGGTCAGGAAGTGCTTCCAGATGACTGGACAACTACAGCTAATGTGATCAGGGAGACAGGTAGGAGAATACTTGGTGTGTCATCTGGAAGGAAAGTAGATAAGGAGACTTGGTGGTGGAATGAGGAAGTGCAGGAGTGTGTACAAAGGAAGAGGTTAGCTAAGAAGAAGTGGGACATTGAGAAAACCGAAGAGAGTAAACAGGAGTACAGGGAGACACAGCGTAAGGCAAAGGTAGCAGTGTCAAAGGCCAAACAGAGCACGTTTGATGACTTGTATGCTCGGTTGGAAAGTAAGGAGGGAGAAAATGATTTATACAGGTTGGCACAGCAGAGAAATAGAGACGAGAAGGACGTGCAGCAAGTTAGATTGATAAAGGACAGAGAGGGAACTGTATTGACTAATGACAGAAGTGTGCTGGGAAGATGGAAAGAGTACTTTGAAGAGCTGATGAATGAGGAAAATGAGAGAGAAAAAAGAGTAGAAGAGGTGACTGTTGAGGACCAGGAAGTAGCAAAGATTAGTAAGGGTGAAGTGAGGAGGGCATTGAAGACGATGAAGAATGGAAAGGCAGTTGGTCCTGATGACATACCGGTGGAGGTATGGAAGTGTCTAGGAGAGGTAGCAGTAGATTTTCTGACAAGAACATTTAACAAGGTCTTAGAGAGTGAGAGGATGCCAGAGGAATGGAGGAGAAGTGTGCTGGTGCCCATTTTTAAGAACAAGGGAGACGTGCAGAGTTGTGGAAACTACAGAGGGATAAAGTTGATGAGCCATACGATGAAGTTATGGGAAAGAATAGTGGAAGCTAGACTAAGGGCAGAGGTCAGCATTTGTGAACAACAGTTTGGTTTCATGCCAAGAAAGAGCACCACAGATGCAATGTTTGCTTTGAGGATGTTAATGGAGAAGTACAGAGAAGGTCAGAGGGAGCAGCATTGTGCCTTTGTGGATCTGGAGAAAGCATATGACAGGGTGCCGAGAGAAGAACTGTGGTATTGCATGAGGAAGTCTGGAGTGGCAGAGAAGTATGTTAGAGTGGTGCAGGACATGTATGAGAGATGTAAGACAGTGGTGAGGTGTGCTGTCGGTGTGACAGAAGAGTTCAAGTTGGAGGTGGGACTGCATCAAGGGTCAGCTCTCAGCCCCTTCTTGTTTGCTATGGTGATGGACAGGCTGACAGACGAGGTTAGACAAGATTCCCCATGGACTATGATGTTTGCAGATGACATTGTGATGTGTAGTGAGAGCAGAGAACAAGTGCAGGAAAATCTAGAGAGGGGGAGGTATGCCCTGGAAAGGAGGGGAATGAAGATTAGCCTCAGTAAGACAGAATACATGTGCATGAATGACAAGGACCTAAGAGGAACGGTGAGATTACAGGGAGCAGAGATAAGAAAGGTGGAGGATTTTAAGTACTTAGGCTCAACAATCCAGAGCAATGGAGAGTGTGGAAAAGAGGTCAAGAGGCAGGCAGGTTGGAATGGTTGGAGAAAAGTGTCCGGTGTGATGTGTGATAGGAGGGTATCGGCAAAAATGAAAGGAAAAGTGTACAAGACGGTGTTGAGGCCAACGATGTTGTATGGCTTAGAAACAGTGGCCCTGTGGAAAAGACAGGAGGCAGAGCTGGAGGTAGCAGAGATGAAAATGTTGAGGTTCTCTTTGGGAGTAACGAGGATGGATAGGATTAGGAATGAGCACATCAGAGGGACAGCACATGTAAGACATTTTGGAGACAAAGTCAGAGAGGCTAGATTGAGATGGTTTGGACATGTACAGAGGAGGGATAGTGAGTATATTGGTAATAGGATGCTGAGGCTGGAACTACCAGGCAAAAGGCCTAGAGGAAGACCAAAGAGACGATTCATAAATGTGGTGAAGGAGGACATGAAGGTCGTTGGTGTAAGAGAAGAAGATGCAAAGGATAGGGTGAGATGGAGGCAGATGATTCGCTGTGGCGACCCCTGAAGGGAAAAGCCGAAAGGAAAAGAAGAAGATATATAAAATGAGCACTGTCGAAAAAACTGGTAACTGTGATGATACTGAGATGGTTATCATCAGGACTGTTGCAGGGTTCGAGTCCTGGTCTTAGTGTCGGTGTTTATATGGTCTCCCTGTCTATGTGAGAGAGAGAGAGAGAGAGAGAGAGAGAGAGAGAGAGAGTTTCCTTCAGGCTTATCACTATAACTCACACAGAAGGAGAAAACTCACGACTGATTGCTGGATTTGAGTTTACTTTTTAATCTACAGTTTTGCTCTTTTTAAGCAAACACTCTGCAAACATCACAGCTGAGTTTATGCACAACTTTATTATCCCGGATTACACTGTGTAATCTGCAATAAACTTCTCATGACTGCTGAACGCTCGGTCCAACAGTCACAAGGTGGAGCCATTCGAAGTGAAGGGGTTTCCACATGAATTTAGGATGAAGTGTTTCTGGAGTTAATATGTACAGAACAGAAGCTAACGGAGATCATGGCCCCACCTCCAGCTCCTCACAGGTTCTCTATAAAATGTGATTATTCTCAGAGCAGCACAAGACGTGAATTAACTCTCATTCTATAGAATATAAAACTTAGTCCCTTCAACCACAAACCTGATTCTGGAATCCATCTCAACTTCTTCTGGTTCACTTCTTCCTCACATGCAAACCCTCCTCTTCCTCCTCGTTCCTCTCTGTGGTATAAACACCGTTCTGTTTGTTGTACGTACTTTGATATAAGGACCCTGATGAGTTCAAGCTTCCTGATCCTGTTTACTTTCAGTTCTGAATAAAAGCTCAACAAAGAAGGAAAACTAAAGTAATAATAACAAAATATTCACAAAAACAATAATTATTTCGGGGGGGAAAGGGAAGAATAAGAAGGTAATGAAGAAAAACAGGAATAACTTTACCTCTTCCGTGTGAGCAAAGCCAAGTTCAGGTCTGATGAATTATATACCTATCACTTTCAGTTTTACGACTACTTTCAATGAATCAAAAGAATCGACTCACAAAGAATCATTTTCATCTTGTACAGTCCCAGGTCAAATTTAATTCATTCATTTTCTGTTCGCCATATCCTAATTGAAAAGACCATGTATAACAGGCTTAAATCTTTCATGAGTAAACACAATATTCTTTGCTCCTCCCAGTATGGATTTCGTGAGAATTTCTCTACAGAGCATGCACTTTTAGACACTGCTAACAAAATTCGGTACAACATGGATAAAAATCTATATTCTTGCGGCATCTTCATTTTGTTGCTTCCTTGAGAAAGCTTGAATTTTTCCCATTTGCTGATGACACTAACCTGCTTAACACAGACAAAGATATTAAACCCCTGGAATGTACTTGATGTAAATGTCAATGGCTTATTGCTAACAAATTAATACTGAATATAAAAAATCAAATGATGTGCTATTCAGACCTCATCAAAAGCATTAGAAATATAACTTAAACCTTAATGTATTTAATAATGCTTCAGAAAAATTGGAACAGTTTGAACAAAAAGAATATATTAAGTATCTCGGTGTATTTATCGACTCAAATCTCTCCTGGAAGTTTCACATTGATGATGTAACGCTCAAAATAAGTAGAACGATCGGAATTATCTCGCGCCTAAGGCACTTTGTTATTGTCTGGTGGTATGGGAACAAACATTTCGAAGGAATCTGGACAAAATTCTGATATTACAAAAGCGTGTCCTTCGCTTAATATACTTTGCCACTAATCGAGAACATGCTATTGCATTCTTTTTAGACACTTACATTCTCCCCGTAGAAATGCTTTATTTTAAAACTATAGCTTTACTAATGCATTACATTAATACTCGCGTTGCTCCACCTAACCTTTTACATTTATTTACTTTATCAAATTCTGTTCATCATCACAACACCAGATCCGCGTCTCATGAGATTAAAAATTTGCACACACACACATACAAACACACAAAAACACATGGACGCGTCAACACATTCACACACACGCATACACACATTAACACACATGCACACAGACTCCCGCACATGCACACAGACATACACACATTCACACTCACACATACAAATACACACACGCACATTCACACATACAAGCTCACAAACGGGGGCACACGCACACATAGACAAGTTCAGAGTCAAATTCAATGCTATGAAGACTTTGTCTGTTTTGCGAACTAAACAAAAATGTAAAACCTCTCTGTGACCCAATGAATATGGAGCATTAAATAAGGCTTGTCCTCCCTGATACTGTTATACTGTATACACCAACCACTTCTAAATGGCAGAGGAGGAGCAATCGCAGTAATTTATACATATAATCTTGAATTTATACAAACATCCAGACAGGTATTTAACACATTTGAAATTCTACACACTAACATTACGTATGTTAATGAAGAAATATCCACACACATCTGATTCCTTTAATTATTACCTACAGACCCCCAGGGCGGAACTCAGAATTCCTAGTGAATTTACAGATTTTGTTTCAAACTTGTTTGTTTCTATAGATGAAGCTTTAATTCTCGATGACTTTAATATTAATTTCGATAACCCAGAGGACCCTTTAAGAGCAGCATTCGTATCTATCGTAGATTCAGTCAGGGGGGAAATCAGAATTTAATAGGATCCAGTCATAAAGCTGCTCACACTCTCGATTTAATACGAACTGTAGGATTTAAATATTGAAAATATAGTCGCAGTTCCACAGTCAGAAACTATTTCAGATCGTTATCTTATCTCGCTTACATGCCTCTTAGTACTAATATGCTGTATACACCTCGCCACATTATTAGATTCAGCGACACATTTACATCAACGACTGCGCAGAGTTTAATTAATAATTTTCCAGAATTTTCAACTATGATCGGATCACCATCAGATCCCACTGAAACTCGATCAAGCCACCAAGTGCTTTGAGTCAAATTTATCCATACGCTAGACCAGGGGTCACCAACAAGGTGCCCGCGGGCAACAGGTCGCCCACAAGGACAACATGAGTTGCCCGCGAGCCTATTCAGGGGTCGGGAACCTATGGCTCGCGAGCCAGATGTGGCTGTTTTGATGACTGCATCTGGCTCTCAGATAAATCAGATGGCCTTTCTTAACAGAATAACTAATACATAATTTCGCTGTCCTTTAAATAAAAATACAGAAAAAAACCATCAAATAAAACAAAAACATAAATAAATTTCACGCATTTCAATCTATACATCTATTCAATGCCACTTGTCACTGTGGCACACAGCAGAGAACCAATCCTTTCTGTACTCGTGTGTGGCGGTGCCAATACCTTGAAACTCTTTAATTTTATTGGATTATATGCAACAGACTGTGCAAGTTGTTTTTGGGTAAAGAGGTAAATTTCCCTCGGTTTGATCAGCTCATGTGCAAGCAGCCAAGCAGAGCTGGGAAGCAAAACACAAATGGACAGAATGAAAAAACTTCAACATACTTGTCAACTCTCATGCATTTCATCTCCTCCTCAATCTCTCACGCAAGGTGTCTAAAATCTCACGCATTAATACAATTATTTCCCTTTTTTATTTTTTTAAGGATGTAATTTCCTTGAGGAAATGCCATTGGCTATTTCTTTCATGTAAACATACAGCTTCTCTTTCTGCTTCTGTCCACCGGATCCTTTACCGTAAAATCAGATACATACGCGCACTTAAAAACTAAATAACTGGTTTTATAATTAGAATGGATAGAGAGTCTCGTTAATTACAAAAACACTCTTAGTGCTGCTGTTAGCAGCAAGCGTTTCTTGGAGTGCGGTAATGTCCACATTGAGCTTTAGTAGTTCATTTCCTCTGCTCATTTTTTCATTATTTTCAACATTTTTATTTTTATTTACATTCATGTTTATATACTAGCCACATAAAGAAACTGTGCACATGAAAATTCAAAATATAAATTTTACAAACTTGTGTAGACACATCAGGATTAAAACTCTAAGATTAGTGACATGTATTCAACATGCATACACGTGCCATGTTCACTGACGTCATTGGGTTCGTCCCGGGCACATGCAATAGGTTTTTGAGAGTATACGCTCTCTTGCTCTCTCTCTCTCTCTCTCTCTCTCTCTCTCTTTCTATTTATATATATATATGCTAATTTTTTTAGAAGAACTATAAAGTTCATTATTTTCTGTAATGTACTGATAAAAATTAAACTTTCATATATTTTAGATTCATTGCACCCCAACTGAAATATTTCAGGTTTTTTATTGTTTTAATACTGATGATTTTGGGACATCTGTGGGAAGGCAAAAGTGAAAGAAGGGCCGATTCCAGACCTTTGGGGACCTGTGGAAGCAGTGGACTGAGTCTGGAGTAGAAACATCCAGAGCCCCCGTACACAGGCGTGTGCAGAAAATGGGCTACAGGTGCCGCATTCCCCAGGCCAAGCCACTTTTGAATCAGAAACAGCAGCAGAAGCGCCTGACCTGGGCTACAGAGAAGCAGCACTGGACTGTTGCTCAGTGGTCCAAAGTACTTTTTTCGGATGAAAGCAAATTTTGCATGTCATTCGGAAATCAAGGTGCCAGAGTCTGGAGGAAGACTGGGGAGAAGGAAATGCCAAAATGCCTGAAGTCCAGTGTCAAGTACCCACAGTCAGTGATGGTCTGGGGTGCCATGTCAGCTGCTGGTGTTGTCCACTGTGTTTTATCAAGGGCAGGGTCAATGCAGCTAGCTATCAGGAGATTTTGGAGCACTTCATGCTTCCATCTGCTGAAAAGCTTTATGGAGATGAAGATGTTCATTTTTCAGCACGACCTGGCACCTGCTCACAGTGCCAAAACCACTGCTAAATGGTTTACTGACCATGGTATTACTGGGCTCAATTGGCCTGCCAAGTCTCCTGACCTGAAGCCCATAGAGAATCTGTGGGATATTGTGAAGAGAAAGTTGAGAGACACCAGACCCAACACTGTGGATGAGCTTAAGGCCGCTATCGAAGCATCCTGGGCCTCCATAACACCTCAGCAGTGCCACAGGCTGATTGCCTCCATGCCACGCCCGCATTGAAGCAGTCATTTCTGCAAAAGGATTCCCCACCAAGTATTGAGTGCATAACTGAACATAATTATTTGAAGGTTGACTTTTTTTGTATTAAAAGCACTTTTTTTTTTAATTGGTCGGATGAAATATGCTAATTTTTTTGAGATAGGAATTTTGGGTTTTCATGAGCTGTATGCCAAAATCATCAGTATTAAAACAATAAAAGACCTGAAATATTTGAGTTGGTGTGCAATGAATCTAAAACATATGAAAGTTTACTTTTTATCAGTACATTGTAGACAATAATCAATTTCATCACAATATGCTAATTTTTTGAGAAGGACTAGTATATAAATTTTCAGCAAAATCAATAATTCACATGATGAAACCTGGCTACACTTGGATCATTCCCTCTAGACTGGAGTCAATCCCTGTTCAGTTCAGGTGAGAGGGGATGAAGTCACACCCTAAACAGGTCAACAGTCTATGACAGGACTTACACAGACACAAACAACCATTCACACTCACAGCTCTGGGGATTAAAAATAGAACATTCATATGATGTGTGTGTCTTTGGACTGTTGAAGAAAACCAGAGTACCTGGAGGAAGCCCACACAAACATGACAAGAACATGCAGACAGGATAAAGAAAAGGTCATCACAGGGCTCAAGCCAACAATATTGTTGCAGTGGGGCAAAAGTGATAAACAGTAAATCTGAGCATGTGATTCAAATAGAAACACTTCACACACATCCTTCCTGTTTCAATGTTTATTTGTTATTTTCACTGACGGAAAGCAAGACGGGGTGCCAACCAGAATTCCATCTATTCATTACTCTTCAAAAATTACACTTTTACAAAAGTCATTTTCAGGATAAAATTATCACACTTGTAATTTCTGAATTTTTTTATTTTATATTTATATTTATATTTATTTTTATATTTATATTTTATATTTTTATATTTTTTATTTTATAATCTGATTTTTTTATATCAGATTAATTCTTTAAAATTCGATTGGCTGCTCAAGAAATTCCAGCTTCTTGTGAAACCTTGAGATCCCTTCAAACAGATGGTGGTAGATCTTCTCCCACGCCTCCACCTCTGAGCGCCACAGAGCTGATCTGGAGTGAATCAGCTCAACCAAATTGTTTTTACTCCCTTTTTTCAGACTGATACCACTATGACAGATAAAAAAAATATCGACACCAATGAAGAGGGCGTTTAATCCGATGAACCCCACCCTGGCTGAATTTGAAAGAGCCAGAGGCGTTCCTTTGGCCAGCTGCCCGATGTCAGGAAGATCTGAAGCCAGTTTTGGGATGTTCCGACCTGCTGTAGCTTCCTGAAGCCCCATATTAACTGTCTTTGCAACCACCTCCTCACTTCTGAGAGCTTTCATAGCTGAAGCTGCATCTACAAGAGCATCAACACCTTTTCCTACAGCCCTGACACGAAAAGCCAGTTTCCCTACACCAACTGCTGTAGTAACACCACTAGGAGCTGCAAGACAACCTTCTCTGCTGGTCACATCTTCCATACACTCCAGGATCTTCTGAACATCATCCATGAATCTGATGAAAGTGCTATTGGCATTCTTCCTATGATGGTTATTCACAGCCATTTCAGTAACACCTGTAACCAGGCTGTTGATACCGCTGGTGACACCAAGGCCAACACCCGTGGCTGTGAGGGCCAAAGAGCTGCCTGCTGTAACTGGCGCGAGAGCCAAACCCATGATGGATAAAACACCTCCTGCAATACCAACTGAACTTCCAGCTATGGTGGAGATGTTGGAACCCTTCTTCATCTTGTGCATCCGAACTGAATATTTTTCCAAATCCAACAGGAACTGAAACATCCTGCCGTGGCACTCACAGAAGATATCAATGAACTCTTCTGCCTTCACATCAAACAGGAAAGACAGCCTGAACAATTCGTCCATCCTGGGGAAAAGAAAACATTTGGAAATACTGATATTTTCTTTTCAGAAGCCACTTATTAGACCGTGAGAACAACCTGATCAAACTCTGAAAAGTCCAAACTACAACAGTCCCTCTTCAGAAAAAAGTAAAATTCAAGAAAATGTTTTTACCTGATTTCGGTGAGGTGAAGTAAATGATCGTGTACCTTCTGCCCAGACTCTTCACTCACATCCACATCCAAACCCCAGGAACATTTCGTACGTTTCCATCTGGAACATAATATGTATAAGACACATCTTAACCATCCACCATCCATCCACCCATTCACTCAACATCTACCCACCCACCCATCTATCTCCCCACCCATCCATTCATCCATCCATTCGTCCATCTATTCCCCTCCTACACATCCATGCACCTATCCTTTCATCCAGCCATCCATCCATCCATCCTTTCACCCATTCTCTACCCCGTCCATCCATCCATCCATTCTTTCACCTATCCATCCATCCAACTCTCTCAGCCGCTGAATGAAATTAGGGTATACCCTGTACAGCTCACCACTCTCTCCACTCCCTAACTAGGCAAAATGCACATATACACTCAGAGCTTGGGGCAATCTGAAACAGTCTGTTGTCTAATGTGCATATCTTTGGACACTGAGAGTAAACCTGAGTACCTAGATGAAACCCTCAGAAGAACATGCAAACCCATATGGTAAAAAACTTCAGTTGACCACAAAATTTAAACCCAGAACCGTATGTGAATCTGTAAGAGGGACAGCCATCGCACCGCTGTGGCACTGATACTGGATATAATATAATAATATAAATAGGACATGTTCATCATGCATAACCTTTATACATATTCAATAGTGGCCATGTGCTCTCGTTGGGATGTGCAGTCAGGTTCTCCCATGACTGCAGCTTAGGGAATTCCGCCCAAGTTTTGTACAATTACAAGGTCAGTACCCCCAGTGGAGCTAACTGGGTTATCAAAGGCCGGCCATGTCTCTCACTGTCTATGGTGTGAGGCATGTAAAAGAACCATTGCTGACTTTCGACAAGAGTAGGCTGCAAAGCCGTCAGCGTGTTTCTGCCCTGTGATGGCCTGGCGAGCTGTCCAGGGTGTACTCTGCCCTCGCCTGAAGTTGGCTGGAATGGGCACCAGCCTCCCCGCGACCCAAGTTAGGATTAAGCGGGTACAGAAAATGAACTGAACTGAACTGAACAAGGTCAGTGCTAACACCCAGCCCTGGCAGCACTGCGTTTTTGCTGTTAACGGTGACGGGGAAAAATAACGAAGCTTTTAACAACAGCAGACACAGACTGGTTTCAACTGGAAATGAATCGTGTAATATGCTGCAGTATAAGGAGATGAGGACTGAGCTCTTAAGTTACATTCAGTGTTAGTGCAGCTTTTGAATCCAGTAAATCAGATCATTTCCTCTTAACCATACTTACTCATAATCACCTCCATAAACAAGTGGCCTCCTGAAACTGGAAAAATAAAAACATGGTTAATGCAGTTTTTCAGAAGTAAATGGGATATAAAATGTACAAGTAATCTTCAATACTTTTTCTCCATCTTTTCACAGATCTGTTGTGTGATGCGGATGTATTTATCCAGTTGGTAGGCCAGGACTTCCACATTGCTGAGACTCGGCAGAAAGAAAGCTCCTGCGTCTCTCTTGAAGTGGATGAGGAGAGGAGATACAATTCTGGCTGCAGAGATCACAGAACGTACGGACATGGAACTCACTCCCTTCGGCATGAAGCCGTCGCCCATGAAGACGAACAGTGAGGTAACAGCTAGCTTCTCCACCGCATCCAGGAAGTGTTGGAGTTTCTCCAGTCCTTCTAAAGTGTTCTTCAGAACTTCTCCGAGCTCCTTCTGTAGTTCCTGCTTCCTGGAGACTGCTGTAAACTGAGTCAGGCCACTCCACACATACTCGCCCAAAGCTTTGGTCTTGTTCTCGGCTTTTGTAACATGTTTGAGCTTCAGCGTGATTTGACTGGCTCGGTCTATGATGTCTCTCATCATATCGAGCTCGGACTCTCTCTGTAAGGTCCATTTTGGTTCTCCATCACAGAACTCCTGGATAGTTTGAGTGTATTGGAGAGTGTGGAAGATGTAGTCGCCCAACTGCTCCTGCAATTTCTCCCTGTGGGAAAAACATCACTGAATACAAGGCAATGTAGCTTTTTCATATCTCTGTGCATACTGATTAGCCATAACATTAGAACCCCCTGAGTGGAGTATAGACGGTCCCATACAGAGAGAGCTGTAATACAAGGTGTTCTGATTCCTTTCTATCAGATCCAGCAGTCACAGGTTCAGTAGTCTGTACTGCAGTAGATCTTCTGTGGGATCTGACCAGATGTAATGTACTCGCTTTCACTCCCCTCTCTCTCTCTCACACACACACACACACACACACACACACACACACACACACACACACACAAAACTCACATAACATCATTTCACTTCATTGCTTTTCCTTCTACATGTTTGGTAGGTACTTACACTTGTACACCAGGACACGCCCTACAAGACCTGCTGTTCTAGAGTTGAACAGATCCAGTTGTTTTTCGTCGCAATCTTATCCTCACACTCGCTCATTTCTATCTGTGTGTGTAAGTGTTGATTTGAAGCAGAGAAATGGGCATGGCAGAGGAGCCGGTTGTGCAGCTGCATGTCTTTTATTCTATATTTAAGACCACTGTTTACGTATAAACCAAAGGAATGAGGCGGCGCCGCTCTCCACAAACAAGTGGTGGATTCACATGATACATATTTTAGAATTAAATACTTCTCAAGAAATCATTAATTTACACACCGTTCTTCTGGCAAAAAGAGTTTTAATATAAGGAGTTCAGATTTAATTTCCTCGTGAAGTCAGAGAAGTCACTTCTGTAATCAGAGATCATGTTCAGGCGCAGTGACTCAATTTAATCACATCATTCAACCTCAAAAATATTTATTTATTGATGTTTGTTTTCACCTGATTGACATCCCTGAAACCAGCCCTTTCATGCTCCTGGGACTCAAACTCAGGACTTCTTTGCCCTCAGGTATAGGTGTTAACCCCTTCATCGTCATTTTATTTATTACACTTATTAGATTATTATTAAACGAAAAACAGCAATCTGATTTGGAAATCCATTCAAAGTGAAGTGGAAGCTGCTCCTGGTTCCGTTCCTGGCTGACTGATGGTTGTAGATCAGATCTTCTCTGAGGAGTGAAAGATTGTTCTCCGATGGAGTGTCAGGCAGGTGCGTTGAGTGACGTAGTCATACACAAACCTCTTCTGCTCCATTGGACAGAACAATAGGGTTCCGATTGGGTTCCACCCCAGTCCACTCTTTTCAATGAGCCCAATGAACCGATTTACAAACAGTATTCCTGACTCAAATGACTGATTCTGCCCCGCAAGCATCAAATCAACCACAACATGAGCACGTCACTTCCTGACCAACCTGTTGGTTCACTAAAATGACTTCAACGTTTCACTTTCAAGATTCTTTATTGTCATTATCTTCACACATCACCAAGTTTCGTATGAAACTCCCAGCATCAAAATTCTTTTTTTTTTTTCCCCCCAAAATAATATCGGACCACAATGAAAAAAGAGGAAAAATCCAAGTGCATTTATTCAGTATGAGAAAAGTCCTACATTAAGAAATAATATGCCACAAATATTAGCCCTGAGTGGGGCCGGTGGCGTAGTGGTTAAGGTGCTGTGCTCATGATCGGGAGGTTGTGAGTTCGAATCCCACTGAGACCCTCACTGTGCTAAGACCAGACTTGGGTAAAATTCAGAATTGAATTGAGAATGACTCCCAAATTCCTATTCAATTCTGGAATTTCAATACAAATTTGAATTGAAATTCAAAACAGGAAATAGAATTGCAATTCAAATTCGAATTGCAGGAAGTAGAATTGGAATTCCATGAAATTCAGAGAAATTCATGATAATGAAAGTACAGTTAACAATGATTCTGTACAGACTTATATGATTGCAAAATGTATTTAATTGATACAGTGTATTAATATAGGGCCTTACCTTATGTCCATAGCACAATTTTTATATTTGTTGACAGAAAATAGGCCCATTTGTACCACAATTTGTCACTACAAATATATACATATTCATAAAACTGATCCTTAAACATTGAAATGGTGTAAAATTAGAAAAAAAAACAAGAATTAATTTCCCAGAATGCTTTACTATATCTTAGTCTTCAAAGTGGTTGTCCAAACATTTCGAACATTTTGTTTAGGGTGGGCTGTTACAGTAGCTGGCTTGTATTTTTGAGTTTTCTTCAGTTCAGTTCATTTTCTGTAACCGCTTCATCCTAATTAGGGTCACGGGGAGGCTGGTGCCCATCCCAGCCAACTCAGGGCGAGGACAGAGTACACCCTGGACAGCTTGCCAGGCCATCGCAGGGCGGAAACACACTGACGGCTTTGCAGCCTACTCTTGTCGAAAGTCAGCAATGGTTCTTTTACATGACTCACACCATAGACAGTGAGAGACATAGCCGGCCTTTGATAACCCAGTTAGCTGCACTGGGGGGACAATGACAACCTTGTGGAGAGTAGGACTCGAACCCCCAACCTTTGGATCAGCGATCCGGCGCCTTATACCACTAGACCACCACTGCCCCTTGAGTTTTCTTATTACAGCAATATGCAAAATGATGACGCAACTAAAAGGACATCTGCGCTCATTCATTTTGGTGAGCCAATTCCCACAACAAATGGAAACCACAAAGCAATCTGCAATCACTGTAATACTCCGGTCTGTGGTTCCATAAAGGCAACCTCAAATTTCAAACGACACCTCCAAGTAAAGTACCAGATTTGTAATGTTTAATGTATGTACGTTTGTATGGATGGATAATTATGGCAACCATTGTGTGCAGCCTATATACAAATAATTTATGTGAGCAGAATGCACTCAGGAAAATGGAGGAAAGAAGTTTAAATTAGTATGATCAACAGATGGCACTATACATATAGGCCCTATATATGGAATTACAGTTGAACTCAAAATTACTAGCGCCCCCGTGAAATTGAACATAATTCTTGATTTCTCCATGAAAATGACCACTGACAACAAATATTTGTTATTCTAGAAACAAATGCACTATAAAGACATTGTCCAACAAGTTTCATTAGGCTAGTTTACTGTCACACTGAGTTTGGGTGATTGGCACCATGCAGAGAGAAGACTACCTTAGCATTCTGAAGGAAAACATGCAGAAGACTGCTCGTAC
>CM045740.1:584339-666839 GCA_024760905.1 Plotosus lineatus
GCTGCAATAAGCAAACTGATCAAGGAAGCGAAAAAAGATAAGAAAAAACTTAAAAAAAGAAAAAAGAAAATGATAAGATAATAAAAAACCTGGCTAGACATTACAAAGGCTTTCCCCAGCATTCCTCATCTACTGATTCAAGAAGCATTGCAACAATACCACGTTCCATCAGCAATCATAAAGTTAGTGATGGACCACCACTGCAATATCAAGATGAGATTCACAGTGAACAGCTTCACCACAAGATGGCAGCGACTGGAGAAAGGCATCATGCCGGGGTGTACAGTATCAGTAGTGCTATTTGTAGCTGCCATGAACATGATACTAAAAGCAGGACAAAGTCAGTGCAAGGGTCCTGTCGCAGCGAATGGTACCAAGCATCCTTCCTGCAGAGCTTTCATGGACAATGTAACAGTTATGATGCACTCAGTACCAGGAACTAGATGGATTCTCGCTGCTCTGGAGAAGATGGCAGACTGGGCCCGGATGCAGATCAAACCAACCAAGTCAAGAAGCTTCACCATCTTGAAAGGGAAGCTTTACAAACACACCTTTGTTGTCCAGGGGGAGAATATTCCTACCATCCAAGATGAAAGCATCACGTGCTTGGGGAAACGGTTTAACCAGTCTCTCCGGGACATCAATAACAGAAGAGATGTCAACATGGCACTGAAAAGATGGCTCCAGACAATCAACGAAAGCCACCTCCAAGGCCAATTCAAAGTTTGGTGTTTTCAGTATGGCATCGTCCACAGATTGCATGACATTTCCTCCTGTACAACATTGCGTTCAGCTCAGTTGAAGCCATGGAGAAGCACTGCAGCAGGTTTCTTCGTAAGTGGTTGGGCGTGCCACCAAGCATTACAGCAAATCATCCAAGCTCAGTCTGCCACTATCGTCAGTAGTAGAGGAGTTTCAGTCTGCTAAAGTAAGAGCCGTTTTCACCTTACGCCAGTCCAAAGACACACCAGTGCAAAAAGCAGGTGAAACAGTCAAGACAGGAAGAAAATGGAACCCTGACTCAGCAATAGAAGTAGCAGAAGAAGACTTGCGACACAAAGAATTTGTTGGAATAATTTGTAAAGGTAGACTGGGCTTAGGAAAACTATGGAGAGACCAGGTGGAGTAAGGCAGATGATAAGACCAAGTGAGACATGATCATCCAGCAAGTTAGACAGGAGGCAGAACACACCAAATTTGTCAAGGCAGTAGGACTGGGAAAACAAGGAAGCTGGACATGATGGGAGACTGCCCTACAACGTCCACTGACTTGGAAAGACATATCGTCTACAGATCAGGGAAAACTCAGTTTCCTGCTTTGCGCTATGATAAATCTTCTACCAACACCCTCCAACTTAAGAATCTGGGGTAAAGAAGAAAACCCATCATGCTCCCTCTGTAAATCAACAGATTTCACTCTCAACCACATTCTCTCTGCATGCCCAAAAGCACTCGGAGAAGGAAGGTACTGTTGGCGGCATGATATTGTACTTAAGGAGATAGCAATGTGGGTAGACCAGCATAGGTTGGGAGTCAATCGCCAGTCAATGCAAAGAAGCTCAAAACAAATACAGTTCCGCAAGGAAGGCAATAAGTCTAAAGTTGTCAAGTCTACTCCGATCAGCTCATTACTGTCACAAGCATCCGACTGGGAGTTACAAGTCAACCTACAGAAGAAACTTAGGTTTCCAGAAGGAGTAGCCAGCACCTTTCTGCACCCAGATATGATACTGCTGTCAAGAAGCTCTCACACCATCCTGATCATAGAGCACACAGTTCCCTGGGAGGACAGACTAGAAGTAGCACATGAGCTTAAGGCTACCAAGTATCAAGACCTAGTAGACGAAGCTCTCACGAGAGGCTGGAAAGCAACTCTGATGCCTATAGAAGTGGGTTGTAGAGGCTTAGTTGCAACAACAACAAGCTTCATTAGCTGGATGGGACTGCCACTCTACACGTCCAAAAAAGCAATCAAGGCAATAGGAGCGTCGGCAGATTCAAGTTCACGTTGGCTTTGGATGAAAAGGAATGAAGGCTGGATCCCAGCAGCCAATTAAGTTATCATCAGCGGTCCCGTTCAGTCTGCAGGTGAAGACTACAATTATAGTCTTTGCTGCCCCACTCAGGCGAGGCATACAGGTTTAGGGGCGAAACACCAGTGACCCTGAGATACCTGCTGAAGATGCAGACAGGAAGAAGAAGAAGACCACCATCACAGAGAAGCTCGTCAAGCTCTGTGTAGCAGCATCAATGATGTTTACAGATCCTGTGTGTGCGAGTGAGTGAAAGTATGACTGGGTGAATGTGTGAGTGCGTGTGTGTGTGATTGCAGGGGGAGGAAGTGGAAGATGATTATTGGTTGTGTGAATGAGTGAATGTGTGTGTGTGTCTGATTGCAGGGGCTGGAAGTGGAAGATTAGATGTGTGTATAATGAGAGTGTGTGTATGAGTAAGTGTTTCAGAGTGTGTGTGTGTGTGTGTGTGTGTGTGTGTGTGATGGGAGAGGGGTGGAAGTGGAAGTTGATGGGTGTGTAAGTGTGTGGCTGTCCTTTGTCACCGATTCTGTTCATAATTTTTATGGATTTTTAAATGCAGCTGAGGCATAGAGGGGTTCTGGTTTGGTGGCCATTGGATCTTGTCTCTGCTTTTTGCAATTGACGTTGTCCTTTTGGTTTCATTAAACCGGGACCTCCAGCTCTCATCGGAGCGATTCGTAGTTAAATGCGAAGCAGCCGTGATGAAAATCAGCACCTCAAGTCCGAGGCCATGGTTTTCAGTCAGACAAGGGTGGAATGCACCCTCTGGGTCAGGAATGAGGTCCAGTGAAGGAGTTCAAGTATCTTGGGGTATCACGCATGAGGGAAGGATGGAGCGGGAGACTGACAGACAAATTGCTGCAGCCTCTTCTGTAAAGCGGCGTCTGTACAAGTCTGTCGTGGTCAAGATGAAGCTGAGCTGCATGGCAAAGCTCTCAATTTACCAGTCGATCTACGTTCCACCCCTCACCTACTGTTATGAGTTTTGGGTACTGACCGAAAGAACAAGATCGCGGATACAAGCGGCTGAAATGAGCTTCTTTCGCCGGGAGGTCGGGCTCTCCCTTAGAGATAAGGCAAGAAGCTAAGCCATCCGGGGGACACTCGGAGTAAAACCGCTGCTCCTCTACATACAAAGGGGCCACTTGAGGTGGCTCGGGCTTCTGGATAGAATGCCTCCAGAACACCCCCCTGGTGTGGTGTTTCATGCATGTCCAACTGGGAAGAGACCCCAGGGTCGACCTAGAACACACTGAAGGGATTATATCTCTCGATTTGTCTGGGAACACCTTGGTGTCCAACGGGAAGAGCTGGAGAAAGTGGCTGGGGGAAGGACGTCTGGACCTCTCTGCTAAGGTTGCTGCCCCCACAACCCAATCCTGGAATAAGTGGATGAAGAAGATGATGATGCTGATGCTGATGCTGATGTTCTTCTCGGTGCTGAGTGGTGGCCACATGTTTATTTCACCTTCAGTCTTCTGCAGAACGACCCAACAGTTTCCACATCCGTTTTTCTATGGAGGTTGAATTTATATATTTATAATTTTATCTTACTTCAAACACAGCATTTATTAAATAAAAAGGTAAGGTAAAGAGAACAAAAAAAACATTTATTGTGATTATTAGACAACAAAATTATCTTTGCAGAGATTTGTTTTTTCAACAATTGTCCGTACACAATTAAATTATTCCGTTAATATAAATTACAGTGTCCTTTATTTCATTTTATAATTATTATTACAAATATGAAACGTTTGTATCACGTAAGTCAGTGTGTTTGTCATAAATTTTAATGAATCGGTTCTTTTTTTAATTACCGTGCCGACAGTTTCTCCCACTCGGAGGCGCCAAGTCGCCAAACATTTTTAAGTCTGTAATTTTATAAGTTGGCCACTAGATTGCGCGAGACGGTCACAGTGAGGTCACAAGCGGACGCATTCGAAGAGCAAACAAACAGAATCGACCTTTGTGTAAAATTCCTTCATTATTAAACCGCTGGATGTTCTGTTTTAATTTACAGCGACAGGAGTCGCCTTTTCTACCGTAACTATGCGAATCACAAGAAAGAATGACATACCGGATCGGTCGAGGCCCGGGTTAACAACGACCGCCATCAGTGCCGTCAACCAACAGGGTGCTGATGGAAATTGGACTACTGTTGGTCGAAGACGTCGAAGAAGGAGAGGCGGGAGGCGTGTCCGTTGCCAGAGAGAGAAGAGGAAAGGCATGAGTCTAGGACTGAAAGTAGGGACTTTGAATATTGGAACTATGACAGGAAAAGGTAGAGAGCTGGCTGACATGATGCAGAGGAGGAAGGTGGACATACTGTGTGTTCAGGAGACCAGGTGGAAAGGTCGCAAGGCTAGAAGCATAGGAGCAGGGTTTAAGCTGTTTTATCACGGTGTGGATGGGAAGAGAAATGGAGTCGGAGTCATCTTGAAGGAGGAGTTTGCCAGGAATGTTCTAGAAGTGAAAAGAGTGTCAGACAGAGTGATGAGTCTCAAGTTAGAAATTAAAGGTGTGATGGTCAATGTTGTTAGTGCTTATGCCCCACAGACAGGATGTGAGCGAGAAGAGAAGGAGAGATTCTGGAGGGAGTTAGATGAAGTGATGCAGAGTACCCCCAGAGGTGAAAGAGTGGTCATTGGGGCAGACTTCAATGGACATGTTGGTGCAGGAAACAGAGGGGACGAGGAAGTGATGGGTAGGTTTGGTATCCAGGACAGGAACGCATGAAGGACAGATGTTGGTAGATTTTGCAAAAAGGATGGAAATGGCTGTGGTGAATACTTTCTTCCAGAAGAGAGAGGAGCATAGGGTGACTTATAAAAGCGGAGGTAGGAGCACACAGGTAGACTACATCTTGTGCAGGCGATGTAATTTAAAGGAAGTCAGTGACTGCAAAGTAGTAGCGGGTGAGAGTGTTGCCAAACAGCATAGGATGGTGGTGTGCAGGATGATGCTGATGGTGAGGAAGGTGAAGAAGGCAAAGGCAGAGCAGAAGACAAAGTGGTGGAAGTTGAAAAGGAAGAGTGTCGGGTTGTCTTCAAGGAGGAGTTGAAACAGGCTTTGGGTGGTCAGGAAGTGCTTCCAGATGACTGGACAACTACAGCGAATGTGATCAGGGAGACAGGTAGGAGAATATTTGGTGTGTCATCTGGAAGGAAAGTAGATAAGGAGACTTGGTGGTGGAATGAGGAAGTGCAGGAGTGTGTACAAAGGAAGAGATTAGCTAAGAAGAAGTGGGACATTGAGAAAACCGAAGAGAGTAAACAGGAGTACAGGGAGACACAGCGTAAGGCAAAGGTAGCAGTGTCAAAGGCCAAACAGAGTGCGTTTGATGACTTGTATGCTCGGCTGGAAAGTAAGGAGGGAGAAAATGATTTATACAGGTTGGCACAGCAGAGAAATAGAGATGGGAAGGACGTGCAGCAAGTTAGATTGATAAAGGACAGAGAGGGAAATGTATTGACTGATGACAGAAGTGTGCTGGGAAGATGGAAAGAGTACTTTGAAGAGCTGATGAATGAGGAAAATGAGAGAGAAAAAAGAGTAGAAGAGGGGACTGTTGAGGACCAGGAAGTAGCAAAGATTAGTAAGGGTGAAGTGAGGAGGGCATTGAAGAGGATGAAGAATGGAAAGGCAGTTGGTCCTGATGACATACCGGTGGAGGTATGGAAGTGTCTAGGAGAGGTAGCAGTAGATTTTCTGACAAGAACATTTAACAAGGTCTTAGAGAGTGAGAGGATGCCAGAGGAATGGAGGAGAAGTGTGCTGGTGCCCATTTTTAAGAGCAAGGGAGACGTGCAGAGTTGTGGCAACTACAGAGGGATAAAGTTGATGAGCCATACGATGAAGTTATGGGAAAGAATAGTGGAAGCTAGACTAAGGGCAGAAGTCAGCATTTGTGAACAACAGTTTGGTTTCATGCCCAGAAAGAGCACCACAGATGCAGTGTTTGCCTTGAGGATGTTAATGGAGAAGTACAGAGAAGGTCAGGACGGAGCTGCATTGTGCCTTTGTGGATCTGGAGAAAGCATATGACAGGGTGCCGAGAGAAGAACTGTGGTATTGCATGAGGAAGTCTGGAGTGGCAGAGAAGTATGTTAGAGTGGTGCAGGACATGTATGAGAGATGTAAGACAGTGGTGAGGTGTGCTGTCGGTGTGACAGAAGAGTTCAAGGTGGAGGTGGGACTGCATCAAGGGTCAGCTCTCAGCCCCTTCTTGTTCGCTATGGTGATGGACAGGCTGACAGACGAGGTTAGACAAGATTCCCCATGGACTATGATGTTTGCAGATGACATTGTAATCTGTAGTGAGAGCAGAGAACAAGTGCAGGAAAATCTAGAGAGGTGGAGGTATGCCCTGGAAAGGAGGGAATGAAGATTAGCCTCAGTAAGACAGAGTACATGTGCATGAATGCCAAGGACCAAAGAGGAACGGTGAGATTACAGGGAGCAGAGATAAGAAAGGTGGAGGATTTTAAGTACTTAGGCTCAACAATCCAGAGCAATGGCGAGTGTGGAAAAGAGGTCAAGAAGCGTGTGCAGGCAGGTTGGAATGGTTGGAGAAAAGTGTCCAGTGTGATGTGTGATAGGAGGGTACCGGCAAAAATGAAAGGAAAAGTGTACAAAAGCGGTGTTGAGGCCAACGATGCTGTATGGGTTAGAAACAGTGGCCCTGGGGAAAAGACAGGAGGCAGAGTTGGAGGTAGCAGAGATGAAAATGTTGAGGTTCTCTTTGGGAGTAACGAGGATGGATAGGATTAGGAATGAGTACGTCAGAGGGACAGCACATGTAAGATGTTTTGGAGACAAAGTCAGAGAGGCTAGATTGAGATGGTTTGGACATGTACAGAGGAGGGATAGTGAGTATATTGGTAATAGGATGCTGAGGCTGGAACTACCAGGCAAAAGGCCTAGAGGAAGACCAAAGAGACGATTCATGGATGTGGTAAAGGAGGACATGAAGGTCGTTGGTGTAAGAGAAGAAGATGCAAAGGATAGGGTGAGATGGAGGCAGATGATTCGCTGTGGCGACCCCTGAAGGGAAAAGCCGAAAGGAAAAGAAGAAGAAGAGGAGTCGCCTTTTCTACCGTATTATTAAAGTGTTACGATTGTAAATGTACTCTATTTGTTTCGGGGTAAATTATATTGTTAGCTTTTCATGCTAACTATGGCTAGTTCGGGCAGAACGGGCACGAGTGCACCATGGTAACCATGGTTACCACACAGCCCGCTGTACACCAGAGTGTACACATTTTAATACATTTTTTCAATGTTTTTATTTTTCAGTTGGGGAAAGAAAGTGTGGTGTCATACTCGGGTTGAACAGCAGAGGGAAGCAGTTTGACACCTGAACACAACCACGTGTTTGAGGAGCATTTTGGATCTTATTTGGTTTCAGGTTGAAAATATTCCGTTTTAATTCAGAGTATGATTAAATATCGGTTTATTCAAAACACATTATATACAGTCAGTTCTTCCCAAAACCAGGTAAAAAAAAAAAAAAAAGATTACCAGTAAATATCCGAATCATTTACTGGTAATCTTTTTTTTTCATCTGTAAACCAGGTGGAAAGGTAGCAAGGCTAGAAGCTTAGGATCAGGGTTTAAACTGTTTTATCATGGTGTGGATGGGAAGAGAAATGGAGTAGGAGTCATCTTGAAGGAGGAGTTTGTCAGGAATGTTATAGAAGTGAAAGAGTGTCAGACAGAGTGATGAGTCTCGAGTTAGATATTGAAGGTGTGATGGTCAATGTTGTTAGTGCTTATGCCCCACAGGCAGGATGTGAGCTAGAAGAGAAGGAGAGATTCTGGAGTGACTTAGATGAAGTGAGTACCGCCAGAGGTGAAAGAGTGGTCATTGGTGCAGACTTCAATGGACATGTTGGTGCAGGCAACAGAGGGGACAAGGAAGTGATGGGCAGGTTTGGTATTGTTAGATCCGTTGAATGTGGAAGAAGACGACTGGAGACTGGTTTTGAGTTGAATATGAGAAGCTTTATTGCGTCGTTTGCAAAGGACGGAGACCCAACAAACATGCATAAAAGACACGCTAGTTAAGGTCTGAGGTCTCCCTCACGGGGGGTGCTTTTAGGGGCTGCAGAGCAGGTTCCTCCTTCCGGGTTTGTGACTGGGTCTTTGATGCGTTGTTATCTCAACAGGATGCGATACATCTGGGCTCTTTTCGGGAGCGTCACAACCTCCAAACACCCCCCACCTCCTGACCTCGAAGTAATCTACAGCTAGAAACTGTCGAGTCTGTTGAAGGTCACACTGACAGTGAAAGGCTCTGTGTGTCACGGGTGCCCCACCTGCACTTCTGTTTAAGTATGCACTTTTACAACAGACATAAAGAAGGGCCCCCTTAAGCATTCCATTTGATTATTCTCAACAAGCCTTTAAGTATAGCAAAACATAGAAAAATGAAGCACCATTGTACAGTTATATAAAACAGTATGTGCACCAGAGAACATGATGATGTGATACACTTTTACAGTATACAGGACTGGAACGCAGAAGGACAGATGTTGATAGATTTTGCAAAAAGGATGGAAATGGCTGTGGTGAATACTTTCTTCCAGAAGAAACAGGAGCATAGGGTGACTTATAAAAGCGGATGTTGGAGCACGCAGGTAGACTACATCTTGTGTAGGCGATGTAATTTGAAGGAAGTCAGTGACTGCAAAGTAGTAGTGGGGGAGAGTGTTGCCAAACAGCATAGGATGGTGGTGTGCAGGATGACGCTGATGGTGAGGAAGGTGACGAAGGCAAAGGCAGAGCAGAAGACAAAGTGGTGGAAGTTGAAAAAGGAAGAGTGTCGTGTTGTCTTCAAAGAGGAGTTGAAACAGGCTTTGGGTGGCCAGGAAGTGCTTCCAGATGACTGGACAACCACAGCAAATGTGATCAGGGACACAGGTAGGAGAGTACTTGGTGTGTCCTCTGGAAGGAAAGTAGATAAGGAGGCTTGGTGGTGGAATGAGGAAGTGCAGGAGTGTGTACAAAGGAAGAGGTTAGCTAAGAAAAAGTGGGACATAGAGAGGACCGACGAGAGTAAACAGGAGTACAGGGAGACACAGCGTAAGGCGAAAGTAGCAGTGGCTAAGGCCAAACAGAGGGCGTATGATGACTTGTATGATAGGTTGGACAGTAAAGAGGGAGAAAATGATCTATACAGGTTGGCACAGCAGAGAAATAGAGATGGGAAGGACGTGCAGCAAGTTAGATTGATAAAGGACAGAGAGGGAAATGTATTGACTGATGACAGAAGTGTGCTGGGAAGATGGAAAGAGTACTTTGAAGAGCTGATGAATGAGGAAAATGAGAGAGAAAAAAGAGTAGAAGAGGTGACCATTGAGGAGCAGGATGTAGCAAAGATCAGTAAGGGTGAAGTGAGGAGGGCATTGAAGAGGATGAAGAATGGAAAAGCAGTTGGTCCTGATGATATACCTGTGGAGGTATGGAAGTGCCTAGGAGAGGTAGCAGTAGATTTTCTGACAAGAACATTCAACAAAGTACTAGAGAGTGAGCAGATGCCGGAGGAGTGGAGGAGAAGTGTGCTGGTGCCCATTTTTAAGAACAAGGGAGACGTGCAGAGTTGCAGCAACTACAGAGGGATAAAGTTGATGAGCCATACGATGAAGTTATGAGAAAGAATAGTGGAAGCTAGACTAAGGGCAGAGGTCAGCATTTGTGAACAACAGTTTGGTTTCATGCCAAGAAAGAGCACCACAGATGCAATGTTTGCTTTGAGGATGTTAATAGAGAAGTACAGAGAAGGTCAGAGGGAGCTACATTGTGCCTTTGTGGATCTGGAAAAAGCATATGACAGGGTGCCAAGAGAAGAACTGTGGTATTGCATGAGGAAGTCGAGAGATGTAAGACAGTGGGGAGGTGTGCTGTCGGTGTGACCGACGAATTCAAGGTGGAGGTGGGACTGCATCAAGGGTCAGCTCTGAGCCCCTTCTTGTTTGCTATGGTGATGGACAGGCTGACAGACGAGGTGAGACAAGAATCTCCATGGACTATGATGTTTGCAGATGACATTGTGATCTGTAGTGAGAGCAGAGAACAAGTTCTCTCTGGGAATAACGAGGATGGATAGGATCATAAATGAGTATATCAGAGGGACAGCCCACGTAAGATGTTTTGGAGACAAAGTCAGAGAGGCTAGATTGAGATGGTTTGGACATGTACAGAGGAGGGATAGTGAGTATATTGGCAGTAGGATGCTGAGGTTGGAACTACCAGGCAGAAGGCCTCGAGGAAGACCAAAGAAGAGATTTATGGATGTGGTGAAGGAAGACATGAAGGTCGTTGGAGTCAGAAAAGACAATGCAGAGGACAGGGTAAGATGGAGGCGGATGATTTGCTGTGGCGACCCCTGAAGGGAGCAGCCGAAAGTAGAAGAAGAAGAAGAAGATCCGAATCATCTGTAAACATTATCTGGGGTCAACATAAATTATTATTATTATTATTATTATTATTATTATTGGTCAGTGGTGGCTTGGTGGTTAATGTGATGGGTTATGGCGAAGGTAATTGGTTCAATCCCCACTACCAGCACTGTTGGGCCCTTGATCGGGGCCCTCAACCTCAATTGCTCCATTGTATAAAAAATGATAATTGTTAGTGTAAGAGCACCTGCCAAATGCTGTTAATGTAATCTTTGTTAAATATTGGACATTTGTAATCTGCATTTCATCACGTGTTCCTGTGTATGATTTTATATTTGAAAAATAAACATGTGAAATTTGATGACCGTGTTAAACTCTCTGACTCAAACCCACTGTGTACCATCTCATTTCATAACAATAAGAATACTGGCTCTGTTCTCTTCAGTGAAGGTGAGTCATCTTGATCCTGGAGACAGTTCCTCTCGGCTGGATGTACTGATCTCTCGCTACAGCGATGGGCTTTCAGAACCTCGAAAAGCCCAGACTGTCTCTTTTATAGCCTGACCCGGGACAATCCTGAATTACACAACTTTAAGGTTGCGGGTCATCCTGTGCAGCACCACTGTAATAGACCTCTTGTTGTTTATAGGAACATTTATGATAACACACAGATTTCAACAAGGTCTTAGAGAGTGAGAGGACGCCAGAGGAATGGAGGAGAAGTGTGCTGGTGCCCATTTTTAAGAACAAGGGAGACGTGCAGAGTTGGGGTAACTACAGAGGGATAAAGTTGATGAGCCATACAATGAAGTTATGGGAAATAATAGTTGAAGATAGACTAAGGGCAGAGGTCAGTATTTGTGAACAACAGTTTGGTTTCATTCCAAGAAAGAGCACCACAGATACAGTGTTTGCTTGGAGGATGTTAATAGTCTCTATTAACATCCTCCAAGCAAACACTGCATCTGTACAGAGAAGGTCAGAAGGAGTTGCAATGTGCCTTTGTGGATCTGGAGAAAGAATATGATAGGGTGCTGAGAGAGGAACTATTGTATTGCATTAGGAAGTCTGGAGTGGCAGAGAAGTATGTTAGAATGGTGCAGGTGGAAATTCCGGTTTTCCCAAGACTGAATTAACTATTTTTATAATTCGTATAAATCCATTGAAATTTTTCAGGGGGGTGTTAGAGATGTTTATCTGCTCGGATTGGCACAATCTACCATGCATACTGCCATGTGGCAGTCACCGCACGTTGAATCACAGGAGTACATTCAATTGGGCATTTTCGTCAAGTTCGTCAACCATTTTTTACATTCGGATGCGCACATTACGATTTTTCATATTTTTCGTCAAGCACGAAAAAAGCCCAATTGGATACAGCAACAGTCTTCCCCAGTATTCCTCATTCTTCAGGCCAAGTTATAAAGATGCGTTTGATTGATTGGCTCATCATAACTGCCCATCCTATGAAAATGCAAATAAACCTATTGTTTCTGTGAGCCTCGCATGCACATGCTGCCTAAAATACTGCATTGTCGCTAACATGAACCACTAGAAATACTGTCAAAATGAAGTTTTTATCGGAAGGCTACAATACAAAAAATTTGGAAAAGACATCTAGAAATAAATGGCGGTGGGAATGGCTAAACGAGTGTGACAAATACGGTGACAAATGGGGACTATGGCTTAGAAAACCGGACATCTCTGGAGTTGCGTTTTGTGATTGTTGTTCCAAGCTGATAAAGTATGGGTCCAGCGTGAAGAAGGGACTGAAGAATCATGCTGATGAGTCTAATCACTTGAAAAACAAAAAGACCATTCAGACAAATCAGTCTAACTTTTAATGTCAGATTGTACCATTAGCTAATATTGGGTACTATGATTCCAATGATGCAGCCGAAAGGGCGGGCACAAACCAGTGTCCATTCTCACGCCAGTTCCAAGCCTGGATAAATGGAGAGGATTGCGGTAGGAAGGCCATCCGGTGTAAAACTTTTGCGAGAATACAGAACGTGATTCGTCAATACAAATTTCATACCAGATCGGTAGAGGCCCAGGTTAACAACGACCACCATCAGTGCTGTTAACCAACAGGGTGCTGGTGGAAATTGGACTGCTGTTGGTCGAAGGAGAGGTCGAAGAAGGAGACGCAGGAGGTGTGTCCGTAGGCGGAGAGAGAAGAGGAAAGGCACGAGTCTAGGACTGAGAGTAGGGACTTTGAATGTTGGAACTATGGCAGGAAAAGGTAGAGAGCTTTCTGACATGATGCAGAGGAGGAAGGTGGACATACTGTGTGTTCAGGAGACCAGGTGGAAAGGTAGCAAGGCTAGAAGTTTAGGAGCAGGGTTTAAGCTGTTTTTTCATGGTGTGGATGGGAAGAGAGATGGTGAAGGAGTCACTTTGAAGGAGGAGTTTGTCAGGAATGTTCTAGAAGTGAAAAGAGTGTCAGTCAGAGTGATGAGTCTCAAGTTAGAAATTGAAGGCCTGATGTTCAATGTTGTTCGTGCTTATGCCCCACAGGCAGGATGTGAGCAGGAAGAGAAGGAGAGATTCTGGAATGACTTAGATGAAGTGATGCAGAGTACCCCCAGAGGTGAAAGAGTGGTCATTGGTGCAGACTTCAATGGACATGTTGGTGCAGGCAACAGAGGGGACGAGGAAGTGATGAGCAGGTTTGGTATCCAGGACAGGAACGCAGAAGGACAGATGTTGATAGATTTTGCAAAAAGGATGGAAATGGCTGTGGTGAATACTTTCTTACAGAAGAGACAGGAGCATTGGATGACTTATAAAAGCAGAGGTGGAGCACACAGGTAAACTACATCTTGTGTAGACGATGCAATTTGAAGGAAGTCAGTGACTGCAAAGTAATAGTGGGTGAGAGTGTTGCCAAACAGCATAGGATGTTGTTGACAAAGAGGTCAGTTGGGAGTTGTTAAGATTGTTCAACAAAATATGTCTTGTAATTTAAATAAAAAAATCTTTATTTTGCATCAATATATATACTGTATGAATTTGCAGATTGTATATTGCTGTAAATGTTGGTAAAAGATTGCATGAGAGACAGCCATTTTAACTTGTGATTTAATTTTTTGTTCAAAGCCCAAATGGGGCGCACCCCCTTTTAACAACAACAACACACACACACACACACACACACACACACACACACACACACACACACACACACACACCCCGGCTACACCATGCCTGTCTGTCAGACTACGTCAGACTTTTCAGGTTTTTCAAGATTTCCAACTTGCACCCATGCAGTGGTGAGGTGTGCTGTCGGTGTGACACAAGAGTTCAAGGTGGAGGTGGGACTGCATCAAGGGTCAGCTCTGAGCTCCTTCTTGTTTGCTATGGTGATCGACAGGCTGACAGATGAGATTAGACAAGATTCCGCATGGACTATGATGTTTGCAGATAACATTGTGAGAGAACAAGTGCAGGAAAATCTAGAGAGGTGGAGGTATGCCCTGGAAAGGAGAGGAATGAAGGTTAGCCTCAGTAAGACAGAATACATGTGTGAACGACAAGGACCCAAGAGGAACGGTGAGGTTTAAGGGAGTAGAGATAAGGAAGGTGGAGGATTTTAAGTACTTAGGCTCAAAAATCCAGAGCAATGAAGAGTGTGGAAGAGAGGTGAAGAAGCGTGTGCAGGCAAGTTGGAATGGTTGGAGAAAAGTGTCCGATGTGATGTGTGATAGGAGAGTATTGGCAAGAATATAAGGAAATGTGTACAAGACGATTTTGAGGCCAGCGATGTTGTATGGTATAGAAACAGTGGCGCTGAGGAAAAGACAGGAGGCAGAGCTGGAGGTAGCAGAGATGAAAATATTGAGGTTCTCTTATGAGTAACGAGGATGGATAGGATCAGGAATGAGTACATCAGAGGGACAGCACATGTAAGAGGTTTTGGAGACAAAGTCAGAGAGGCTAGATTGAGATGGTTTGGACATGTACAGAGGAGGGATAGTGAGTATATTGGTAGTAGGATGCTGAGGTTGGAACTACCAGGCAGAAGGCCTAGAGGAAGACCAAAGAGAAGATTTATGGATGTGGTGAAGGAGGACATGAAGGTAGTTGGTGTAATAGAAGAAGATGCAGAGGATAGGGTGAGATGGAGGCAGATGATTCGCAGATCCTGAAGGGAACAGCTGAAAGGAAAATAATAAAAGAAGAAAAATCTGATGTGGGGAGCACAGGTGTCCTGTTTAATAGTGTAAACAACATCCTGGATCCAGCCGAACCTCTCACATCACGTATCCACCGCCCTTCCCCATGGAACACTTAAAGAAATACCTTATTTAATAATCATGATCTCGCTACGTAGCTATTACTCCACCACAAAACATGTTATTAATCACCTGTACACATTTCTTTGTTTGTGTGCCTGTGAACAGAATCCTGACCACACCCGTCCAAGGATTTTAACTAAACTCAGTGGGAACACTCGCCAACCCGAGTCACAGAACCCATTCCATTTTGGAATGAAAAGGTCAAAGCTGAAGATCAAAACAAAGTCACAAGACTTTGGTGACATTGTGCTTCTGAAATGGAAATGAGTGGATAGAAATGCCATCACTGTGGAACACGAACAGCAAACTGTGGACTTTCACATGAGATATGCAGTTTTGACCTTGAGTGACCCTGAAAGGCCAAATCATTCAAACAAAAAAGTTTGTCTCGCTAATTTGCTCAGATCCCTATACTCCAGTCGAGAATATATCCTAACTATTTTAATGAGTCATGTTCTTCTCTTAAGTTTCTTACTTGCTATTCGTGCTGCAGGGCAGCAGGATTCTCACACTCAACGCACCCCTAGTTTTAATTTGTGTTGTCAGGCATCCTTGAGTGTCCAGAATTATTCTTACAATGATTACCATTAGTAATGATGATGAGAATGCAGCCGTGAGGGGGGGGGCACAAACCAGTGTCTCTCCCTCACACCGGTCCCAAGCCTGGATGAGGGCAGAGTACGCTCTGGACAGTTCTCCAGGCAAATGTGGGGCAGAAACACTTTGATGGCTTTACAGCTCCTCTTTACGAAAGTCAGCGATAGTTCTTTTACATGAACCTCCAGCAAAGTGAGAGATACGGCCAGCCTTTGATAACCCAGTGGTAACTGGGACACCACTGCTCAATAGTTATAATAATAACAACAACAACAACAGCAACAGTAATAATAATAATAATAATAATAATAATAATAGTAACCATAATAATAAGATTATTAAGCGGAAGTGGTGTGCTGGTGGCAAGGTGCTGGGTCAGAGGCCGGCCATGTCTCTCACTGTCTATGGTGAGAGGTTGATGTAAAAGAACCATTGCTGACTTTCGACAAGAGTAGGCTGCAAAGTCGTCAGCGTGTTTCTGTCCCTTGCTGAAAAGGGTTGTGACCGGAAGGGCATCCGACGTAAAAACCTCTGCCAAATCAAACGTGCGAATCAGATGATTTGCTGTGGCGACTCCCGAGTAAAAGGGAAAAAGCCGAAAGGAAGACAGACAGTAATGATGATGAGAGATTTCCTTTCAGCTTTTTTCCCTTTCTCAGGAGTCACTACAGTGAATGAATCGCACGTTTGATTTGGTTCATAGGTTTTTACGTCCCTTTGGCAAGGGACAGAAACACGCTGACGGCTTTGCAGCTCCTCTTTACGAAAGTCAGCGATGGTTCTTTTACATCAACCTCTCACCATAGACAGTGACAGACATGGCCGGCCTCTGACCTAGCACCTTACCACCAGCACACCACTTCCGCTTAATAATCTTATTATTATGGTTACTATTATTATTATTATTATTATTATTATTATTATTACTGTTGCTGTTGTTGTTGTTATTATTATAACTATTGAGCAGTGGTGTCCCAGTTACCACTAGGTTATCAAAGGCTGGCCGTATCTCTCACTTTGCTGGAGGTTCATGTAAAAGAACTATCCCTGACTTTCGTAAAGAGGAGCTGTAAAGCCATCAAAGTGTTTCTGCCCCACATTTGCCTGGAGAACTGTCCAGAGTGTACTCTGCCCTCACCCAGAGGCGGCTAAGATGGTTACCCAGCTCTCCGTGACCCTAATTAGGATTAAACAGTTCAGAAATTGAATTCAGAATATTATTATTATTATTATTATTATCATTTGTTATGGTGTTGTTGGGGAACTTTAACGGCTCGGAGTAGCGTGGCTGGCATACGTGGGCGGATTGCAACATGCACACCTGATCCCACTCGCCAATCTACCCCTCTACAGAGAAAAGCGCACGCTCACCTCGGTGCCAAAAGATTGTCTCTCTTCATGTCTCAGTTCCCTGTGTTCTCTCTGGCTCCTGGCTCCAGCTCCGCGCTCAAGCAGTTCCCCGCGACTCAGTTCCCAGTGATTAATGTATATTGTGTTTCCCTTCATCTCCCAGAGTCACCGTGCTTGCATCCTGCTTGAGAACTTTCCCTTTAAGTAATAAATGAGCTGTGTGTCATCTTACACTGTCACGTGCATTTCTGGGTCCGGCTGAAAGTTCATTATGTCACATTATTATCATTACTAATGATAGTGGCAGTGGTGGTATAGGGCGCTGGATCGCTGATCCTGAGGTTCGAATCCCACTCTCCACAAGGTTGTCACTGTCCCCCCAGTGCAGCTAACTGGGTTATCAAAGGCGGGCCATGTCTCTCACTGTCTATGGTGAGATGTTCATGTAAAAGAACCATTGCTGACCTTTGTAAAGACAAGCTGCTTAACCATCAGCATGTTTCTACCCTGTGATGGTCTGGTGAGCTGTACAGGGTGTACTCTGCCCTCTCTCAGAGACGGCTGTAATGGGCACCAGCCTCCCCGCGACCCTAATTAGGATTAATTGGCTCTGAAAATGAATGAATATAGTGGAGGAGATTAAATCTACGAGTATCACTGGGCTTTTCACCATTACTCTGGTAGATTCGGTGCTTTCCCAGCTGAAGGATTTTATTCCATTCGATTCCAAACCCCTTGTCTCTGACTTCAAATAAAAGTTCTATATTGCTCTCATCTGTCCCCAGAATATTTCCGAGAGAGGTTTCTACAGGTGACTTTAAACAAAGTCCAGAAGGGCAGAACTGTTGTTTTTGAAGGGCAATTGGATCTCCTGCTAACCCTGCTATGCACACCATTATTTTTCATTTTTCTCCTGATAATGGCTTACAGGAAGTGACAGGGACCTTCAGGGTAAGAAATTCCTCTGGATAAAATCAAACAGTGAAGTACTTTCAGCTGTTGGTAGTGCTGTTGAGGCTTGGTTGCGTTATGTGATGTCTGATGTAACTCACTGGACTGGAAGGTAACCTGTGCCTTATTTGTTTTCATTTCTTTACACACACACACACACACACACGTCATTCAAAACATAAGGTCCTATGACGTCGGGTCGCAAGTATGAATATTAATGAATGGAAAACATCTCATATCTGCAATCTTCATCAGTAAATAACAATAAACTCAACAATTTACGTATTATAATTTTAAACATAGAGATGCTAATTTTCGAACAAGGCGGTATGGGATGTTCACTCGCGCTAAAAAAAAAATACATTGCCGACTTTGATTGGATGTTGGTCACGTGGTACATTGATCGTAAAGAAAAGGCAGGATTGGTTATCGCACCTGACTAATGAATATTTCATAAGGGGGCGTTCCCTGGGTAACCCACACTGCTGGCTGTTTTTATTGAACTCGATATTAAATAGTGAAATAGTAGGTTTTCTGCTTTATTGTGGATTTAGGTTTTCAGTATGTAGTTGCTATTTATGGCGCTTTTCAGTGTGTCGTTCTGTCAGGAGTTTGGAGTTGAAGTTTAGCCGAATATCTGGAGCAGCTGTTACTGTATGAGGAGCTAATTCTCCGCCAGAAGGAGCGCAGCTCTGGAATTTAAAACCGCATTCATAAAAAATCCTAATTTTACTTGGACTTGTTCATTAAAAAAAAAAAAACTGTACTCATTGTTTAAAACATGGCATCGATGGCGGCTGCCGAGCCCGGTTTAAACCCGGGGTCAGTGTCAGCCTCTGAGTCGCTGGTTCCTGCTAGCATGTTCGCTCCAGCCGGCCGGGGCTGTGGGGACGACAGCGGGACAGAGTGCTTCGAGGACGGCGAGGCTCTCAACGGAGAGGCCGGGGATTTCTCCAGCAAGGTTTGCCACCAGGCCTCACACAGATATCTGATTTCTTTACTGATAGTTTTCGTTTGTAGGGAATCCTCGAGAAACGAAAATGTTATGCTTCGTTTATTAAATTTGTTTATTAAATATTTTAATCTTTAAAATTGTTTTGAAGTGATCGCTCTATCTATCGGTTCGGTTTAATATACCCAGAAGTGCAGCCAAGTATTACTTCAGTATGTCAAAATAATTTTATCGAAGAGTATAGAACATTGTTATAATTACTGTTTCAACAAAAGCGAAACGTGAATTTAGTAGGAATTGTCCGGGTTATTGTACAGTGTGTGACTGGTTCGAGAGAAATACTGTCTGAAGATGAAGCAGATAGCACTGACTGAATCACAAATGACTTCAGATTGAAATCCGAGTTCACTACACAGAGTGAAGGATTCCGCCCATTATTCACTTTAAAAGTGCACTTAAAAAGGGGAGGAGTTCACCGAATGGGACATGACCCTTCACTTTCTTAAGTTCACAACTATACTGATGAAATAGCCGTGCAACTTAGAGGGAGGGACAGAGAAAAGTCCATGTCTGAATAAACACGCAAACAGAAATACAGTGATCCTTTTATACTTCTACAGATGATTCAGTCACATGACCATCACTTACAGTAATATAAATCTTTGTGACCTGATGTATAAACAATGAAAATCAGTTTAACAGCAATGATAAAGTGCACGAGAGACAACTGCAGCATCAGAGTAAGCTAAACATGAGAAAACCTGGTAGACATCCAGTCGTGTTCAAATACAGTGGTACCTCACCTTAAGAAAGACCCAACAAAGGAAAAATCCAAGTTACGAAATGAATTTACCTAAAATTTCTGTCTCTGGATACGAAAAAAAATTCACGAAACGCACCATCTCAAAAATTCAAGCAATGTGCGAGTTGCTCTCCCATTGCCTATCTTGTCGCACAGACCACTTTTGAGATAAAGGCCAGAAAAGTAAAAATGGTCCATTTTTATCGAAATTCGGATCTTTGCATAAACAATTAAAACAAGTATTCAACGATCACTTGCTCAGGTGAAATTGACTAAAACTCACTAAAAATGCCCCCCCCCCATTTTTCTGAGGAGTACCCTCATAAAACTAGATAAAAACAGTGGCAAACTTGCTGGTTTTCGTTGCAATTATTCAGAGTTCGTACAAGACACAGTATAATCCATACACCAGAAGAATGGCTGTGAAGTAGTCTCTCCATTTTGGATACTGTTTTGATATTAAAATAAAGGTTATGAAGATGATATGCTCATAAACAATGCAGACTAGTTGCTAAGGAAGATCTGAATCGAGTGCACTCACCGAGTGGTCAGCTCGGGTCTGCCGGAAGCATACAGAAGTGGAGGAAGACTTGAGGAATAACTACAGTAGGCCCTTGACTATTTGCGATTTTGCACTCACGGTTTGCATATTCGCAGACTGGCAAGCAACTGTCACATCATTCAAATTCAGCCAATGGCTGTCCTCCTTCGTGCTGATTGGTTGAGAGGTTGAGATGTATATACCCCTTTTTCCTCATTCGTGCACAAGTTGTCAATGAGCCTTTTTTCAGTGTGTTTTAATCATAGGTACCTCCAGGTACCTGCCTGTCAGGGAGTGGTGCCCCTGCCTTAGAGGAGCCTCGGAGGGTGGGATTTGCACCTCCGTTGTCATAAAAACGCCAGCAAAACCCACAACTAAACGCTGGAGTCCGCTCCGGGGGAGTAAATCCCACGCCTGAGGCAGGCGTCGTCGTATGAGGGTGGTGCAGCAAAGCCTCTGGGACCCACACTCCATGATGGGGGTGAAATCCTGGAGCAACCAGGTCGGATGTAATAGGGTGAGCGACGCGGGCGGTGCAGAGGTGTTGGACACCAGCTGCTTTCGGTTGCCTCGGTTGAATCTGCGGCGGTCGGTCCGGGTCAGCGCATGGAACGTGACTTCCCTGCGCGACGATTCTCACCTGCCTTTGGTATCAAGGGAGCTTAGTCTGCTTGGCGTCGGCGTTGCGGCCCTCTCTGAGGTGCGGAGGCCTGGGTCCGGCGAGACAAGTGTCGGTGGGTACAGTCATCCCTTGAATATTGTGGCTAATGTAGACCAGACCTTGCTGCGATATTCGAAAAACCGTGAAGTAGGAATGCCCCTCTCATTTCTACCATGTTGTCTCATTTCTATATGTTTTCGCATCTACAATATCAAGAAGTGTATATTAAACGTTAGTTATATGCATATGTAAACACTGTAATGTATTAATATTTAAATATAATTTATATATATAAGTACTTTAAGTACTGTACTCACCTCTGACAATAGCTCTTCTCCGCGGTGCAGAATGTTCACAAACGCTAAGATCACACACAAGAAATCTGGCGGGAATGCGAGGCAACAGCGTCATGCGTCTAAGCCAATCAGCTTGCGAGATTGAGTTGAGTGGGCGGTCCCTACCTGAACTGGGGAGGAGGGGCACTTCAGTCTGTCGTTGGGAAACAATAGACGCAGCCTGCCTTGGGTCCCTGCCTTACACTTGCTTACATGCGAGTTTCAGTGCGAATTTTTTATGAATTTTTTTTTTAATACCACGATGTACCAAAACCACGATGCTCAAATCGCGAAGTGGCAAGGGATGACTGTACACCTACTACTGGTCTGGCCAGGCCGACGATTTTCACACTCGGGGAGTGGCCGTCGCTGATCGATTGGCTCCCTTGGTATCGGAGGTGGTCTCAGTCAATGAGCGTATTATGCGACTGAGGGTGACCCACACAGTGGGGACACTCTATCGTCGCAGTGTATGCTCCGACCAGGGTGAGTGATCAATCCACGAAGGAAACCTTCTACAACCAGCTCAACTCTGTGGTTTTTGGAGGTTCCGGGAAGGGACACCCTGATCGTACTGAGGGACTTCAGTGCGACCACTGGCACTAACCGGGATGGCTACGAGGCATGTGTCGGTCCTCACGGCTCTGGACGCCGCGATGAAAGCGCCTTAATGCTTTTTGACTTCGCAAATAGTCGGGGCTTAAGGATTGCTGACTCGTGGTTCCAGAGGTTGGATCCATGACATTGGACTTGGTACTCCAACGATAGCATCACTAGGAAGGAGAGCGACCATGTTCTCGTAGATAGTCGCTGGCGGTTGGTCCATAACTGCCATGTCTTCAGAAGTGCCCAGCTCTTCTCGGGAAACCACTGACTTCTTTTGGTGACTCTGAAAGATCCGCTTCAGGTGCCCTGAGAAAGCCCCGGCTCGTCAAATGCGACATGTGTGAGCTGACTCCGGGACCCTGATGTGGCTTCGGAGTTCACCAGTTAGGCTTGGGGAATCCCTGGAGGATCTGGACGTGAGTGCAGGCATGGAGGATCTCTGGGCTGGCTTCAGAGACCGCATCCTGGAGGTGTTCCGTGGCTGCATACCGGAGTCACCCAGACGACCAGGAACGGCCATCTCCTCCGAGACCATCAACGTCATCGAGAGAGCAAGACAGGCTCGACTCGACAACAGAGCTGGACTGACCAGAGACCTGAAGCGCGAAGCCGTCAAGGCGGTGTGAAGAGATCGGGAGGCTACAGTCCGCAATCTCTGTGAGACTCTCCTCTCAGTTCCGGGCAAGGTCTTCGCACGGATTCTACTGGACAGGATCCGACAGCAGCTTCTAGCGTACCAACAGAACAGTCCGGGTTTACACTGAAGAGGTCTACCATTGACCGCATCTTGGCGCTCCGCGTCCTATCTGAGCGCTTGCGGGAGTTTGATAGGGGGTTCCCTTGCGGCCTATATAGATTTTCGCAAGGCGTTCAACCAGATGGATAGGGAGGCCCTCTGGGGCATACTTCACCTACGTGGGATCCTGTCGGCTCTGGTCCGGCTGATATCGTCGCTGTATTCTGGGACAGAGAGTGCTGTGAGGTGTGGGGGCTCCACCTCTGACTTCTTTTCGGTTGAGACCGGAGTGAGGCAGGGGTGTGTTCTGGCCCCCACTCTCTTCAGTACTGCAATGGACTAGATCATGGCAGCGGTATGGGGTGGATCGGCCTGCGGTGTGTCGTTCGGTGAGCTTCGGATTACTGATCTGGACTTTGCCGATGATGACGCAGTGATCTACGTGGAAACGGTGGATGTCCTGACGAAGACTCTCTGTTCGCTGGGTGAGGAGGCGGAACCTCTTGGTTTGCAAGTCTTCTTGATCAAAACCAAGATCCAGGTTTTCGGCGACCTCTTGGATGCTGCTGTTGACTTGATCGCTGTGGGTCGTGAAAGAGTAGAGATCGTGGAGTCTTTCACCTGCCTTGGCAGCGTGGTTCATCGTTCCACTGATTGCAGGGCCGAGATCAATCGTCAACTTGGCCTAGCCTACGGGGCGATGAACTCTCTAGACAAGACCATGTGGTGGTCGAGGTATCTGAGCAGGCGGAGGAAAGCCTGAGTCTTTCGAGCCCTTGTGCTCCCTGTCTTGCCCTTGTCCGTCGTTACGACTTCCCTTTGCCGCATCTTCGGATAGCACTGGTGGGACTTTGTTACCAACCGAAGGGTGGTTGAGGATACGGGGATGGTAAGAGTAACCTGCGTGATCCGTGACCATCAGCTGCGCTACTACGGGCACTTGGCGGGTTTCCCGCCTTCGGACCCAGCACACCGAATCCTCTCTGTTCTGGATCCTAGGGGCTGGAGCCGATCACGGGGACAACCGCGTGCGATGTGGTTGTCGCAACTGAGGGCTGCCCTGCCGGGGGGGTATGGGCCCTGTGCAGGCCTGGTCGATTGCCAGGAGACGGCCGGATGAGTGGAGGCGACTGGTGGACGCAGCGAAGTGCCGTTCCGGCACATGCCCGCATACCTGACCTAAGCTCTAATATGCCACTCAAACTTCAGCTAAGCGCCAGAAAAAGTTAATGACGTTGGATGTCTCTTCTGAAGAAATAAGACTTTCTCCTGAAGAAACGACAGTATTCTCTCAAGTGCCTGAAGAGGAATAATCATCTGAACTGTTGTAAAACACTCCACTATTAAAATCCTTTCCAATTATTATTCCAGTCCAGTACCCAAGTTAATGGTTTATGTTTAGAATGTTTCTGTGTGATTTCATGTACTGTGGTGGAGCATGTTTTTCATTTTTTTGTTTATCCAATTTGTTACATTTCTTGTTCGTTTTTTTTGTCCTTTTTGTTATGGTCTGTGTTTTTGGGGGACTTTGATTTTGGCAGCTTTTCCTCTAACTGTTTTCTCTCCACTGAGGGGTGTGGTTGAGCTGCTCGGTGGCTCACACCTGAATTGACTATTCTCTTTTGCAGTAGGCCCTCGACATTCGTGGGGGTTCGGTTCCTAGCCCTCCCATGAATAGAGATGATCCACGAGTTCTGTACCTGGAAGTAAAACCCCATGTATCACGTCACATGTGCGAATAAGCAGTCGGAAGTAAAATACTATGTATTTATTACATCCGCTAAAATATGCTTCTTGAACACATTCTATAGACAGTCTTACTCATTAATGTAGTAAAATATATTAATGATTAAGAAAAACTTCTCAATTTTTACTCTTATTTTTATTGATGATAAAATATAAAAAATTTACAGCATATACTGTTGTAAAGCACTCGTTTTAGTCTTTTCCAATTATTATTCCAGTACAGTACCTCAGTTAATTCTTAGAATATTTGTGCGTGAGATTTTATGTTCTGTAGCATGATACCAAAAGGATAAACTTTATTACGCTTCATGTCCTTTTACATTGAACTTGGAGTGACGTCTTGGAGTGACGTCTCCAAGATGGCACTGCCTAGAGGACAACGTCGCAGAGTTCTCAGAGTCAAATTGTTTCTTTGTTCGTTTTAATTTGTTTTATTTGTTTGTTCATGTTTTGCTCTGTTCGGTCGACTCTATTACAGCTATGAGCAGCTTCAGCTTCGGGCAACTAAGCACGCAACAAGGAGCTCAATGCTAACCGCACCCCAGCTAAGCCCAGGCGGAGTTTTCAGAGACTTGGTTAGGACTTCCGGCCATACTACTTGAAAATGTTCAGTCCCTGTGAAACAAGATGGACGAGCTTTATGCTCAGATTGCAGCGCAGAGGGATCTACAGGACTGTAGATCCTGGGCTCCTTGTCAGATGGGGTGCGGCTCGCATTGAGCTGCCTACCATGGCATATTAGCTCTGCTAGCTGCATTCCGGCTAACAAGCCCAGTTGAGCGTGCTGTTATACACGACCGAAGATACGCCGATCTTATAGCTGTAGTAGAGTTGACCGGTCGTAGACTAGCATAGTGCAAAACAAGAACAAACAAAGAAACAATTTGACTCTGAGAACTCCATGACGGCACCCTCTGGGCAGCTCCATCTTGGAGATGTCACTCCAAGTTCAATGTAAAAGGACATGCAGAGTACTGTAATAAAGTTTATCCTTTTGGTATCGTTTGTTAAACATGCTACAGAACATAAAATCTCACACACAAACATGAACTTGGTTACTGTACTGGAATAATAATTGAAGAAGATTTTAATTCAACAGTTCAGAGAAAACCGTCGTTTCTCAGGAGAAAGTCTTATTTCTTCAGAAGAGACATCCAGCGTTTTCTATTGCTTAGCCAGAGAAGATGGACAGAATTTGAGTGGTATCATAGACTTTAATTGTTAATTAAAACACGCAAAAAAAGAGGCTCGTTGACAATTTGTGCGCGAATGAGGAAAAAGGGGTGGGACATCAGCTCAACCAATCAGGAGAAAGGAGTACAGCCATTGGCTGAATTTGAATCACGTGCCGGTTGCTTGGCAGTCAGCGAATACTCAAACCGTAGGTGCAAAACCGTGAATAGGCAAGGGCCTACTGTACTCCCAATAAACAAAAGCACGCTCACCTCTGCGCCAGAGGATTAACTCCCATCACGTCACCGCTTTTTTGGTTTGTAACGCTGTCAAACTCTCTCACTCTAAAACTCTGTTTTCTACCCACTCCGGCTGAGGGGCGTGGCTGAGCCGCTCGTACTGAATGCAGTCATGGCATGCCTCACAAATAATGCAATACCTTCCTCTAGTGGGCATTTTTGAAAACTACAGTCCTGTATGTTTTAAGGAGAATGCATTTAAAGGTGTTCACATGTATGTATGTATGCATACAATCGGCCCCCAACTGATGAAATTAATCCGTTCCAGAGCCCTTTTTGTATAGCGGGGATTTCGTAAGTCGGGGTCGCATCTTGCATGTTAAACGCCTAGTTCGTTCCAAGGCTCCAGTCATTGGACTGGATAAACCCTTTAAAAATGATAAAAGTAAACAATTTTTGGATAAAATGTGTTCAAAGTAAAAGAAAATTATTTATTAAACCATTTAAACATTTTATTAACATATTAAACCATTTTATTAACATATTGATTAATTAAACCATTATTACACATTTTTTATTAACACACACACACACCTCTCTCTCTAGCGCACGCTATGGGCCACGCCCACAAGACGTGGAATTCAAAGCGCAGTCCCTGCTTGACAAACTCAACTTTAATTTGATTCCTTGAGGGATCGGAATTCCAGATGAACTCAAATGCATCCACATTTATTAAACATTTACTGAAATATACAACTTAAACTAAAGCGTTAGTCTCTCTCGCGCGTGCTGCGGGCCACGCCCACAAGATGTGAATTCAAAGCGAATTCCCTGCTTGACCATTTACTGAATTATAACAACTTAAAAAACTAAAGTGTTGTTCCTTCTCTCTGTCTGTCTCTCTCGCCGCGCGCTGCGGGCTGCGCCCACAAGACGTATTCAAAGCGCATTCCCTGCTTGACAAACTCAACTTTAATTTGATTCCTTGAGGGATCGGAATTCCAGATGAGCTCAAATGCACCCACATTAATTAAACATTTCCTGAATTAAAAAAACTAAACTGAAGAGTGAAGCTTCCTTCTGTCTCTACCTGGGAGGCCAGCGGGGCGGGATGTTGAGACAGTCAATGAGAGAGCAACTCGCGCGTCGTATGAAACTTTGATTGGCGCGTTGGAATTTTGAATTTGTTTTCATAAGAGGGGTTGTTCCGTATCGGGGACGGAAACTCAGGAAAATGTTTTTCGTACCCCGGGGATTTCGTACACAGTGGTCTTTGTAAGTTGAGGGCCGACTGTGTGTGTATATGTATGTATGTAAATGTGTATATGTGTGTATATTTTATTATTAATAAATATCACAGTAAAAAAGTTAAAGTTTTTCTTAATCATTACTATATTTAACTACATTAATGCTGTAGTAATTAGTAAAACTGTCTATAGAATGTGTTTAAGAAGCATATTTTATCGCATGTAATTGATACATCGTGTTTTACTTCCGGTTGATCATTCGTGCATGTAATATGATAGATACATGGGGTTTTACTTCTGGGTACAGAACTTGCGGATTATCTTCACTCCGAACCAAACCCCGCGAATAACGAAGGCCCACTGTACGGAATCACATGGAATGACAGAAGATGAGGGAATAATTGCAGAACGTTTGCGGATGACGTTTTTGCTTCTGTAAGTCTGCCGTGCTCCAGTGAAATGGGGGTACAGTCGGCCCTCTCCTTACGAAAACCTCTGAATAGAAAAAATCCAGGTTACGAAAACCATTTTCCTAAATTTTCATCCTCTGTATATAAAACAACTTCTTATTAAAAGTGCCAAACGTGCCATTCAAACAATGTGCGAGTTGCTCTCTCATTGGCTGTCTCCCAACATCCCACCCCGCTGGCCTCCCATTAGCCAAGAGGGAGATGAATCTCCATAGTACTGCACCCATAAAGCCTGTTTGTCACACGTGTAAAGGAGAGCTGTAATGTTGCTTCGTGACTTTCGAGAGTTCTCATTGCAGCTTATTTTTTTTTTTTTAAGTGTTTAATTCAGTAAATGTTTAAATGTGGCATGCTCTGACGAATGTGGGCAAAACGCGGCTCATCCAGACCTCCGATCCCTCAAGCAAACGGGTAAATGTTGAGTAATAAACAAGTGTTCAAAGTGCACTTGCCTGCTTGACATATCGGAAGTCCAGACAAGCCGCGTTCTACTTCAAAAGAACGTCACAAACGTTTAATATTGTTTGGTTTGGTTAATAAAAAAATTGGTTAATAAAGAATGTTCTGAATCTCCATGGTAATGTACCCATGCCTGTTTGTCACATGCGTAAAAGAGTTGTACTGTTGGATCGTGAGTTTATTTGAGAGTGCTTATCTTATAATCCTATAAACACAGCTCATTGATAATGATTATGGGTTTACATGACTAGACAACCCCTCCTTGAATTGCCACCTTATCGTGGTGGAGGGGTTTGCGTGACCTAATGATCTTAGGAGCTATGTTGTCGGGGGCAAATGCCCCTGGTAGGGTCACCCAAGGCAAACAGGTCTGGGGTGAAGGTCCAGACGAAGTGTGATTCAAAAGAAACCCCTAAGACACGAGACAACACCGGAATCAGTCTCCCTTGCCCGGACGCGGGTCACCGGGGTTCCCTCCTGGAGCCAGGCCCAGGGGAGGGGCTCGAAGGCGAGCGCCTGGTGGTCGGGCTTATGCCCATGGAGCCTGGCCGGACCCAGCCCGAAAAGGAGACATGGGTCCGCCCTCCCATGGACCCACCACCCGTGGGAGGAGTTTTAGGGGTTGGGTGCAGTGTGAGTTGGGTGGCAGCCAAAGGCATGGGTTCTGTCGGACTGATCCTCGGCTACTTACTCTGACCTTCGGGACGTGGAATGTCACCTCTCTGGCGGGAAAGGAGCCTGATTTGGTGCGTGAGGTGGAGAGATACCGACTAGATATAGTCGGGCTCACCTCAACGCATAGCTTGGGCTCTGGAACCATCCATCTCGAAAGGGGCTGGACCTTCTTCTATTCTGGAGTTGCTCATGGGGAGAGGCGGCGAGCCGGTGTGGGTATTCTTGTTGCCCCCCGTCTCGGTGCCCAAATGTTGGGGTTCTCCCCGGTTGACGAAAGGGTAGCTTCCCTCCGTCTTCGGGTGGGGGGATGGGTCCTGACTGTTATTTGTGCTTATGCACCAAATGACAGTTCAGAGTACCCACCTTTTTTGGAGTCTTTGGGGGGGGGTGTTGGAGAACGCTCCCTCGGGAGACTCGCTCGTTGTCTTGGGAGACTTCAACGCCCATGTGGGCAACGATAGTGTGACCTGGAAGGGTGTGATCGGTAGGTACGGCCTCTCCAGTCTGAATCCGAATGGTGTGTCGTTGTTGGACTTCTGTGCTCGTCATAGTTTGTCTATCACGAACACCATGTTCGAACATAAGGGTGTCCATAAGTGCACTTAGCACCAGGACATCCTAGGTCGCAGTTCAATGATTGACTTTGTAGTCGTGTCATCGGACATGCGACCATATGTTCTGGACACTCGGGTGAAGAGAGGAGCTGAGCTGTCTACCGATCACTACCTGGTGGCGAGTTGGCTTCGGTGGTGTGGGAGGTTGCCTTCCAGACCTGGCAGGCCCAAGCATGTAATCGGGGTCTGCTGGGAACGTTTGGCGGAGCCCCCTGTCCGAGAGGCCTTTTAACTCCCACCTCCGGCAGAGCTACAACCACGTTCCGGAGGAGGCGGGGGACATGGAATCCGAATGGGCCATGTTTCGTGCCTCCATTGCTGAGGCGGCAGCCCATAGCTGTGGCCGTAAGGTCGTCGGTGCTTGTCGTGGCGGTAATCCCCAAACCCGGTGGTGGACACCTGCGGTGAACGGGGCCGTCCAGCTGAAGAAGGAGGCCTATCGGGTTTTATTAGCCTGTGGGACTCCTGAGGCAGCAAACGGGTACCGGCAGGCCAAACGTGCTGCAGCCGAGGCTGTCGCAGATGCAAAATCTCGGACGTGGGAGGAGTTCGGTGAGCGCCTGGAGAGTGCTTATCGGTTGGCCTCAAAAAGGTTCTGAGCCACCATCCGACGCCTCAGGAGGGGGAAGCAGTTCTTCACAAACACTGTTTACGGTGGAGGTGGGGAGCTGCTTACCTTGACTGGGGATGTTGTTGAGAGGTGGAGGGAATACTTTGAGGACCTTCTCAATCCCACCAACATGCCCTCTGTGGAAGAGGAAGACCCTGGGGGTTCGGGTGAGGGTCCGCCCATCACTGGAGTGGAGGTCACTGAGGTTGTCAAAATGCTCCTCGGTGGTCGAGCTCCGGGTTGGACGAGCTCCGCCGGGAATATCTCAGGGCTCTGGATGTTGTAGGACTGTCTTGGTTGACACGTCTCTGCAACATCGCGTGGTCATCGGGGGCTGTACCTCTGGATTGGCAAACTGGGGTGGTGGTCCCAATTTTTAAGAAGGGGGACCGAAGGGTGTGTTCCAATTATCGGGGAATTACACTCCTCAGCCTACCTGGGAAAGTCTATGCAGGGGTACTAGATAGGAGGATCCGACCGATAGTCGAACCTCGGATTCAGGAGGAACAATGTGGTTTTCGTCCTGGCCGCAGCACTCTTGACCAACTCTATACGCTCCACAGGATTCTGGAGGGGGCATGGGAGTTTGCCCAATCTGTCCACATGTGCTTTGTGGATTTGGAGAAGGCTTTCGACCGTGTCCCTCGAACGATCTTGTGGGGCGTGCTCGAGAATACGGGCGTTCGGATCTGTTGCCACGAAGCTATTCGGTCGCTGTATCACCGAGCCAGAGTTTGGTCCGTATTGGTAACAGCAGGTCGGATTCGTTTCCAGTGGGAGTTGGAGTCCGCCAAGGCTGTCCTTTGTCACCGATTCTGTTCATGATTTTTATGGACAGAATTTCTAAGCGCAGTCAAGGCGATGAGGGGTTCTGGTTTGGTGGCCATCGGATATCGTCTCTGCTTTTTGCGGATGATGTTGTCCTTTTGGCTTCAAGTCGGGCCCTCCAGCTCTCATTGGAGCGATTCGCAGCTGAGTGCGAAGCAGCCGGGATGAAGATCAGTACCTCCAAGTCCGAGGCCATGGTTCTCAGTCGGACAATGGTGGAATGTACCCTCCGGGTTGGGAATGAGGTCCTGCCCCAAGTGGAGGAGTTTAAGTATCTTGGGGTCTTGTTTACGAGTGAGGGAAGGATGGAGCGAGAGATCGACAGACAGATCGCTGCAGCCTCTGCTGTTAAGCGGTGCCTGTACCGGTCCGTCGTGGTGAAGAAGGAGCTGAGCCGCAAGGCGAAGCTCTCAATTTACCAGTCGATCTACGTTCCAACCCTCACCTATGGTCACGAGCTTTGGGTAATGACCGAAAGAACAAGATCACGGATACAAGCGGCTGAAATGAGCTTCCTTCGCCGGGTGGCAGGGTTCTCCCTTAGAGATGGGGTGAGAAGCTCCGCCATCCGGGGAGAGCTCGGAGTAGATCCGCTGCTCCTCCGCATTGAGAGGGGCCAGTTGAGGTGGCTCGGGCATCTGGTCAGAATGCCCCCCGGACGCCTCCCTGGTGTGGTGTTTCGGGCATGTCCAACCGGGAAGAGACCCCGGGGTTGACCTAGAACACGCTGGAGGGACTATGTCTCTCGGCTTGTCTGGGACCGCCTCGGTGTCCCCCCGGGAGAGTTGGAGGAAGTAGCTCGGGAGAGGGATGTCTGGACCTCTTGGCTAAGGTTGCTGCCCCCGCGACACGACCCTGGACTAAGCGGAAGAAGATGATGATGATGACTAGACAACCAAGTGAAACAATAAGGATTGAAGACAGTTTTTATGACTGATTTGAGCAAAGATGTGGCGCATTTACCCTGACAGAATCAAGACTGCGGTCAGTGTCAGTCAGAGATGAAAGGAGGCAGGTGTTCTTTAACTCTCTTTTGAATGTGCTCATTGCAGCTTATTTTTCATTTCTTAAGTTGATTAATTCAGTAAATGTTTAATAAATGTGGTGTGCTCCGCCAAATGTGAGCAAAACTCGGATCCCTCAAGGAAACAAGTTAATGTTGAGTCCGGACCTCCGATCTGTCAAGCGTGCTTTGAACACCCCATCTCAAAAGCGCCGACGTCAGCTGCGCCCTGCGTGTGGCCGGAGCCCGCATTCGGCAGAGTGCACCACAAATGTGTGTGTGTGTGTGCGTTAATAATGGTTTAATTAAATGGTTAATAAAATGCTTTCATAAATAATTTACTTTTAACACTTATTTGATACAAAATTGCTGTACTTTTATCATTTTTAAATGGTTTATGGGGTAGTCTTGGGTGCCTCGGAACGAATCACATGTTTTACATGTAAAATGCACCTCTACTTATTAAAAAGGCTCTAGAACGGATTAATTTCGTAAGTAGAGGGCCGACTATATTAGTTTTTGTTATAAGTGTCTTGTACCTTTTCCAGAGGGGAGAAAAGGGCCTGTCTCGGGTGTGCGGGGTCCCTGATTATTTCACTGGCTCTCCTCTGAAGTCTGTCAGTGTAAATGTCCCTGATAGGGAGTGAGGGAGTTGGTGTAGTTTTAAATACACGTGTGTGTGTGTGTGTGTGTGTGTGTGTGTGTGTGTGTGTGTGTGTGTGTTATTTAGAGCTGTGTAGAGCTGGATTGTTCATGTGTGGAATGCTCAGATTTTTCCCCTGAAGCTGTTCTATTGAATTCTAAACTCTTTTGTACGGATCTGACTCTGTAAATGTTGTGTCCGTCCATGGGCCTCTCTGGTGATCTTTCTCATGCTGATATGTAACTATGGTGATGCAAATGAAATATCTGAGTGATGGAAAATACTGTTTTGAATAATGTAAACAGAATTTTGTGCCATGTGCAGGCAGTATCCTTGACTTTTTAGCCATTACTGTCACGCAATGCATTACTCATTTGCATAGAAAGGCTTTTAACCCAATCAGCAGGAAGCACAGGGTGCTTTTGGAGTGTATAACATGTGGTGGGATCAGGTTTCCATTGAACAAATCCCAGAACAGTTTCCCACAATATCAAGCCGGGGGGGGTCAGAACGTGATGGCTACATGATGCCATTGATGGGCTCATCAAAAAGTTGACGTTAAAACCTTTTATTATTAAAAGTGCCTTTTTTTTAAGCTCTGCTTTTAGGCTGTGGTGGAATTCTAATAATTAAAACTCTTACTCGACTGTAATGGATGGTCTGTAATGTCTGAAACCGCTGTGCTGATTTAGTTGTTAATTTTCTGTGCTGGGGGTCAGACCGGAGGTTTGGACTCATTCATGCTATTTTTCACATATTTAAAATAACACATGAAGAATTGATGATGATGATGGTGACCTAAAGAAGAAATTATTAAAGAAAGCATTGCCCCCCCCCCCCCACACAGCTGGCTCTGGTCAGTCCGAACGGAGAGCAGTATGACTCGCTGCTACGGCAACTACGTGAGCGGATGGATGAGGGCTGCGGAGAGACCATTTACGTGGTCGGAGTGGGGTCAGGTAAGACGCACTCCTCACACTGTGTACGTTTTACACTCATTCATGGACATGCTGAGCAGTGTGACAGACCGGTGTGTACACATTCCTGTGTCAGATGGTGGCGAGTACGGCTTGAACGAGAGCGACATGGAGGCATCGGTGGCCACTGTACTGTCTCTGTGTGAGCAGGTCGAAGCCGACCTCATCCTCTTGAGAGAACGAACAGAGAGTGGTGGCCAGGTCCGTGATTACCTCATCCGCCGCCGTGTGGGTGAAGCAGACTTCCTGGAGGTCAGGTGAGGGCTTTGAGGTTTAATGGAGCAACACGAAAATCTTCCACATACATCATCTCCATGTCAGGATCGTGTCCGTTCCTCAGTGTGACCACATCTCTCTCTCTCTCTCTCTCTCTCTCTCTCTCTCTCAGGGTGGCGGTGGTCGGGAATGTGGACGCAGGAAAGAGCACACTCCTCGGAGTTCTAACACATGGGGAGCTTGATAACGGTCGAGGGTTTGCCCGCCAAAAACTTTTCCGTCACAAGCACGAGCTGGAAAGTGGCCGTACCAGCAGTGTTGGGAACGACATCTTGGGCTTCGACCGTCACGGCTGCGTCGTAAACAAACCCGACAGCCATGGTGGTAGTCTGGATTGGACCAAGATCTGCGAGAAATCCTCCAAGGTCATCACCTTCATCGACCTGGCAGGACATGAGAAGTACCTGAAGACCACGGTGTTTGGCATGACTGGCCACCTTCCTGACTTCTGCATGCTCATGGTGGGATGCTCAGCTATCTCGCTATCACAGACGTGTGTGTGTGCGCGCGCGGGACGACTTCTCTGACTGTGTGTGCTTCTGACCTGTTTCAGGTGGGCAGTAATGCAGGTATAGTGGGCATGACGAAAGAACACCTGGGATTAGCGCTGGCTCTCAATGTGCCTGTATTTGTGGTCGTCACTAAAATAGACATGTGTCCAGCTAACATCCTGCAAGGTGAGAGGCATACTTGTGCGCCCGCACACACGCACGCACGCATGCACGCACTAAAAGTCAGAGTTTCTGTTAATGTAGATGCTTAGGCAAGTGGAAGGTAAAGCAATTTCCAAAAGGCATCAAGTTACAGATGATTGATTTCTTTACATTTTAAACAAAATCTTGTTCTTACTTTTATCTTTTACATTTTCAAAAAAATGGAAAAGGGCCACATCAAAATTTTGGGCTCCCTGCATCGTGAACAGCTCATAGCCCCTGGGCAGCCCCGCGGTGTGTTGGTACCCACGGGGCTTTTAGTAGTTTGCGGGCTTTTTGTCGGTTCTTCCTTCCACAGCTCTTGCAGGTCACTGAGAATCCGGGGCGTCCTGCACGCGCCACTCTTTTGCGGTCGAGCCACAAATTTCAATGATGTTTCAGTCCTGATACTGTGCAGGCCATGCCAGAACCTTCTGCCCACTTCTCTTGAGATGGTTCCTCACAGGTTGACATGCGTTTAGGATCGTCATTATTCATTCTTAGGAATCATCCTCTTTTTAACTTGGTGTTCCATTTGTTTCCAGAATTTGTTGGAATTTAATTGGATCTGTTCTTCCCTCGACCTGTGAAATGTTCCCTGTGCTACTGACAATACAACCCAAAAATGGTTTCTTCTGATGGTTCTTCCATGAAGACAGTGTCTGTGCAGGTGTCCTTGAAAGGTGTAGCACACCTCCAGAGTCTGAAATCTTCTCATAGGTCTTCTGCAGTCAAACGGGGGGGGTTCTGCCTGGTGGTTCTAGCTTCCTACCAGCAGTTCTGTCTGTCATTCTTGGTCTTCCAGTCCTTGTTTTGACCTCCGCTGGAATGGAACACTGGGCCTCCACTACATTTGGAACACTGGGCCCCTGAAAACACTTTGCTTTCTTATAACCTTCTTCTGTTTTGTGGGCATCAATCATTTTTCATTTTGAGTTGGAGGCTGCCGGTCGATGGGATGAAGCCCGAGGAGTCTGGGTATTTCTAAAGCTTTGAAACTGGCATCCCCTGGTTGTTCCTAACATTTGTCCTGAACAAGCCATGGCCCTATCAGGCTAATTAAAGCCTCCTGGCCCTTTTGGTAGGCTGCGATATTTGCCAGGGGGCCACGGGGTGTGAATTGTGCTGAGAGCCTGAACTTCCCTTTTTCTGTTTCTTTGAAAATGTGAAAGATGAAATTTTTGTAGGCCACTGGACCTGATTTATGCTGGAGAGCGCAAATACCTTTAGAGTCATGACGCTGCTGTTAAGTGGGTGTGGCTAATGTAGGAATATATTAATAAACTCCACCCTCACAACATGCAAATCTGTTCATCTGAGCAGAACAAAGCGATTAACCCGCAGAATAATGAACACAGTGAAATCCGTACAGATCAGATGAGGTACCTACACCAGGAATTAAAGCTCTACAGTACAGATGTACTAACGAAACCACAGATGAACTGACGCCACTGATGTTGGGGTTACAGAGACGCTGAAGCTGCTGCAGAGGTTACTGAAATCTCCTGGCTGTAGAAAGATCCCTGTGCTGGTACAGAACAATGACGATGTCATAGTTACTGCTTCCAACTTCAGCTCTGAGAGGTGTGTATATATACACACGCATACATACACTTATACATGTGTACGCACACACACAAGTTCCTCTGAGGAAAGTTCATCTTTGTGTGTGTGTGTGTGTGTTGGCAGAATGTGCCCAATTTTCCAGATTTCGAATGTAACAGGAGAGAACATGGACCTCTTGAAGATGTTCCTGAACCTTCTGTCCTCCAGAACATCATTTCAAGATGATGAACCTGCCGAATTTCAGATAGACGACACCTATTCTGTACCGGTGTGTGTGTGTGTGTGTGTGTGTGTGTGTGTGTGTGTGTGTGTGTGTGTGTGTGTGTGCGAGCGAGCATGTGAGAGAAAGACACAGACAGTGTGTTATCGTACATCTTTTACACACTTAAGGTTTCTCTGACAGATGGTCTTAATCCAGTGTCTGTGGGGGTGAAACACCTCTCTACCTTAGTGTCTCAGATTATTGCATGAACATACTCAAACCTGTGTGTGTGTGTGTTAGGGTGTAGGCACTGTAGTGTCGGGAACGACGTTACGAGGGCTAATCCGGCTGAATGATACAATGCTTCTGGGGCCGGACCCCCTCGGTGCCTTCATCCCCATCGCTGTTAAATCCATCCACAGGAAGAGGATGCCCGTGAAGGAGGTGCGCGGAGGACAGACTGCATCTTTTGCTCTCAAAAAGGTTCAAGCTTCCTTCATAACGCTTTCAAACATCTCGTCCACATGTTCTCAGTTTCTGTTCCATGGTCATACGCCCTTTCCTCCACCCCGCCAGATAAAGCGCTCAACTATAAGGAAAGGGATGGTGATGGTGTCACCGCGATTGAACCCACAGGCATCATGGGAGTTTGAGGCAGAGATTTTGGTGCTCCATCACCCAACCACCATCTCACCCCGATACCAGGCCATGGGTGAGGCGCGCACATACACACACCTCCCGACCTGTTCAAAGAGAACAGACACACACACAAGCATCTGTTTCGGTGTTCAATACCCTGCGGTGTCCACAGTGAAAACGAACCGAATGTTGATGTCAGGGTCGCAGTGTGAGTGCAGAGCCCCCTGTTGGCTATGAGCTGAATTGCAGTTAAAAGTATATGACCTACTGAGGCTCCACCCCCTTAAAAAAAAAAAAGCAAAGCTGCTTTGTTCCAATATGAAAATACATAAATATAGTTATTTTTTTCAATTAATAATTTTGAAAAACCTGTGATGCACTGAAGTACAAAGTAGTGAGGGATCATTGTAGTGTGTGTATAAGTATAAATCAGTGCTTCTCAATTATTTTCTGTGGCACCCCTTCTAGGAAGAAAAAACGTTTCATGCCCCCCCCACTGCCCACTAATTGTCATTAGTGCACCTCTGCATAACTTTATGCATTTATTAACATTAAAAACAAAAATGAAAAATATATTTCAACTCGCAATAAAGAAAAACTTCATTAACATTGTTTTTAATCTGTAACTGAAAAGATTTAAAGTGCACCAATGTGCCAGAAATTTAAAAATACATCCTTATTTAAACCCATTCAACTTATTTATGTTTTAATGTCTCCGTCTCTCTCCACCTTTCTCTTTGTTCCTGTAAGAAATTTTTCCGTGTTATTTCTTGAGGGGTTGTTTACTGCACTTCATATCATTTGCTCATGTGAAAACCGCGACACCATAGCGTGACAGAGTGCCACTGCCAACTACTGGAGTGGAGGTGCAATTACACTTATTTCTCGTACACTATTCTCGAAAAGCATCCCCCCCCCCCCCCCCGGGCATCACACCGCACCCCACTATGTGAGAAGGACTGGTATGTAATATGTGTATGTAGGTACTGGCAGCAAAAACGTGAAAGTCATCAGAAATGGATGGTTTTAGGTTATATTTGTTGGGTTAACCATTACAAATCACCGGTCCAAATTTCATGCAATTGTCTTGAAAGGTTTCCGAGATCGAACCTGTTTCGTTACCCTTGCTTCGGGCCCCTGGCTCGGACATCATTTGGGACAATTTTGTGGAGTCTATGAAACCAGAATTATTACTTTCTCAGGCTTTCTCATATTTCAAAATAACCTTTTCCGCTTTTATTCTGTTCCGAGTTTTGCATAAAATGACTTCTCTTGAAACGTTACTGCTGAATGGCTGATGGCTTTCTAATGGCCAATCGCTGATGTTGAAACATGTACGTAGACATTCGTGCCACTTCCGATCTGTTCAGCAATCAAAAACATGTCGGTGATCCAGAGAAAAGATTCTTCTCGAATCAAAGAAATAGACAAAGTCATGAAAAACAAGTTTAGGTGGGAATGGATGGAAAAGGGAACCGTAGCATTCAGTTGCCGGAACATTTGGTGTTCAAGCGAAGACTCCAGAACCCTACGGACTTGACCCTTTGTTTGCCGTTCGACCAGAAACTTCCGTGCAAAGAAAAGAGCCAGTGAAACAACCAGTTTCTGTTGCCAATCGAGTAGTTAATTTTGAGGTATGTTTGAGAGTTTTCTTGTCTAGTTTCCGATTATATTTTTCAAATTATTGTGAATGCATGCATGTTTTAGGCGTAGGACGTTCATATGTTTATTCTGTGAACTGAATTAAATGAGCTGACTCACTGAACCATTTTTCTGCTGTTAGACTGAATAAACCCCCACCAAAACCAAAGCCGCATTATCTCACCAGTTTAAATAGGTATTGTTATTCAGTGTTTCTAAACAGCAGCGGGAGTATGTGCTTGTGTAATTAGTTCATTAATATTGGAAATGTAAAACTATGAATCAACCGAAACGCCTCAGCATCCAGAAGGACAACAAACTTTCTAAGGTGGCCTCCAGAAGAACAGTTCAGGCTGCACAAAAGGAAGCAAGAAAGTGCCATGCTAAAGCACTAAAGATAAAGAAACATTAATTCAAAACACATGTCATCTATAGCATGTCATGTGTATAGTTTGTTTCGAGATTGTGTTTAAAGACAATAAGTGTTGTGAGGCAGGACATATAAGAGTGACTATTTGATTTATGACTGTGACACTTTTAATAGTGTTGGAATCCCACATGATAAACCCCACAAGTTGAGGTACAGTATGTACATGGAGATTAGAAATTAAACTTTCTAGAGCGCTCAGTGTCATGAAATAGCCTTTTTCCCCTTCTGAAATGCTTAAAACCTAGGAGCTTCGGTTGGGCTTCGCCCCCGTCCCCCCACCAGGGTTTCACCCTGGACCCCAAACTGATTTTCAGATATTTTGGTGATGGTCAAATCACATGCCTGCTTTCTACAAACACTTAATAATGTCATTTATACAACCTAGTTCTGCATTATGGAGGTTCAGGCCTCTCAGGGAATAGGTTTTGTCGTAAAGGCTATTTAAAAATGCATTTTTTTTCCAAATTTTGGTAGCAATTGGTAAAGCTGGCATTTCTAGACACCCTATTGTAAAAATTAAACATCTGGAAAGCCCAATTATGCTATTTTCCATGATAATGGGATAGACTAAATCACAAAAAAAATTATGGAGGCCAGTTCTTCTCACTTTTGAAGTTATTCTCCCTCAAAAATGCCTCAAACTGCAATTTATGCGACGGAAAAAATGACCAAACTTTGAAAATTCATTCAAATTTAACCAACATCAATAGCTTGATACTTTTGCTTCCAAAGGAAAAATACCTGTTTAATCTATTGGAACCATCAGTTGTAGGTTATCTACCATGGGTTTAGCTGTGAAAGCGGTGAAATGTTAAATGGCAAAATGTCGGAAAAGTCTAATACATCATTTTGGAAAACTCAGAGTATTGTAATAATTATAATCTTTTTCAGAGTATTGTACCCTTCATTCACTGGAAAAAAGAAACAGATCATATGAATAAACAATCCTATTATTGATAATCATTCTACCTTGTGTGACTGGGGGCATGGCCTCGAGTACACATGCAGCGGTTGATTTCAGACAGGAATGTATGCATTATCTAATGTAGGTTAAGATTTCTCCATCAGAACACTTAAATAGCCTCAGACTGAGTAGGAGTTGTAATTTACATTTGAGAAACATGTCTTATCTGTTGATTTTGAAATAAGAACCCATAAATTAAATAAAAATCTGTCAGAAGTGCCAATTTCGTTCATGTTTAACCGTCTATTCAGAGTCAAAGTTTGTTTATCGCAAGATTTCAACAAAACAGGCACATTAGAACATTCTATACAGAATAATGGTTATATTCTGATTGGAGAAAAATATATTACTCACCCAGGCACAGAATAAATACAATCACTATCCGAGTTACAACCTAGATCGGTTACGACCAACTACGTAGTTTTAAGTCGGATATTTAACAGTAAGTGACGAAACCACCCAACACTTGCTATTAATTCATGTGAAGTGTGTTCTTCACATGCACGTTCTTTCAACAGGCGAAATAAACCTGTAGCCTTACTTTGCACTGCTCGCAACATCACTTTCACATTTCTTTGCCTATTAGCTTCCAACCACGTGTATAGCAACTTTTTCCATCGAAAATCGATCCTTCACGCTGTTGAGATGTTACTGTGACGGTATCTAGTCACTGAGTGTAGCAGTAGAATGCTGTGAGTGTGAGATGCTGGGATATAGTTGTGTCAGCACAATCTTACGCGCTGCGCTGCCAGACTTGTACAGTAAACTCATAATGGGCATCTGCTGGACATGGTCGTAACTCGCATATGTCCTAACTCGGATAGTGATTGTATATGTCTGGCAGCGCAGCGCGGCATGTTGAGGGAACATGCAGGTGAAGAATACGCTTCACATGAATTCGTAGCGAGTGCTGGGTGGTTTCGTAGCTTACTGTTAAATATCCGACTTGCGACCAATTCGACTTATGACTGGTTGGTTGGAATTGATCTAGGTTGTAACTCAGACAGTGATTGCACAGTAAACTCATAATAGGCATCTGCGAGATGTGGTCGTAAATATGGGTTGTCGTAACTTGGAGAGTGATTGTAGATCAGAAATGACAGCATCCTACTCGCACGTGTTCATCATGGTGGTGGCCATCATGGTGTGATGGTCAGTACCACTTTTTTGAGGGGGACTCACAATTAAATCGCCTGGCACGTCACGCTAGTTTATTCTTGAGTTTTGATTCAAATTTCACTTTAAACTAGACAAAAATTTCTAAATTTTGGTACCTAGATTGTCAGGATTATGTTGTACCAATTTTTAAAGAACCTGCAATCTTCTTGGGGATACAGGAATCCCTCGCTACTTCACACTTCAATTCATGAGGCTTCAGTGCATCGCGTTATTTATTCTTATTTTTATTTTTCCTTCGGAAGCATTCATCGAATTAAAAAATGTGAGGCGCTCCACTGAATGTAGGTGCTTGTCACATGGACTACTTTTGAGAAAATGGCCAAAAAAGTAAAAATGGTCTTTTTTTTCTTCTTTTTTTCCAGGTCTTTTATTGTTTTAAATGCAGCCATGAGGGGGGGGCCACTAACCAGTGTCTCTTCCCCTCATGCCGGTCCCAAGCCCGGAGAAATGCAGAGGGTTGTGTCAGGAAGGGCATCCGACGTAAAACCAATGCCAAACTTTTATGATGCAAATCAGAAGTATTACCCCCATACCGGATCGGTCGAGGCCCGGGTTAACAATGACCGCCATCAGTGCTGTCAATCAACAGGGTGCTGATGGAAATTGGACTACTGTTGGTCGAAGAAGGAGAGGTGGGAGGCGTGTCCGTAGGCAGAGAGAGAAGAGGAAAGGCATGAGTCTAGGACTGAGAGTGGGGACTTTGAATGTTGGAACTATGCAAAGAAAAGGTAGAGAGCTGGCTGACATGATGCAGAGGAGGAAGGTGGACATACTGTGTGTTCAGGAGACCAGGTGGAAATGTAGCAAAGCTAAAAGTTTAGGAGCAGGGTTTAAGCTATTTTATCATGGTGTGGATGAGAAGAGAAATGGAGTAGGGATCATCTTGAAGGAGGGGTTTGTCAGGAATGTTCTAAAAGTGAAGAGTGTCAGACAGAGTGATGAGTCTCAAGTTAGAAATTGAAGGCGTGATGCTCAATGTTGTTAGTGCTTATGCCCCACAGGCAGGATGTGAGCTAGAAGAGAAGGAGAGATTCTGGAGTGACTTAGATGAAGTGATGCAGAGTACCCCCAGAGGTGAAAGAGTGGTCATTGGTGCAGACTTCAATGGACATGTTGGTGCAGACAACAGAGGGGACGAGGAAGTGATGGGCAGGTTTGATATCCAGGACAGGAACGCAGGAGGACAGATGTTGATAGATTTTTCAAAAAGGATGGAAATGGCTGTGGTGAATACTTTTTTCCAGAAGAAACAGGAGCATAGGGTGACTTATAAAAGCGGAGGTAGGAGTACACAGGTAGACTACATCTTGTGTAGGCGATGTAATTTGAAGGAAGTCAGTGACTGCAAAGTAGTAGTGGGTGAGAGTGTTGACAGACAGCATAGGATGGTGGTGTCCAGGATGACACTGATGGTAAGGAAGATGAAGAAGGCAAAGTGGTGGAAGCTGAAAAAGGAAAAGTGTCGTGTTGTCTTCAAAGAGGAGTTGAAACAGGCTTTGGGTGGCCAGGAAGTGCTTTCAGATGACTGGACAACCACAGCAAATGTGATCAGGGACACAGGTAGGAGAGTACTTGGTGTGTCCTCTGGAAGGAAAGTAGATAAGGAGACTTGGTGGTGGAATGAGGAAGTGCAGGAGTGTGTACAAAGGAAGAGGTTAGCTAAGAAAAAGTGGGACATAGAGAGGACCAACGAGAGTAAACAGGAGTACAGGGAGACACAGCGTAAGGCGAAAGTAGCAGTGGCTAAGGCCAAACAGAGGGCGTATGATGACTTGTATGATAGGTTGGACAGTAAAGAGGGAGAAAATGATCTATACAGGTTGGCACAGCAGAGAAATTACAGATGGGAAGGACGTGCAGCAAGTTAGATTGATAAAGGACAGAGAGGGAAATGTATTGACTGATGACAGAAGTGTGCTGGGAAGATGGAAAGAGTACTTTGAAGAGCTGATGAATGAGGAAAATGAGAGAGAAAAAAAGAGTAGAAGAGGTGACCATTGAGGAGCAGATGTAGCAAAGATCAGTAAGGGTGAAGTGAGAAGAGCATTGAAGAGGATGAAGAATGGAAAGGCAGCTGGTCCTGATGACATACCTGTGGAGGTATGGAAGTGTCTAGGAGAGGTAGCAGTACATTTTCTGACAAGAACATTCAACAAGGTCCTAAAGAGTGAGCAGATGCCGGAGGAGTGGAGGAGAAGTGTGCTGGTGCCCATTTTTAAGAACAAGGGAGACGTGTAGAGTTGCGGCAACTACAGAGGGATAAAGTTGATGAGCCATACGATGAAGTTATGGGAAAGAATAGTGGAAGCTAGACTAAGGGCAGAGGTCAGCATTTGTGAAGAAAAGTTTGGTTTCATGCCAAGAAAGAGCACCACAGATGCAATGTTTGCTTTGAGGATGTTAATAGAGAAGTACAGAGAAGGTCAGAGGGAGCTACATTGTGCCTTTGTTGATCTGGAAAAAGCATATGACAGGGTGCCAAGAGAAGAACTGTGGTATTGCATGAGGAAGTCTGGAGTGGCAGAGAAGTATGTTAAGAGTGGTGCAGGACATGTATGAGAGATGTAAGACAGTGGTGAGGTGTGCTGTCGGTGTGACAGAAGAGTTCAAGGTGGAGGTGGGACTGCATCAAGGGTCAGCTCTGAGCCCCTTCTTGTTTGCTATGGTGATGGACAGGCTGACAGACGAGGTGAGACAAGAATCTCCATGGACTATGATGTTTGCAGATGACATTGTGATCTGTTGTGAGAGCAGAGAACAAGTGCAGGAAAATCTAGAGAGGTGAAGGTATGGTCTGGAAAGGAGAGGAATGAAGGTTAGCCTCATAAAATCAGAATACATGTGTGTGAATGAGAAGGACCTAGGAGGAACGGTGATGTTACAGCGAACAGAAATAACGAAGGTGGAGGATTTTAAGTACTTAAACTCAACAATCCAGAGCAATGGAGAGTGTGGAAAAGAGGTGAAGAAGCGTGTGCAGGCAGGCTGGAATGGTTGGAGAAAAGTGTCCGGTGTGATGTGCGATAGGAGAGTGTCAGCAAGAATGAAGGCAAAAGTGTACAAGACGGTGGTGAGGCCAGCGATGTTGTATGGCTTAGAAACAATGGCACTGAGGAAAAGGCAGGAGGCAGAGCTGGAGGTCGCGGAGATGAAAATGTTGAGGTTTTCTCTGGGAGTAACGAGGATGGCTAGGATCAGAAATGAGTATATCAGAGGGACAGCCCATGTAAGATGTTTTGGAGACAAAGTCAGAGAGGCTAGATTGAGATGGTTTGGACATGTACAGAGGAGGCATCGTGAGTATATTGGCAGTAGCATGCTGAGGTTGGAACTACCAGGCAGAAGGCCTCGAGGAAGACCAAAGAAGAGATTTATGGATGTGGTGAAGGAAGACATGAAGGTCGTTGGAGTCAGAAAAGAAGATGCAGAGGACAGGGTGAGATGGAGGCAGATGATTTGCTGTGGCGACCCTTGAAGGGAGCAGCCGAAAGTAAAAGAAGAAAGAAGAGTCTTTTATTGTTTTAATACTGATGATTTTGGCATACAGCTCATGAAAACCCAAAATTCCAATCTCAAAAAATTAGCATATCTGAAATGGTACTCTAAATGAGCTGCAATCGTCTGAATCAACCAATTAACTCTAAACACCTGCAAAAGATTCCTGAGACTTTTAAAAACTCCCAGCCTGGTTCATTACTCAAAACCGCAATCATGGGTGAGACTGCTGACCTCACTGCTTTCCAGAATGCCATCATTGACACCCTCAAGCAAGAGGGTAAGACACAGAAAGAAATCTCAGAGCGAATAGGCTGTTCCCAGAGTGCTGTATCAAGGCACCTCAGTGGGACGTCTGTGGGAAGGAAAAAGTGTGGCAGAAAACGCTGCACAACCAGAAGAGGTGACCGGACCCTTGAGGAAGATTGTGGAGAAGGGCCGATTCCAGACCTTGGGGGACCTGTGGAAGCAGTGGACTGGGCTACAGATGCGGCATTGCCCAGGTCAAGCCACTTTTGAACCAGAAACGGCAGCAGAAGCACCCAACCTGGGCTACAGGGAAGCAGCACTGGACTGTTGCTCACTGGTCCAAAGTACTTTTTTCGGATGAAAGCAAATTTTGCATGTCATTTGGAAATCAACAGTCATTGATGGTCTGGGGTGCCATGTCAGCTGCTGGTGTTGGTCCACTGTGTTTTATCAAGGGCAGGGTCAATGCAGCTAGCTATCAGGAGATTTTGGAGCACTTCATGCTTCCATCTGCTGAAAAGCTTTATGGAGATGAAGATTTCATTTTTCAGCATGACCTGGCACCTGCTAACAGTGCCAAAACCACTGGTAAATGGTTTACTGACCATGGTATTACTGTGCTCAATTGGCCTGCCAACTCTCCTGACCCATAGAGGATATTGTGGGATATTGTGAAGAGAAAGTTGAGAGACACCAGACCCAACACTGTGGATGAGCTTAAGGCCGCTATCGAAGCATCCTGGGCCTCCGTAACACCTCAGCAGTGCCACAGGCTGATTGCCTCCATGCCACGCCACATTGAAGCAGTCATTTCTGCAGAAGGATTCCCAACCAAATATTGAGTGCAGAACTGAACATAATTATTTGAAGGTTGACTTTTTTGTATTAAAAACACCTTTTTTTAATTTTTATTTTTTATTATTGGTCGGATGAAATATGCTAATTTTTTGAGATAGGAATTTTGGGTTTTCATGACCTGTATGCCAAAATCATCAAAATTAAAACAATAAAAGACCTGAAATATTTCAGTTGGGGTGGATGCAATGAAATCTAAAATATATGAAAGTTTAATTTTTATCAGTATATTACAGAAAATAATGAACTTTATCACAATATGCTAATTTTTTGAGAAGGACTAGTAGATGTTAAATTCGACGCTGGAATTCGGCTTTGAAGATTATTACTCTCTGTCTCTCTGTCACATACACATACACACACACACACACACACACACACACACAGTGTGCAAACGGTAAAATTAGCAGCATCCAGATGAACTAGTGCAATTTAAATAGAAGAAAGTACAGTATATGAAGGGAATGGGGCAAATGAGTGCAAATCGTGGGTTGTTTAGTTTTGTACAAAAATTGGTCAAGACCTTTCAAATCCTTAAATGTTTCATACCTTTTACATATAAACAAACTGATGATGATACCAGCTGTGGAGTGGCTCACAAAGAAGGAAATGAATACCCAAATTTCACTATAGCACGGAATGCAATGATCGTGGCGGAAAGGCACGGAACGCAGTCTAGGGAGGAGCTTCGGCATTTTTACATGGAAAATGGGTCAAAATCTTACGGAAAATTGTACATTCGGAACACTTTTGGGAACGTTCACGGCATGTGCGGAACAGGCATGGAAAGACTATGGTGCAATTTAGGAAGACATATGGAAAAGTGCATGGTTTAAATGCGGAACAACTACGAATTGCTACAGATTGCAAAGGAAGACTTTCGGATAATTCACGGATCATTCACGGAAAGCATGGAACACTCGAGGAATAACTACAGCGCTATTCCATTTGAGAAGGAAGACCTTGGAATGATTGTGGAAACACGCGGAATGAAAGCGGAACGTTTACGTTCAACACGGAGTGACTGAGGAATACCCGGTGTAACCACGTTTCAATACGGAAAAATCGGCAAAGATCAAAGGATTTGCTCTTAATTCTGCCTATAAATTCGTGGCTTCGACCAAGGAATCTCATTCTGCCAATCAAACACGTACTGGAAACACCAAGAAGCTCTCCCAAAATGGACAAGCCTGACTTGGAACTGCTTCACGTGCTGCTGTTGCTTCATCAATACACCAGAATGCAACGAAACATTGACCAACATTGAAACATTGAAAAAAGGAGATACACACCCAAACGCTTCTGGTACGTCCATGGCTAAGGGTGGAATGAAGAATTGGTCTAGGGAACTCTGACAACCTTATGGAAGAGCTCTGTTTCAAAGACAAGCAATCCTTCAATTATCTCCAGGTCCCACCTGAGCTGTTCAAGTTGCTGATGGTTTTGGCTCCTCCACAGACAAAGAAGGATACTAACTTCAGAAGCGCACTCGGTCCTGGTCTGAAACTAGCTGTCACCATGCGTCATCTGGCCTCGAGCGACAAGTATCCAACTCTGGCTTTCAACTCCAGGCTATCTCGTCACACTCTCGCAAGTTTCCTACCAGAGGTCTGTCAGGACATCATCGATCACTACAAATACAAGGTCGTACATTGTCCACCTGCTGTGCAGGAATGGAAACCATTCGGCTGGGATTTCCAAGATAAATGGAACCTGCCTCATGCCGTTGGAGCCTTGGATGGGAAAAACATAGCCATTAGAAGACCACTATCTTCTGGTACCTTTTACCACAACAACAAAGGATTTTTCTCCATTGTTCTGCTAGCACTGGTAGACACCAACTACAGGTTCCTCTGGATCGACGTCGGTGGCATGGGCCACATGTCTGATACCCAGATATTCAATGCCTCGGAGCTGAAAGAATGCATCGGAGATGGTACCATTAACTTCCCCACACCACAGCCTCTGCCCCAAGACGACACTGACATGCCATACTTCATTGTTGGACGATGCTTTTGCTTTCAGGAAGTACCTTATGAAGCCATATTCCAGGCGAGCCCTTGCAGAGGAAGAATTGGTGTACAACTACAGAGTATCCAGAGCACGTTGAGTCGTGGAGAATGCGTCTGGCATCTTGGCCAATCGTTGGCAGTTCCTACTGCCTACACTACAACAAGGACCAGATGTCGTCAGACTTATGGTTAAAGCTGCTGTCTGTCTTCATAATATCATTAAGATGAGATGCACTGTCACCCAGGATGCAGTTTTGGACCGAGATGATAATCATGATGACCACAACATTATTCCAGGACAGTGGCATGAAATGGCTAATATGCATGACTTGGAACATGTGGTGGGTCCCAATAGAGGCCAAGAAACAGAGAGAGTACCTGAAGTAGTTCTTCAACAGGGAAGTTTGAAAAGTCTCTTGGCAGCCGTATGCCACCAGGCAGGCGAAAGTGTAACCATGAACAATGGTCCTTCATTGAACTACCTAGGTATATGCTGGTTTGTGGTGTTGGTGTAATTGTGTGTTGTTATTGACTTTTGTTTATATTAAAGTTTTTTTTAAATTTTAACTTTGATTTATTACTGCCTAGTGTCAATATATTCCTACTATTTGCCCCTTCAACAAATCATTCTTAACTACAAAAAATGCACAGAAGTAAAAACCACAGTGATTATAATTTCAAAACGTTATTACATGAACATTAACAAATAGAAAAAAATAAATAGAAATCAAAAATGACAATAGTTTCACGGTTCACTGGTGGAGTTAGAGTCCTTCGAGTCATCACGGCACCATCTGAGCACACTGGAAATGTTCGACAGGCTGGGCTCACTTCCATTTGTGTCTCTAGCCGCAGGGGTGGTTGCAGGCGTCGATGTACATGTGACCGGAGGGCAACTGACTGGTCTGCTGGGTTGTTGTGGGCTCTGTTGTGTTACCCACCTCACATTTTGAGGTCCCCAGACAGCTGCATGGTCCACTGCGTCGGTGGGGGTTGCCAGTAATGCTGCTGATGCCACTGGTGGTGCAGAGGTGGTGGTTGATGATGCTGCGACTGCTGCTGGTGGTGTTGCTGTGAATAATGCTGATGCTGGAGCTGCTGCGACTGCTGCTGCGTATGAGGGGGGTTACTCCTGTTCGCTTTGTCGTCAAGGGTGGACATTTCAGATATAGACTTTTGCCTTCGAGCAGGATCCTGTTGTAACGGGTTTTGTGGCGAGGGGGATGATGGGTGTTGCCTCTTCTGCCTGCTGGAGGTTGATAGCTGCACTGTCCTCTGCCCCCTCTGACGTTGATGGCAGTGGAGATTCTCCAGTGGTCGTGGACATGGAACTGCCGGAGCCAGCTGCAGCAGCAAACTTGGCATTCAAGCATTCCTCTGGCATCTGCTCACTCTTTAAGACCTTGTTGAATGTTCTTAGACACTTCCATACCTCCACAGGTATGTCATCAGGACCAACTGCCTTTCCACTCTTCATCCTCTTCAATGCCCTCCTCACTTCACCATTACTAATCTTTGCTACTTCCTGGTCCCCAACAGTCACCTCTTCTACTGTATTTTTTTTTTTAACTCTCTCATTTTACTCATTCATCAACTCTTCAAAGTACTCTTTCCATCCTCCCAGCACACTTCTGTCATCAGTCAATACACTTCCCTCTCTGTCCTTAATCACTCTAACTTGCTGCACGTCCTTCTCATCTCTATTTCTCTGCTGTGCCAAACTGTATAAATCATCCTCTCCCTCCTTACTGTCCAACCTGTCATACAAGTCATCATACACCCTCTGGCCTTTGACACCGCTACCTTCGCCTTACGCCAGGGGTGTCAAACTCGTGCCACAAAAGGCCACGTGGCTGCAAGTTGTTGTTTCGGCCAAGCCGCAGCGCACCTGACTTGCAGTGTTCAGGCAGTTGATTGGTCAGTCTCTTTACAGAGCCACTCCACCAAATGTGAACCACTCCACCGAAAGTAGGCTCTTGGGTCCAAAAATGATGGTCCAGCTCTTGGGACCGGGGATTTAGCTCAGTTGGTAGAGCGTCTGCTTTATCCTCCGGAAGGGGTGAGTTCGAATCCGGCCACGTCATATCATAAGACGTTAAAATTTGGGAGTTGTTGCTACCTGCATCGCGCTCAGCATCAAAAGGATAGAACAATGCAATATTCTCATGCGCATTGAGCACATGTTTGTATGAATAATGCGCTATACAAGCATCCATGGAATAATAATAATTAAAAAAAGAGATTTTTACACAGTCAGATAAAGCTGCAAAATGCAGAAAAAAAGTTTTTGTCAATACCTTGAAAACTGAGCGAGCTATGCCATTTCTTGTGTCAGCATTCAACTAAAAATTTCAAAAGACGTTTTAGAGAAAAATGAGAAGACAAAGTCGGAGATAAGTTCTGCATATGGTATACTAGAGTCCGGAAGTAAACTGGAAGTTAACGTGTGACGGGCACTGCGCATGTGCAAGCCCAAGCTGACCAATCAGTGTGCTCGTTTCAGATCTTCCTTAGCAACTAGCCTGCATTGTTTATGTGCATATTGTCTTTATAACCTTTATTTTATTCACTGAAACAGCATTTTAATATTAAAACAGTATCCAAAATGGAGACGACTTCACGACCATTTTTCTGGTGTATGGATTATAGTGTCTTGTACCGAACTCAATGGTTTTCATTGCAATTATTCACTAAGTTTGGTACTGCTTTTATCTAGTTTTATGAGGGTACTCGTCAGAAAAATGGGGGGAAAAAAGACATTTTTAGTTAGTTTAGTCGATTTCACTTGAGCAAGTGATGGTTGAATTCTTGTTTTAATAGTCTATGCAAAAATCTGAATTTCGATTAAAAAATGACCACTTTTACTTTGTTGGTCATTTTCTCGAAAGTAGTCCGTGCGACAAGTGCCTACTTTCGGTGGAGCGCCTCACAAATAAAGATGTATGGAACTCGACAAATACATTTAAGAAAATGAGGTTTGACAAGGACTACATAGAAATTGGCAGTAGGTAGAAATGATCTAAAGATGCTGTACAAGATAAAGAAAAAGCTGAACAATGGATTCAAAAATAATGTGCCAGTGAAAGATAAAAATGGAAAGGTTGTTAAGGGAGCGAGGCAGAAAACTTCTGCACTGGAGGGAACATTTCCAGTCAGTTTTGAACAGACCGGACCCCCCCCCAGCTAGCAGACATCCAGCTGGCAGATATACTAGTCCTCAAAAAATTAGCATATTGTGATAAAGTTCATTATTTTCTGTAATGTACTGATAAAAATTTAACTTTCATATATTTTAGATTCATTGCACACCAACTGAACTATTTCAGGTCTTTTATTGTTTTAATACTGATGATTTTGGCATACAGCTCATGAAAACCCCTATGATCCCTATCTCAAAAAATGAGCATATTTCATCCGACCAATTTAAAAAAAAAAAAATTTTAATACAAAAATGTCAATCTTCAAATAATTATGTTCAGTTCTGCACTCAATACTTGGTCGGGAATCCTTTTGCAGAAATGACTGCTTCAATGCAGCGTGGCATGGAGGCAATCAGCCTGTGGCACTGCTGAGGTGTTACGGAGGCCCAGGATGCTTCGATAGCGGCCTTAAGCTCGTCCACAGTGTTGGGTCTGGTGTGTCTCAACTTTCTCTTCACAATATCCCACAGATTGTCTATGGGCTTCAGGTCAGGAGAGTTGGCAGGCCAATTGAGCACAGTAATACCATGGTCAGTAAACCATTTAGCAGTGGTTTTGGCACTGTGAGCAGGTGCCAGGTTGTGCTGAAAAATGAAATCTTCATCTCCATAAAGTTTTTCAGCAGATGGAAGCATGAAGTGCTCCAAAATCTGATAGCTAGCTGCATTGACCCTGCCCTTGATAAAAACACAGTGGACCAACACCAGCAGCTGACATGGCACCCCAGACCATCACTGACTGTGGGTACTTGACACTGGACTTCAGGCATTTTGGCATTTCCTTCTCCCCAGTCTTCCTCCAGACTCTGGCACCTTGATTTCCAAATGGCATGCAAAATTCGCTTTCACCTGAAAAAAGTACTTTGGACCACTGAGCAACAGTCCAGTGCTGCTTCTCTGTAGCCCAGGTCAGGCGCTTCTGCCGCTGTTTCTAGTTCAAAAGTGACTTAGCCCAGTCCAGCACTTCCACAGGTCCCCCAAGGTCTGGAATCGGCCCTTCTCCACAATCTTCCTCAGGGTCCGGTCACCTCTTCTGGTTGTGCAGCATTTTCTGCCACACTTTTTCCTTCCCACAGACGTCCCACTGAGGTGGCTTGATACAGCACTCTGGGAACAGCCTATTCGCTCAGATTTCTTTCGGTGTCTTACCCTCTTGCTTGAGGGTGTCATTGATGGTCTTCTGGACAGCAGTCAGGTTTGGCAGTCTTACCCATGATTGCGGTTTTGAGTAATGAATCAGGCTGGGAGTTTTTAAAAGCCTCAGGAATCTTTTGCAGGTGTTTAGAGTTAATTTGTTGATTCAGATGATTAGGTTAATAGCTCGTTTAGACTACCTGAACATGATATGCTCATTTTTTGAGATAGCAATTTTGGGTTTTCATGAGCTGTATGCCAAAATCATCAGTATTAAAACAATAAAATAAATAGTTCAGTTGGTGAGCAATGAATCTAAAATATGAAAGTTTATTTTTTCTCAGTGCATTACAGAAAATAATGAACTTTATCACAATATGCAAATTTTTTGAGAAGGACTAGTCGTTCTTGACATCTGCACTGATCCACGGAGCCTGGAAGTATAAACGGCAATTAAATCAATTAAAAGCACCAGGGGCAGATAGGGTAACAGCAGAGATGTTGAAGGCAGATTTAAATTTGACAGCTCCCATTCTGACGGAGATCTTCAGTCAGGTTTGGGAGAAGGCCAGATCGCTAGAAACGTAGAAAACTTCTAATCTTTAAGTTGCACAAAAAGGGAGATCTTGGAGATTACAATAACTGGAGGGGCATACTACTTTCTCTCAGCAGCAGAATCTTCAGCAAGATTGTGCTGACAAGACTGATGACAGCCCTTGAGAAAGATCTCCGACCACAATAAGTGGGTTTCCGCCATGGGCGATGCTGCTCGTAGCACATCTTTACTCTGCGCCAGATTCTAGAACAAAGCAATGGGTGGAAGAAAGTTGGCACAATATACAAATTGTGAATAAAAACTGAATGCAATGAAGGTGTAAGTGCCGAATAGAACATGGATGATGGTCAAAAGTTTAAACTGAGAAAATATATCATTTCAAGGGAAGAATAAGTTTATTGTATATGATGGTGTCACCAAATCTCAAAATAAGTTTGGACAGGTAGTGATAAGAGGCTGGAAAAGTCAATTGCACTTTTATAACATACAGCTGGAAAACCAATTACCACTAATGAGGTCCATTGGCAACGTGGCTAAGTATAAAAAGTGGCAGTGTCTCTCGGAAGTGAAGATGGGTAGAGGATCACCAATTCCCCCAATGTTGCAAAGAAAGATAGTGCAGCAATATCAGAATGGTGTTTCCTAGTGAAAAATTGCAGAGTTTGAAGTGATCGTCAGGTACAGTGCATAACATCATCCAAAGATTCAAAGAATCTGGAACAATCTTTGTGCGTAAAGGTCAAGGCTGAAAAACCATACTGGATGCCGTGATCTTCGGGCCCTTAAATGGCACTGCACCACAAACAGGAATGCTACTGTAAGGGAAATCACAGAATGGGCTCAGCAATACTTCCAGAAACCATTTTCGGTGAACACAATCCACTGTGCCATCGACAGTACAAAGAAGAATCCATTTCTAAGCAGGACCCAGAAGCACAGACATTTTCTCTGGGCCAGGAGTCATTTAAAATGGAGTGTGGCAAAGTGGAAAACTGTTCTGCGGCCAGATGAATCACGATTCAAAGTTCTTTATGGAAAATTGGGACGCCATATCATCTGGACTAGAGAGGACAAGAACAACCCAAGTTATCAGCTCTCAGTTCAGAAGCTGTATCTGTGATGATATTGGGGTTGCATGAGTGTGTGTGGCATGGGAAGCTTGAACATCTGGAAAGGCACCGTCAATGCAGAAAGGTATATTCAGGTTCGAGAACAGGGGTCGGCATCCTTTTGCCATTCAAAGAGCCATTTGGGCCAGTTTTCCACATTATAGAAAACACTGGGAGACACACATCCTTTTTTTGACATTTAAAATCAAATAACACTGCATATAATGTTCTCCCCCCTTTATCCTTCATGTTAATATAAAACAATGTGTCGCATTGATTTAAATGACCACAGAGACGATTAAATTACAATTCTGCTTGCAACAAAAAGATTTAGATTAAAAAAAAATTTCCAGCCTCCATGCGACCCTAATTAGGATTAAATGGTTCAGAAAATGAATGAATGTGTTCAAGTCCTCCTTGTATTTTTATAAAGAAAAAGAATATCTATCCCACGAAGCGAGGGGCGGGGAGCAGCCAGATGTGTAAACGGGTAGTCTATCTCATCATCACGCCCTTCGTGGGATTTTTTTTCTTTATTCGTTATATAAAAATTGTTTTGTGATAGTTTTAATTTACAAAAATGACAACACAAAGTATATGAAGATTTATTTTAAGAAGGAGCCTGCTCAACATTGTTTTAAATAATATTAATGCTTAATGTTGCACTGACCGACCCATTCTCAGAGTGGAGACTGAACCACACCCAGGCTTTTATTTTGTCACTGGAGGAGAGTTATTTAATTTGGAGATTGCTGTGTATAAACAAATCTCATCCACCGTCTCTACTTCAGCTGTGATTTCCGTTCCTGGATTACAAACCCTGGCGGTGGAAAAAATCTCTTGCCGTTCTGCTGATGGTGAGAACACTCCTTGCCATGAGCACAAAAATTTGGAAATCCACCAACACAGCAGATAAACAGTGAGACTCTCAATGTAGCTGATTAATATAACGGCATGTCCACAACAACACGCACACAATCACCCCGCCCACACCAAATAAGTATCCGCCCACACCCATGACTGTTAATTTTCATCTCTGTAATTTTCAACCATAAAAGAGCATTTTTGAAAGTGTACCCACTAGGTACCTAGGGGTGCCCGACCGTTGCAGGACTCTGCCTTAGGAAGATTCTCCCATCATTCAGGTGAAAGCTGGTTTAACTTTCTGGAAGCCCAAAGTGTTTGTGAGTAAATAAGCGGCAATTTCTTTTTGCAGTTAATGTTTGTGGTGCACCCGTCGGCAGCCGTAAAGTACATTATTATTTTGAAAAGCCACGGAAAGCACCAGAAAGGTGAAAGAGCCACGGGTTGCCGACCCCTGTTCTAGAACAACATGCACTCCCATCCAGACGTTGTCTCTTTCAGAGAAGACCATTTTTAAACATGGTAATGCCAGACCACATGCAGCATTAATTACATTATGGCTGCATAGGAAAAGGATCTAGGTATTGAAATGGCCGGCCTGCAGTCCAGATCTTTCACCTAAAGAGAGCATTTGGAACATCATAAAGAGGAAGGTGCAATGAAGAAGACCCAAGACAGTGGAACAGTTTGAGGCGTGAATGACAAGACAAGAATGGAACAGCATCCCTATTTCTAAACTTGAGAAACTTGTCTCCTCGGTCTCCAGACGTTTGCAGACTGCTGTAAGAAGAAGAGGAGATGCAATGATGAAAATGGCCTTGTCCCAACATTTTTGAGATTTGTTGACACCATGAAATTTAAAATGTTTTTTCCTTTAAAAATACCTTTTCTCAGCTTACACTTTTGACCCGGTCATCTATGTTCTATTCGGAATAAAATGTTGAAATTTGGCACTGCCACATCATTGCTTTCAGTTTTTATTCACAATTTGTATAGTGTCCCAACTTTTTTGGAATCCAGTTTGTACATCAATTTCATTGACTTGGAAAAGGCTTTTGAGAGCATCCACTTGAGAATCCTTCTGGAAGATTCTGAGGCATTATGGAGTCCCCGCAAAACTTGTCTAGGTTGTTGAAATGCTTTATAGCAACCTCAAATCCCAGGTGATCTGTGACACAGAGCTCACAGACACCTTCAATGTAAGCACAGGAGTGAAGCAGGGCATTTGATCTTGGATCAAAGATGTCAAATACAGGGGATGGCGAGGTGGAGATCGGGCTCAACTTGCAAAAGCCAGCCAGACCAACCCTTCACTCAGGAGCACGCAGAAGACAGGGAACATTCACCTGAAGATCAAGTTAAAAAATTTTCAAATCAAATGTGATTAGCATCCTTTTTGGATCAACGTTAACGGAAGGTGACCAAAACCATCAAAAATAAACTTGACGTCTTCCAGAACAGATGCCTTAGACGCATTCTACATATACAGTCACTAATGAAAAACTCCACCGAAGAACAGAAACCAAACCCATCTGCACAAAAGTTAAACGAAAACATTAGTGATGGATGGAACATGTGCTCCTCCTGCAGAAAACAGCCCTATCCAGATTCGTCCTACAATGGACTACAAAGAAAGTGAGGATGGCCTGAGGAGAATAGTTGTGAGGGAGATAAAGGGGAACGGTTGGACATGGGGCGAGCTCTAGTTGAGGCCTGATGTGCTACCTAAACACAAAGAGGACTAGTAGTAGTAGTAGAAGAATTAAGTGTAATCGTGCATCCTCCACAGTAGGTGGAAGTAGTGGTGCCCTCACAGTGTTCCCTATGGTGTAGAGAAAAATCACTGAGCAAATGATATGAAGTGCAGTAAACACTTTTTATAGTCATGTGGGGAGGGGGTGAATCCCCCCATAGGGGTGTCAGAAAATAATTGAGAAGCACTGCACAAGGCAATTCTCGGAGCACGGAGGAATGCACACGGAAGAATACGAGGCTAATCGGCTCGGAAAAGCCATTTCCCCAGCGGAGAACCCCCCAACCTTAGGATCAGCGATCCTGCGCCCTATCCACAAGACCACCACTGCCCCTAGAGCCAGTTGTGGATTATTGTAACATAATTTTAGACGTTGGCATGACATCACCACCAGACTCGAGTTTTGGTGTGTTTACAAAGTTTAAAAGGACACTTTACATCTAAGATGTCCATCACTGACCGCCTTCTTCAATATGCGGCCCAAGCAACTTGAATCGTACCTTCAGTAGGTTATAGATTACTTGGAGGAGAGCAGCGCAGGTACTTGCAGGCAGGTGAGCAGGACAAACAACGGGTGGTGTCAACATCCAATCATTTAATGAGGAAAAAGAAAGTACTTTTTAAAAAATGCAAAAAAAATGTGTAAATATCATGAAATAATGAAAAATCGTAAAGAACTGTGTACCTCCTATAGCTAATAAGTTCTGTTGTTATTGTTCCTGTGTTCAAGTGTGAGAGGTGATCATCTTAACTTTGTTTTACCATAACCTATCAAAATAAGGGCCTCTGTACAAAATAAAAGACCTGAACTTCATCTGAAAATAGAAGTCCCACAAAATTGAATTTGGTTTTTCCTGAGGTGTCAGGTTCAGTTAAAATGGGTTCTACCAGCAGAGGGTTCTCAGCAAGATCTCTTGATTCTGGTTAAACGGACCTTATATGTAGGGCGATGGATGTCGGGGTGTATGGATTTTCTCCTCAGAGGGCTGTGGTTTTGTTGTACATGTGACTGGGAGCTCGTTTTCTTTGCGGTAGTGTATACTGGTTGAGTCTGTGGCGTGCACTTGCGGTTTCTCATGACTGATTATAAAGTGGATCCATGATGGTCACTTTTACTCTGTTAAATTATTACCAGAATTGTTTTTCTGATCAGGGGTTCACTCTTTGCAGTGCATTGTGGGAGCATCAGACAGACCGCGACGATCCTGACGATGAACCGAGACTGTTTACGAACAGGAGATAAGGCCACGGTGCACTTCCGCTTCATTAAAACCCCGGAGTACCTGCACATCGACCAGAGACTGGTATTCAGAGAGGGCAGGACCAAAGCCGTGGGCACCATCACCAAGGTCCTGACGCCACACAAGCACACACGCACACACACACGTGCACAGGTGTGGAGGAGATTGAGATTTAAAAGTTATTGATATTTCCAGCTTCTTCAGTCAACCAATAATCAGCCTTCAAACTCCAAGCCTCCACAAATCAAAATGCAGTCAACCAAAAAACTGCTGAAGAGAGATGACCTTCAGATCACAGGGGAGGAGACACCCTGCTGTACTACTCCGCCCACCTCCATCACCCCACTGCACCAGGTCTCTCGACACACACATGCACGCACACACACCCTGTTCATCACCCCACTACTGTAGTGAAGAGTGCTATATGAATAGAAGGAGTGCGCCGGGACTGATCCCCCACCTTCACCATTTAATAATAATGCTTCTCTAATCACTTCCTCTCTCTCTCTCTCTTCTCCACACATCTCCTTTCTCCAAATCCTCCCATTTTATTATTTCTTCAACACCCCCCTCCCCCAACCAACACCCCCTTACATCCTTCCCGTATTATTTATCGTGTTTATTTTCTGCTTACGGTCTCAGACTGAGGGAGACGAAGATGCTCAGACAAAAGACTTAAAGGTAAAGTGAGACGTCTCAAGTTGGAGTGTGAGAGAAATAAGAGAACAGGTCCCGCCCTTTAACCTTCAGCTTCAGACCCACAGTGTAGATTTTGTGGACGGGGTTATCATCACTTGGAGTATTAAACACTGTTGTGTAAATATTCAGTGTTTATTGCACTCGAGGAAAATATTTAAAATGAACGTTTCATGCTCGTATTCCTTAAACCTCATCGATGGATTCTGATTGGTCAGGTGGTGATGACTGTCGGAGAACAGCCTCTGACAGTGATGCAGGTTGAGGTTAATGTACTTATAGTTGCTATAGTAACAGCTCGTTCACATTTTATATAGTGTATTTTCTTTTCCCTTTTCAGCCAAAATCTGGAGGCAGGCGACGAGGCGGACAGAGGCACAAGGGGAAAAGTCAGTCGTCTGGCACGGCACCTGTTGGCGGTGCGGTCGGGGGCTATTGAACCTGATTCCACTCCATCACCGTTGATCCTTTAGCTTATAGAAGACGTGAAAAAGGGCAGCTGCCTCCGCCCACACGTTCATTTTACACTTCAACTCAAACGTGGATCCCAGCATCGTTTCCTCCTTACAGAACCACACAGAACCAACATGCAGTGTCCAGCACCATTTTAACTTATCAATGAACAGTGTGAGGTTAACATTGTTATTAAAGTCCTGAAACAGGAAACAGTGAAGGAACCATCATGCAGTTTCTGAGTTTTTCTGAATTTATTTATTTTTATTTTTTTTTAAATCATGGTGCTGCCTGGAGGAAGAGGAGGAAGGCTGTCTGCGTTCACCATCATGCACAACTAAACATCATGTTCTAGAAATGTCTGTAGATAATGTGTGACGGATAAAAGATAATACAATAAAAGTAGCCATCAGTGCCAAAACTGTCAGTTTACACTGGCTCGGTTCCGCACTACTTTCCTGAGAACGAGTCCATGAAGCTGCGTGGCGCTCCTCATTAAAACCTGATACAATGAGCACGGTCACCTGAGACTCCGCCTCTCGCCACTTAATGAAATTAAATAAAAAGAAAGCACGAGGAGACAGAAAACTCATTCATGTGTGGATGCGCCTTTTGTTTAAATCCACCGCCATGGTGTTTGGTTTCAGAGTTCAGTTCCGCAGCATTCGGTCATGTGACGTGTTGAAGTGTGCCTGGTGTACCGCGGCGTTGGGTTCCATGCGTCTTTTACCGCGGCGTTGGGTTTCATGCGTCTTGTACCGCGCTGATGTGAACTGAAGCTGTTGATGCCGTTAAACAGAAATAAATTGATCCACTTGGAGTGAAATTTTTTTCCATAGTCACTTTGGGGTTTATTTCATATTCAAATCATTGGCTGATGGTTTTTGAAGGTGGATCGTTTGTCTCTGGGATCATTTCAGAGGGTTCAAGCCATCGCGAGCAGCCTTGACGTCCAGTCTGGTTCGTTCCTCGGTTGTGAAGTCTCCTGCGGGTTTGGAAACTGAAAGCTGATCAGAAGGCTGAGGTGGTGATGGACCCGCCCCCCCTCCAATGAGCTTCTGCTGGGAGAATCTCTACTTTTGCAGATTTTCACACCGAAATTCACTTCATTTGGATCAGGATGAAACCAAACTGCACTGCATTGCCACTTTCACATGTACATGCTCACCAACTTGTGTGTGTGAGAAGTGCCGCACATGCACGTTAACCCTGACACAGCACCACTTGACTGCTGGATCATGAAGCTCACCATGATGTCAGGAGGCCCGAGTTGGGAATTTTTTTTAAATAAAAAAATGTCGTGCTGGTGGTGATAATTTCATTGTTTATGATTTAAAGTTGGATAAACGATGGGTGTGAGTGTGGCAGAAGGTGAACAGTTCCTCTGAGGGTCAGTGTGGTTCTCTCAACACCAGGAGCAACGTCTCCATCCCTCTGATATATCTCTCCAAATCAGAAACCCACAACGGGCACCTGCTGGAAAGAGATTCAAACAGTTCATCTCACCCAGAACCGTGAGAACAGATTCTACAAAAGGATGCAGTTTTGGCAAGGTTTGGATCTTTGGGAGAACAAAGTGGAGAATAAACACACACCCAGCTGCTGTATGTGAGAGAAGTGCACTGCGCATGAACGATAACGGAGTGGAGGAGATGCAAGAGGGGATGAAGATGAGGAAGAAAGGACCGGGGGAAGGGAGGGGGCTAAAAACAAGTTGAGATTCTTTTTGCCGAAGCAATTAATCTTACTATGGTCACAAGGAGCTGAGTGCCCATGTCAGCCAACTCTGGGTGGAAACAACATACCACCTCCAAAAATCTCAGTAATACATCCAAACAGAGCAGAAAATCAGTCTAATGTTCACACCTTTGAACGTGGAAGGAAACCAGTGTACCCAGAGGAATTTCACACAGAAATACCCTCACTGAGCCTGGAACCCAGAACTTTCTTGCTGTGAGGTGGACATGCTCACCATGCACCACTGTGCAGTGTCAGCAATAGAGACCTGAGCACCACGGGACCATCCTTTCCTCCTCACCCTCTTCACAACCAACTTCAGCTGCTGTGTGGAAATGGTGGTTGATCACAAGTACCGTGGGGTTCAAATTGAAAATAAACTGCACTTGGTTCCAAACAGTACTGCACTTTAAAAGGGCCCCGGGTCATCTTTTTTTGATGGGGGATGGAACTGGACTGTCGGCAGAAGCCACTGTGTCTTCTTTTCCTTTCGGCTTTTCCCTTCAGGGGTCGCCACAGCAAATCATCTGCCTCCATCTCACCCTATCCTCTGCATCTTCTACTCTTACTCCAACTACCGTCATGTCTCCTTCACCACAGCCATAAATCTTCTCTTTGGTCTTCCTCGAGACCTTCTGCCTGGTAGTTCCAACCTCGGCATCCTACTACCACTATACTCACAATCCCTCCTCTGTACATGTCCAAACCATCTCAATCTAGCCTCTCTGACTTTGTCTCCAAAATATCTTGCATGTGCTGTCCCTCTGATGTACTCATTCCTGATCCTATCCATCCTCGTTACTCCCAAAGAGAACCTCAACATTTTCAACTCTGCTACCTCCAGCTCTGCCTCCTGTCTTTTCCCCAGGGCCACTGTTTCTAAACCATACAACATCGCTGGCCTCAACACCGTCTTGTACACTTTTCCTTTCATTCTTGCCGATACCTTCCGATCACACATCACACCGGACACTTTTCTCCAACCATTCCAACCTGCCTGCACACGCTGCTTCACCTCTTTTCCACACTCTCCATTGCTCTGGATTGTTCATTCTAAGTACTTTAAAATCCTCCACCTTCTTTATCTCTGCTCCCTGTAACCTCACCGGTCCTCTGGGGTCCTTGTCGTTCACACACATGTATTCTGTCTTCCTGAGGCTAACCTTCATTCCTCTCCTTTCCAGGGCATACCTCCACCTCTCTAGATTTTCCTGCACTTCTCTGCTCTCACGACAGATCACAATGTCATCTGCAAACATCATAGTCCATGGGGAATCTTGTCTAATCTCGTCTGTCAGCCTGTCCATCACCATAGCAAACAAGAAGGGGCTCAGAGCTGACCCTTGATGCAGTCCCACCTCCACCTTGAACTCTTCTGTCACACCGACAGCACACCTCACCACTGTCTTACATCTCTCATACATGTCCTGCACCACTCTAACATACTTCTCTGCCACTCCAGACTTCCTCGTGCAATACCACAGTTCCTCTCTCGGCACCCTGTCATATGATTTCTCCAGATCCACAAAGGCACAATGCAGCTTCCTCTGGCCTTCTCTATTAACATATTCAAAGAAAAGACTGCATCTGTGGTGCTCTTTCTTGGCATGAAACTGAACTGTAGTTCACAAATACTGACCTCTGCCCTTCGTCCAGCTTTCAATATTCTTTACCATAACTTCATCGTATGGCTCATCAACTTTATCCCTCTGTAGTTGCCATCACCCTTGTTCTTAAAAATGGGCACAAGCACACTTCTCCATTCCTGCTCACTCTCTAAGACCTTGTTGAATGTTCTTGTTAGAAAATCTACTGCTACCTCTCCTAGACACTTCCATACCTCCACTGGTATGTCATCAGGACCAACTGCCTTTCCACTCTTCATCCTCTTCAATGCCTCCTCACTTGACCCTTACTAATCTTTGCAACTTCCTGGTCATCAACAGTCACCTCTTCTTTTCTCTCTCTCTCATTTTCCTCATTCATCAGCTCTTCAAAATACTCTTTCCATCCTCCTAACACACTTCGGTCATCAGTCAAGATGTTTCTCACTCTGTCCTGAATCACTTTAACTTGCTACATGTCCTTCCCATCTCTTCTGTGCCAACCTGTATAAATCATTTTCTCCCCCCTTACTGTCCAACCTAGAATACAAGTCATCATACGCCCTCTGTTTGGCCTTCGACTCACCATCAGCATCATCCTGCACACCACCATCCTATGCTGTTTGGCAACACTCTCATCCACTACTTTGCAGTCACTGACTTCCTTCAAATTACATCGCCTACACAAGATGTAGTCTACCTGTGCGCTCCTACCTTTGCTTTTATAAGTCACCCTATGCTCCCGTCTTTTCTGTAAGAAAGTATTCACCAGCAATTTCCATCCTTTTTGCAAAATCTATCAACATCTGTCCTTCTGCGTTCCTGTCCTGGATACCAAACCTGCCCATCACTTCCTCGTCCCCTCTGTTGCCTGCACCAACATGTCCATTGAAATCTGCACCAATGACCAGTGTTTCACCTCTGGGGGTACTCTGCATCACTTCATCTAACTCACTCCAGAATCTCTCCTTCTCTTCATGCTCACATCCTGCCTGTGGGGCATAAGCATGAACAACATTGAACATCACGCCTTCAATTTCTAACTTGAGACTCATCACTCTGTCTGACACTCTTTTCACTTCTAGAACATTCTAGAACACTTCTAGAACAAGTCCCTACTCTCAGTCCTAAACTCATGCCTCCTCTCTCTGCCGACGGACACGCCTCCCGCCTCTCCTTCTTTGATCTCTCCTTCTTTGACCTCTCCTTCGATCAACAGTAGTCCAATTTCCACCAGTACCCTGTTGGTTGACAGCACTGATGGCGGTCGTTGTTAACCCGGGCCTCGACCGATCTGGTAAGAAATTAGTATTGACGGTTCGCATTGTGTATTTTGGCAAGTTTTACGCTGGATGCCCTTCCTGTCCCAACCTTTTGCATTTATCCAGGCTTGGGACCGGCGTGAGGATGGATACTTGTTTGTGCCCATCCTCAGGACTGCAGAAGCCACTGTACATGTGTTTGTTTTTTCTCGATGTAGGGAAGCCAGACTGCTCATTTGAAGGTGGATGGGCTTTGTTTACTCTTTTGGCCCGGCTGGCTTCTGAAGGAATGCCCACAAAAAAAAAACAAAAACAAAAAAAAACCCACATTTCTTTTGTTTACTGAAATGTTACGGCTCGTAAGGAGCATCACTGTTGTACACCACATTTGATTTTGATAAAACTGGCCCTATCGGACTCCACCAGTTTATAGGTGCAGATCTCGGGCGTTCTCGATATAGATTTATAGAGCGTTGTCATTTCCTTTTTTCAGACCGTCATCTTTTTCTTTACTCTGTATGGAGCAGCAATGTGCACACAAGTTCCTCCGGGATCATAAAAGTACTGCAACTCTGGTTCTGGTGTGGATCGGCTGAAGAGGATGAGGTGAACATTGAGTGGAGCCGGACATTAGCGAACCGCTGGGGAAGGGAACTGCTGGAATGAAAAGACTTGACTTAAGATTGGTTGATTGGTTTATTTTGTTCTACGGGATACGTGTATATAAATGTATATACACACAACATACACAGAATAAAGAAACCCTGTAGAGCCCTGTGAATCCTCTATCAGCACGCACGCACGCACACAATCTTGGAGTGTAAACCCAAAAGGACCTGGTGAAGAGGGAGCACTGAATCCTCCTTTTGAAACCCAGGAAGTGTGTGAAGAACCCTGATCTCAGTGCAGCACCCTCCACAGAACACTGGCAGAACTACAACACTGATCCCAAACGATATCCCAGCTACAGCCATGCCTCCATACACATACGACACGAGAGTGTCGATGAGCCACGTGAGGAAAAATAAGTACATCAGCAATCACTCAGTTAGGATCAGATATACAGCAGTACAAAACACTTGCAGTAGAGGAATGTTTAGTCAACCCACACACCGACTCTGACAGACAAATCAACTGAAACCTCAGTAATGAAAAACAAAAAACCCCAAACATAAAACAGATGTGTATGTAAGCATTATGAATGAGTACACAACTGAAAAAATGGTTCTGTGTGTGGGGTGTGTGTGTGTGTGTGGGGGGGGGTTCTTTATCCATCGATGTCCCAGCTGAAGAGGTGATGTTTGACCAACATGTCCTGAACTCCCTCCTTCAAGGGTCTCTGCTCCTTTTCCTGCAGAAACATACACATTATATAACATACATACTCACTCACTTGCTCTCACATACACACACACAAATTGTGTGAGTGAGTGTGTGAGACAGTGTATGTGTGTGAGTGAGTTTGTGTGTGTGTCACACTAGATCGCACACGCACTCTCCCTCGCTCGCGCTTGCACTCACACGCGCGCTCTGCCACTCACTCACACGCGCGCTCTGCAACTCACTCACACGCGCACACTCAAGCACTCGTGCACACTCTCGCGCACACTCGCACAAACTCTGTCGTGCACACACTCACGCGCGCGCACTCTCACTCGCACGTGAACACTCTCGCGCGCACTCTGCCACTCGCGCGCACTCTGCCACTCGCGCGCACTCTGCCACTCGCTCGCGCGCACAGACACTCGCTCGCGCGTGCACTCTGACACTCGCGCTCACTCTCTCTCGCGCACTCTCTCTCTCGTGCGCACTCTCTCGCGCGCACTCTCACTCGTGTGCACTCTCACTCTCTCGTTTGCACTCTCACGCGCACACTCTCACTCTCTCGCGCACACTCTCACTCTCTTGCGCACACTCTCACTCTCTCGCGCACACTCTCACTCTCTCGCGCACACATTCTCACTCACACACCCTCTCTCTCCCCCTCACATGCGCCCTCTCACACACACACTCTCACTCCCTCACACACCATCTCTCACTCCCTCACACACACACTCACACACACTCTCTCTCACTCACACACTCTCTCACTCACACTCTCTCACTCACACACTCTCTCACTCACACACTCTCACTCACACACTCTCAAACACACGCACTCACTCTCTCACTAACTCACACCCTCTCTCACTAACTCACACCCTCAATCCCTCACACACACAATCCCTCACACACACAACCTCACACACACACACTCACTCCCTCACACACACACACTCACACTCTCACACACACACTCACACCCTCACACACACTCACTCCCTCACACACACACTCCCTCCCTCACACACACACTCACTCCCTCACACACACACTCACTCCCTCACACACTCACCCTCACACACACTCACTCCTCACACACACTCACTCCCTCACACACACTCACACTCACTCCCTCACACACACTCACTCTCACTCCCTCACACACACACACTCTCACTCCCTCACACACACACACACACACTCTCACTCCCTCACACACACTCTCACTCCCTCACACACACACTCTCACACACACACTCTCTCAGACACACTCTCTCAGACACACTCTCTCAGACAAACTCTCTCAGACAAACTCTCTCTTACTCACACTCTCTCACTCACACACAGACCATTTCTCACTCCCTCACACACACACACACACACACACACACACACTCATACACACTCACTCACACGCACACACCTCACTCACACGCACACACTCACACACACATTCTCTCACTCCCTCACACACACACACTCTCACTCCCTCACACACACACACTACCTCACACACAACCTCACTCCCTCACACACACACACTCACACACAACATCTCATTCACTCACACCCTCTCACTCACTCACACACCCTCTCACTCACTCACACACCCTCTCACTCACACCCTCTCTCACACACACCCTCTCACTCACTCACACCCTCTCTCTCACACACACACGCTCTCACACACACGCTCTCACACACACACTCCCTCACTTACACACACTCCCTCACTTACACACACTCCCTCACTTACACACACTCCCTCACTTACACACACTCCCTCACTTACACACACTACCTCACTTACACACACACACACACACGCTCTCACAAACACACGCTCTCTCTCACACACACGCTCTCTCACACACACACACGCTCTCACACACACACACACGCTCTCACACACACACACACGCCTCTCACACACACACACACACGCTCTCACACACACACACTCCCTCACACACACACTCCCTCACTTACACACACTCCTCACTTACACACACTCCCTCACTTACACACACTCCCTCACTTACACACACTCCCTCACTTACACACACTCCCTCACTTACACACACTCCCTCACTTACACACACTCCCTCACTTACACACACTCCCTCACTTACACACACTCCCTCACTTACACACTCCTCATACACACACTCCCTCACTTACACACACACTCACACTCACACACACCCTCTCACTCACACTCTCTCACTCACACACTCTCTCACTAAACACACTCTCTCACTCACACACTCTCTCACACACTCTCAGACACACACTCTCTCACTCACTTACACACACTCCCTCACTTACACACACTCCCTCACTTACACACACTCCCTCACTTACACACACTCCCTCCCTTACACACACTCCCTAACTTACCCACACTCCCCTCACTCACACACACACACACACTCTCTCACTCACACACTCTCTCACTAAACACACTCTCTCACTAAACACACTCTCTCACTAAACACACTCTCTCACTAAACACACTCTCTCAGACACACACACTCTCACACACAACCTCACTCACACACAACCTCACTCACACACAACCTCACTCACACACAACCTCACTCACACACATACTCTCTCACGAACTCACACACCCTCTCTCCCTCACACTCTCCCTCACACACTCACACACACACACTCTCACACACACTCTCACACACACACACGCTCTCACTCACACGCTTTCACTCCCTCACACCCCCTCACACACGCCCTCTCACACACACGCCCTCTCACACACGCGCGCTCTCACACACGCGCGCTCTCACACACGCGCGCTCTCACACACGCGCGCTCTCACACAAGCGCTCCCTCACTTACACACACTCCCTCACTTACACACACTCCCTCACTTACACACACTCCCTCACTTACACACACTCCCTCACTTACACACACTCCCTCACTTACACACACTCACACTCACTCACACTCTCTCACTCACACGCGCGCTCTCACACACGTGCGCTTTCACACACTGTGGGCTCTCACACACCGCCGGCTGCTCTCACACACGCCAAGGCTCTCACACACAGCACTCCCTCACTTACACACACTCCCTCACTTACACACTCACACTCTCAAACACACACACACAAACACTCACACTCTCTCACTCACACACAACCTCACTCACACACACAACCTCACTCACACACAACCTCACTCACACACAACCTCACTCACACACACAACCTCTCACACACAACCTCACTCTCACACACACACTCACTCCCTCAGACACACACTCTCATTCACTCACACACCCTCTCACTCACTCACACACCCTCTCACTCACTCACACACCCTCTCACTCACTCACACACACCCTCTCACTCACTCACACACCCCTCTCATTCACTCCCACACCCTCTCATTCACTCCCACACACCCTCTCATTCACTCCCACACACCCTCTCACTCCTCCACACCTCACTCCTCACACCTCTCACTCACTCACACCCTCTCACTCACTCACACACTCTCTCACTCACACACACACTCTCCCTCACTCACACACACACACTCACTCCCTCACACACACACTCTCCCTCACACACACACACTCTCCCTCACACACACACACACACCTCTCCCTCACACACACACTCACTCCCTCACACACACACACACACTCCACTCACTCACTCACTCACCACACACACACACACACGCTCACACACACGCTCTCACACACGCCTCTCACACACACGCTCACTCACTAACTCAGACGTTCTCACTCCCTCACACACACACACTCCCTCACACACACACACACACCCTCACACACACACACTCCCTCACACACACACACACTCCCTCACACACACACTCGCACACACAGGCACACTCACTCGCACTCACTCACGCACACACACGCGCCTCACACTCACGCCCTCACACTCACGCCTCACACACCCTCTCTCTCCTCACACCCTCTCTCTCCCTCACACACACACACTCCCTCACACACTCTCTCCCTCACACACCCTCTCTCTCACACACACGCTCTCACACACACACATGCTCTCACACACACCGTCTCTCCCTCACACAGACTCTCTCTCCCTCACACACACACACCTCCCTCACACACACACACACACTCCCTCACACACACACACACTCCCTCACACACACACACACTCCCTCACACACACACACTCCCTCACACACACACACACACTCCTCACACACACACACACACACACACACTCCCTCACACACACACTCCCTCACACACACTCACACCCTCCCTCACACACACTCACACCCTCCTCTCACACTCCCTCACACACACACACACTCCCTCACACACACACACACACACACTCCCTCACACACACACTCCCTCACACACACTCGCACACACAGGCACACTCACTCGCGCACTCACTCGCGCACTCACTCACGCACACACACGCGCCCTCACACACGCGCCCTCACACACGCGCCCTCACACTCACGCTCTCACACTCACGCCCTCACACACCCTCTCTCTCCCTCACACACCCTCTCTCCTCACACACCCTCTCTCTCCTCACACACACACACACTCCCTCACACACCTCTCTCTCCCTCACACGCTCTCTCTCACACACACGCCTCTCACACACACATGCTCTCACACACACACATGCTCTCACACACACCGCCTCTCTCCTCACAGACTCTCTCCCTCACACACACACACACACACTCCTCACACACACACACACACTCCCTCACACACACACACTCCCTCACACACACACACTCCCTCACACACACTCACACCCTCCTCACACACACTCACACCCTCCCTCACACACACTCCCTCACACACACTCACACCTCACTCCACACACTCCCTCACACACACACACACTCCCTCACACACACACTCACTCCCTCAGACACACACTCTCATTCACTCACACACCCTCTCACTCACTCACACACCCTCTCACTCACTCACACACCCTCTCACTCACTCACACACACCCTCTCACTCACTCACACACCCCTCTCATTCACTCCCACACCCTCTCATTCACTCCCACACACCCTCTCATTCACTCCCACACACCCTCTCACTCACTCACACCCTCTCACTCCTCACACCCTCTCACTCACTCACACCCTCTCACTCACTCACACTCTCCCTCACTCACACACACACACTCACTCCCTCACACACACACACTCTCCCTCACACACACACACTCTCCCTCACACACACACACTCTCCCTCACACACACACTCCTCCCTCACACACACACACACTCACTCACTCACTCACTCACTCACACACACACACGCTCTCACACACACGCTCTCACACACACGCTCTCACACACACGCTCACACACATCGCCACTCACTAACTCAGACGTTCTCACTCCTCACACACACACACTCCCTCACACACACACACACACCCTCACACACACACTCCCTCACACACACACACACTCCTCACACACACACTCGCACACACAGGCACACTCACTCTTGCACTCACTCACGCACACACACGCCCTCACACTCACGCCCTCACACTCACGCCCTCACACTCACGCCCTCACACACCTCTCTCTCCCTCACACACCTCTCTCTCCCTCACACACACACACACTCCTCACACACCCTCTCTCCCTCACACACCCTCTCTCACACACACGCTCTCACACACACATGCTCTCACACACACCGTCTCTCCCTCACACAGACTCTCTCTCCCTCACACACACACACTCCCTCACACACACACACACACTCCCTCACACACACACACACACTCCCTCACACACACACACACACTCTCACACACTCCCTCACACACACACACACACTCCCTCACACACACACACTCCCTCACACACACACTCCCTCACACACACACTCCCTCACACACACTCGCACACACAGGCACACTCACTCGCGCACTCACTCGCGCACTCACTCACGCACACACACGCGCCCTCACACACGCGCCCTCACACACGCGCCCTCACACTCACGCTCTCACACTCACGCCCTCACACACCCTCTCCCTCACACACCCTCTCTCTCCCTCACACACCCTCTCTCTCCCTCACACACACACACTCCCTCACACCCTCTCTCTCCCTCACACGCTCTCTCACACACACGCTCTCACACACACCCCTGCTCTCACACACACACATGCTCTCACACACACCGTCTCTCCCTCACAGACTCTCTCTCCCTCACACACACACACACACTCCCTCACACACACACACACACTCCCTCACACACACACACTCCCTCACACACACACACTCCCTCACACACACTCACACCCTCCCTCACACACACTCACACCCTCCCCTCACACACTCCCTCACACACACTCACACCCTCCTCACACACACTCCCTCACACACACACACACTCCCTCACACACCTCACACACACACTCCTCACACACACTCACACACTCCCTCACACACACTCACACACTCCCTCACACACACACTCACACACTCCCTCACACACACTCACACACTCCTCACACACACAAACACACTCCCTCACACACAAACACACTCCTCACACACACACTCACTCCTCACACACACACACTCACTCCCTCACACACACCTCACTCCCTCACACACACACACACACACTCACTCCCTCACACACACACACACACTCACTCCTCACACACACACACACTCCTCCTCTCACACACACACACACTCACTCCCTCACACACACACTCACTCTCACTCCCTCACACACACACACACACACACACACTCTCACTCCCTCACACACACTCTCACTCCCTCACACACACTCTCTCAGACACACTCTCTCACTCACACTCTCTCAGACACACTCTCTCACTCACACTCTCTCACTCACACACACAGACCATTTCTCACTCCCTAACACACACTCTCACACTCACTCACACGCACACACTCACTCACACACATTCTCTCACTCCCTCACACACACACACTCTCACTCCCTCACACACAACCTCACTCCCTCACACACACACACACTCACACACAACCTCACTCACACACACCCTCTCACTCACTCACACACCCTCTCACTCCACTCACACACCCTCTCACTCCTCACACACCCTCTCACTCACACACACCCTCTCACTCACACACACCCTCTCTCACACACACACACGCTCTCACACACACACACACGCTCTCACACACACACACTCCCTCACTTACACACACACACACGCCTCATACACACGCTCTCACACACACACGCTCTCACACACACACGCTCTCACACACACACGCTCTCACACACACACGCTCTCACACACACACGCTCTCACACACACACTCCTCACACACACACACTCCCTCACACACACACACTCCTCACACACACACTCCCTCACACACACACACTCCTCACACACACACTCCCTCACTTACACACACTCCCTCACTTACACACACTCCTCACTTACACACACTCCCTCACTTACTCACACACTCTCACTCACACTCTCTCACTCACACACTCTCTCACTCACACACTCTCTCACTCACACACTCTCTCACTCACACACTCTCTCACTCACACACTCTCTCACTCGCACACTCTCTCACTCGCACACTCTCTCACTCGCACACTCTCTCACTCGCACACTCTCAGACACACACTCTCTCACTCACACATAACCTCACTCACTTACACACACTCCCTCACTTACACACACTCCCTCACTTACACACACTCCCTCACTCTACACACACTCCCTCACTTACACACACTCCCTCACTTACACACACTCCCTCACTTACACACACTCCCCTCACTTACACACACTCCCTCACTCACACACTCTCTCACTCACACACTTTCTCACTCGCACACTCTCAGACACACACTCTCTCACTCACACATAACCTCACTCACTTACACACACTCCCTCACTTACACACACTCCCTCACTTACACACACCCCTCACTTACACACACTCCCTCACTTACACACACTCCCTCACTTACACACACTCCCTCACTTACACACTCCCTCACTTACACACACCTCCTCACTCACACTCTCTCACTAAACACACTCTCTCACTAAACACACTCTCTCTCACACACACTCTCTCACAAACTCTCTCAGACACACACTCTCTCAGACACACACTCACTCACTCACACTCTCACTCCCTCACACACACACACTCTCACTCCCTCACACACACACACTCTCACTCCCTCACACACACACACACACACTCTCACTCCTCACACACACTCTCACTCCCTCACACACACTCTCACTCCCTCACACACACACACTCTCCTCCCTCACACACACACTCTCACTCCCTCACACACACACTCTCACTCCCTCACACACACTCTCACTCCCTCACACACACTCTCACTCCCTCACACACACACTCACTCCCTCACACACACACACACTCTCTCAGACACACACTCTCACTCACTCTCTCACACACAGACCATTTCTCACTCCCTCACACACACACTCACTCCCTCACACACACACACTCCTCCCTCACACACACACACACACACTCCTCCCTCACACACACACACACTCTCACTCCCTCACACACACACACACACACACTCTCACTCCCTCACACACACACACACTCTCACTCCCTCACACACACACTCTCACTCCCTCACACACACACACACACACACTCTCTCTCAGACACACACTCTCACTCACACTCTCTCACTCACACACAGACCATTTCTCACTCCCTCACACACACACACAACCTCACTCACACACTCTCACTTCCTCACACACACACTCACTTCCTCACACACACACTCACTTCCTCACACACACACTCACTCCCTCACAAACACACACTCTCACTCCCTCACACACACACTCTCACTCCCTCACACACACTCACTCCCTCACACACAGTCTCACTCCCTCACACACACTCTCACTCCCTCACACACACCTCTCACTCCCTCACACACACTCACTCCCTCACACACACACACACACACACACTCTCAGACACACACTCTCACTCACACTCTCACTCACTCTCTCACACACAGACCATTTCTCACTCCTTCACACACACACACACTCACTCCCTCACACACACACTCTCACTCCCTCACACACACACACACACTCTCACTCCCTCACACACACACACACACTCTCACTCCTCACACACAGACCATTTCTCTACTCCCTCACACACACACAACCTCACTCACACACTCACTTCTCCACACACACTCTCACTTCCTCACACACACACTCACTTCCTCACACACACACACTCTCACTCCCTCACACACACACACTCTCACTCCCTCACACGCACACACACTCTCACTCCCTCACACACACACACTCTCACTCCCTCACACACACACTCTCACTCCCTCACACACACACACTCTCACTCCTCACACACACACACTCTCACCCTCACACACACACACACTCACTCTCCCTCACACACTCACTCACTCCCCCACACACACCCACTCCCTCACACACACACTCACTCCCTCACACACACACTCACTCCCTCACACACACACTCACTCCCTCACACACACACTCACTCCCTCACACACACACTCACTCCCTCACACACACACTCACTCCCTCACACACACTCACTCCCTCACACACACTCACTCCCTCACACACACACTCACTCCCTCACACACACACTCACTCCCTCACACACACTCACTCCCTCACACACACACTCACTCCCTCACACACACACTCACTCCCTCACACACACACTCACTCCCTCACACACACACTCACTCCCTCACACACACTCACTCCCTCACACACACACTCCTCCCTCACACACACACTCACTCCCTCACACACACACTCACTCCCTCACACACACACACACACACACACCCTCTCATTCACTCACACACCCTCTCACTCACTGACACACCCTCACTCACTCACACACACCCTCTCATTCACTCCCCACACCCTCTCATTCACTCCCACACCCTCTCATTCACTCCCACACACCCTCTCATTCACTCCCACACACCCTCTCACTCACACACTCTCACTCACTCACACACACACTCACTCCCTCACACACACTCACTCTCCCTCACACATACACACTCTCCCTCACACACACACACACTCTCCCTCACACACACACACACACTTTCCCTCACACACACACACAATCACTCCCTCACACACACACACTCACTCACTCACTCACACACACACACACGCTCTCACTCACTCACACACACACGCTCTCACACACACGCTCTCACTCACTAACTCCACGTTCTCACTACTCACACACACACTCCCTCACACACACACACACACACACACTCCCTCACACACACACTCGCACACACAGGCGCATTCACTCGCTGCACTCACTCTCACAAACACACACCCTCACACACACCCTCACACACACGCTCTCACACACACGCGCTCTCACACACACGCGCCCTCACACACACACACACTCTCTCTCCCTCACACACACTCTCTCCTCACACACTCTCTCTCCCTCACACACACTCTCTCTCCTCACACACACTCTCTCCCTCACACACTCTCTCCTCACACACACTCTCTCCCTCACACACACTCCTCACACACACACTCACTCCCTCACACACACACTCACTCCCTCACACACACTCACTCCCTCACACACACTCACTCCCTCACACACACTCACTCCTCACACACACTCACTCCCTCACACACACACTCACTCCCTCACACACACTCACTCCCTCACACACACACTCACTCCCTCACACACACACTCACTCCTCACACACACACCTCACTCCTCACACACACACTCACTCCTCACACACACACACACTCACTCCCTCACACACACACTCACTCCCTCACACACACACACTCACCCTCACACACACACTCACTCCCTCACACACACACACACACACACCCTCCTCATTCACTCACACACTCTCACTCACTGGACACACCCCTCACTCACTCACACACACCCTCTCATTCACTCCCCACACCCTCTCATTCACTCCCACACCCTCTCATTCACTCCCCACACACTCTCTCATTCACTCCCACACCCTCTCTCACTCACACACTCTCACTCACTCCACACACACACTCACTCCCTCACACACACTCACTCTCCCTCACACATACACACTCTCCCTCACACACACACACACTCTCCTCACACACACACACACACACTTTCCCTCACACACACACACACAATCACTCCCTCACACACACACACTCACTCACTCACTCACACACACACACACGCTCTCACTCACTCCACACACACACGCTCTCACACACACGCTCTCACTCACTAACTCGCACGTTCTCACTACCTCACACACACACTCCCTCACACACACACACACACACACACTCCCTCACACACACTCTGCACACACAGGCGCATTCACTCAAGAGCTCACTCTCACAAACACACACCCTCACACACACGCCTCACACACACGCTGCTCACACACACGCGGCTCTCACACACACAGCGCTCTCACACACACACACTCTCTCTCCCTCACACACACTCTCTCTCCCTCACACACACTCTCTCTCCCTCACACACACTCTCTCTCTCACACACACTCTCTCTCCCTCACACACCTCCCTCACACACACTCACACTCCCTCATACACACTCCTCACACACACACACACCTCTCTCAGACTCACACTCTCTCACACGCACTCTCTCACACGCACTCTCTCACACGCACTCTCTCACACGCACTCTCTCACACGCACTCTCTCACACGCACTCTCGCACACTCTCTCGCACACTCTCTCGCACACTCTCTCGCACACACTCACTCCCTCACACACACACCCACACACCCTCTCACTCACTCACACCCTCTCATTCACTCCCACACACCCTCTCACTCACTCACACCCTCTCACTCACACCCTCTCCCCTCACACACACTCCCTCACACACACTCCCTCACACACACTCCCTCACACACACTCCCTCACATACTCTCACACACACACACACGCTCTCACACACACACACGCTCTCACACACACACACTCTCTCAGACACACACACTCTCTCAGACACACACACTCTCTCAGACTCACACACTCTCTCAGACTCACACTCTCTCAGACTCACACTCTCTCACACACACTCTCTCACACACACTCTCTCACACACACTCTCTCACACACACTCTCTCACACACACTCTCTCACACACACTCCCTCACTTACACACACTCCCTCACTTACACACACTCCCTCACTTACACACACTCCCTCACTCACACACTCTCTCACTAAACACACTCTCTCACTAAACACACTCTCTCACTAAACACACTCTCTCACTAAACACACTCTCTCACTCACACATAACCTCACTCACACATAACCTCACTCACACATAACCTCACTCACACATAACCTCACTCACACATAACCTCACTCACACATAACCTCACTCACACATAACCTCACTCACACATAACCTCACTCACACATAACCTCACTCACACATAACCTCACTCACACATAACCTCACTCACACATAACCTCACTCACACATAACCTCACTCACACACTCCCTCACTTACACACACTCCCTCACTTACACACACTCCCTCACTTACACACACTCCCTCACTTACACACACTCCCTCACTTACACACACACTCCCTCTCTTCCACACACTCCCCCACTTCCACACTCTCCCTCACTTACACACACTCCCTCACTTACACACACTCCCTCACTTACACACACTCCCTCACTTACACACAGTCCCTCACTTACACACACTCTCTCACTAAACACACTCTCTCACTAAACACACTCTCTCACTAAACACACTCTCAGACACACACTCTCAGACACTCACACATAACCTCACTCCACACATAACCTCACTCACATAACCTCACTCACACATAACCTCACTCACACATAACCTCACTCACACATAACCTCACTCACACATAACCTCACTCACACATAACCTCACTCACACATAACCTCACTCACACATAACCTCACTCACACATAACCTCACTCACACATAACCTCACTCACACATAACCTCAGTCACACATAACCTCACTCACACATAACCTCACTCCACATAACCTCACTCACATAACCTCACTCACACATAACCTCACTCACACATAACCTCACTCACACATAACCTCACTCACACATAACCTCACTCACACATAACCTCACTTACACACACTCCCTCACTTACACACACTCCCTCACTTACACACACTCCCCTCACTTACACACACTCCCTCACTTACACACACTCCCTCACTTACACACACTCCCTCACTCACACACACCTCCTCACTCACACACACTCCCCTCACTCACACACACTCCCCTCACTCACACACTCTCTCACTAAACACACTCTCTCACTAAACACACTCTCTCTCACACACTCTCTCAGACACACACTCACTCATACTCTCTCACTCATACTCTCTCACTCATACTCTCTCACTCATACTCTCTCACTCATACTCTCTCACTCATACTCTCTCACTCATACTCTCTCACTCATACTCTCTCACTCATACTCTCTCACTCATACTCTCTCACTCACACTCTCTCACTCACACTCTCTCACTCACACTCTCTCACTCACACTCTCTCAACACTACACTCTCTCACTACACTCTCTCACTACACTCTCTCACTCACACTCTCCCACTCCCTCACACACACACTCTCACTCCCTCACACACACACTCTCACTCCCTCACACACACACGCTCTCACTCCCTCACACACACACACTCTCACTCCCTCACACACACACACTCACTCCCTCACACACACACACTCCTCACTCCCTCACACACTCTCACTCCCTCACACACACACTCTCACTCCTCACACACACACACACACACACTCCCTCACACACACACTCTCACTCCCTCACACACACAGACTCTCACTCCCTCACACACACACACACACACACTCTCACTCCCTCACACACACACTCTCACTCCCTCACACACACTCTCACTCCCTCACACACTCTCACTCCCTCACACACACTCTCACTCCTCACACACACTCTCACTCCCTCACACACACACTCCTCCCTCACACACACACACTCTCACTCCCTCACACACACACACACACACTCTCTCAGACACACACTCACACTCTCTCACTCACACACAGACCATTTCTCACTCCCTCACACACACACACACTCTCACTCCCTCACACACACACTCTCACTCCCTCACACACACACACACACACACACTCTCACTCCCTCACACACACACACACTCTCACTCTCACACACACACACACTCCCTCACACACACACTCTCACTCCCTCACACACACAGACTCTCACTCCCTCACACACACACACACACACACTCTCACTCCCTCACACACACACTCTCACTCCCTCACACACACCTCACTCCCTCACACACCTCTCACTCCCTCACACACACTCTCACTCCCTCACACACACTCTCACTCCCTCACACACACTCTCACTCACACACACACTCTCACTCCCTCACACACACACACTCTCACTCCCTCACACACACACACACTCTCTCAGACACACACTCTCACTCACTCTCTCTCACACATAGACCATTTCTCACTCCCTCACACACACACACACTCCTCCTCACACACACACTCTCACTCCCTCACACACACACACACTCTCACTCCCTCACACACACACTCTCACTCCCTCACACACACACACACTCTCACACACACACACACACACTCTCTCTCAGACACACACTCTCACTCACACTCTCTCACTCACACACAGACCATTTCTCACTCCCTCACACACACACACACACAACCTCACACACAACCTCTCACACACACACAACCTCACTCACACACACTCTCACTTCCTCACACACACACTCACTCCCTCACACACACACACACTCTCACTCCCTCACACACACACACTCTCTCACTCCCTCACACACACACTCTCACTCACTCCACACACACCCTCTCACTCACTCACACACCCTCTCATTCACTCCCACACCCTCTCTCATTCACTCCCACACACCCTCTCATTCACTCCCACACACCCTCTCACTCACTCACACCCTCTCACTCACTCACACCCTCTCACTCACTCACACCCTCTCACTCACTCACACCCTCTCACTCACTCACACACTCTCCCTCACTCACACACACACACTCACTCCCTCACACACACACACTCTCCCTCACACACACACACTCTCCCTCACACACACACACTCTCCCTCACACACACACACTCTCCCTCACACACACACACTCACTCCCTCACACACACACACACTCACTCACTCACTCACTCACACACACACACACGCTCTCACACACACGCTCTCACACCTGCAGCTCTCACACACACGCTCACTCACTAACTCCTGTTCTCACTCCCTCACACACACACACTCCCTCACACACACACACACACCCTCACACACACACACTCCCCCACACACACACACACTCCCTCACACACACACTCGCACACACAGGCACACTCACTCGCGCACTCACTCACGCACACACACGCGCCCTCACACTCACGCCCTCACACTCACGCCCTCACACTCACGCCCTCACACACCCTCTCTCCCTCACACACCTCTCTCTCCCTCACACACACACACTCTCACACACCCTCTCTCCCTCACACACCCTCTCTCACACACACGCTCTCACACACACACATGCTCTCACACACACCGTCTCTCCCTCACACAGACTCTCTCTCCTCACACACACACACACTCCCTCACACACACACACACTCCCTCACACACACACACACACTCCCTCACACACACACACTCCCTCACACACACACACACACACTCCCTCACACACACACACACACACACACTCCCTCACACACACACACTCCCTCACACACACTCACACCTCCCTCACACACACTCACACCCTCCCTCACACACTCCTCACACACACACACACTCCCTCACACACACACACACACACCTCCTCACACACACACTCCCTCACACACACACACACACACTCACACACACACAGGCACACTCACTCGCGCGCACTCCTCCCACCTTACCAGCCCTCACACCTGCCCTCACCTGCACACGCCTCACACATCAGCCACTCACCTGCCTCACACACGCCCTCACACTCACGCTCACACTCACGCCCTCACACACCCTCTCTCTCCCTCACACACCTCTCTCTCCTCACACACCCTCTCTCTCCCTCACACACACACACTCCCTCACACACCCTCTCTCTCCCTCTGCCTCTCTCACACACACGCTCTCACACACACACATGCTCTCACACACACACATGCTCTCACACACACAGTCTCTCCCTCACAGACTCTCTCCCTCACACACACACACACACACACTCACACACACACACACACACACTCCCTCACACACACACACTCCCTCACACACACACACTCCCTCACACACACTCACACCTCACACCCTCCCTCACACACACTCACACCCTCCCTCACACACACTCCCTCACACACACTCACACCCTCCCTCTCACACACACTCCCTCACACACACACACACTCCCTCACACACACTCACACACTCCCTCACACACACTCACACACTCCCTCACACACACACTCACACACTCTCACACACACACACACACTCCCTCACACACACAAACACACTCCCTCACACACAAACACTCCCTCACACACACACTCACTCCCTCACACACACACTCACTCCCTCACACACACACTCACTCCCTCACACACACACACACACACTCACTCCCTCACACACACACACACACTCACTCCCTCACACACACACACTCCCTCACACACACACACACTCCTCCCTCACACACACTCACTCTCACTCCCTCACACACACACACACACACACACACTCTCACTCCCTCACACACACTCTCACTCCCTCACACACACTCTCACTCCCTCACACACACTCTCTCAGACACACTCTCTCACTCACACTCTCTCAGACACACTCTCTCACTCACACTCTCTCACTCACACACACAGACCATTTCTCACTCCCTAACACACACTCTCACACTCACTCACACGCACACACTCACTCACACACATTCTCTCACTCCCTCACACACACACACTCTCACTCCCTCACACACAACCTCACTCCCTCACACACACACACACTCACACACAACCTCACTCACACACACCCTCTCACTCACTCACACACCCTCTCACTCACTCCACTCACACACCCTCTCACTCACTCACACACCCTCTCACTCACTCACACACCCTCTCACTCACTCACACCCTCTCACTCACACACACCTCTCTCACACACACACACGCTCACACACACACACGCTCTCACACACACACTCCCTCACTTACACACACACACGCTCATACACACACGCTCTCATACACACACGGCTCCTCACACACACTCTCACACACACACGCTCTCACACACACACGCTCCTCACACACACGCTCTCCACACACACACGCTCTCACACACACTGCAGCTCTCACACACACACACTCTCACACACACACAGCTCTCACACACACACCTCCCTCACACACACACACACACACCTCCTCACACACACACACTCACACACACACACTCCCTCACACACACACTCCCTCACACACACACTCCCTCACACACACACTCCCTCACACACACACTCCCTCACTTACACCCACTCCCTCACTTACACACACTCCCTCACTTACTGACACACTCTCACTCACACACTCTCTCACTCACACACTCTCTCACTCACACACTCTCTCACTCACACACTCTCTCACTCACACTCTCTCTCACTCGCACACTCTCTCTCACTCGCACACTCTCTCTCTCACTCTCTCACTCACACACTCTCAGACACACACTCTCTCACTCACACATAACCTCACTCACTTACACACACACCTCACTTACACACACTCCCTCACTTACACACACTCCCTCACTTACACACACTCCCTCACTTACACACACTCCCTCACTTACACACACTCCCTCACTTACACACACTCCTCATTACACACTCCCTCACACACACTCCCCTCACTTACACACACTCCCTCACTTACACACACACCTCCCTCACTCACACACTCTCTCTCACTCACACACTTTCTCACTCGCACTCTTCACTCTCAGACACACTCTCTCACTCACACATAACCTCACTCCTTACACACACTCCCTCACTTACACACACTCCCTCACTTACACAC
>CM045740.1:671839-674339 GCA_024760905.1 Plotosus lineatus
ACTCACTCACTCCCTCACACACACACACACACTCTCTCAGACACACACTCTCACTCCTCTCTCTCACACACAGACCATTTCTCACTCCCTCACACACACACTCACTCCCTCACACACACACTCTCACTCCCTCACACACACACACACACTCTCACTCCCTCACACACACACACACACTCCCTCACACACACACACACACACTCTCACTCCCTCACACACACACACTCTCACTCCCTCACACACACACTCACTCTCACTCCCTCACACACACACTCACTCTCCCTCACACACACACTCACTCTCCCTCACACACACACTCACTCTCCCTCACACACACACACACACTCCCTCACACACACACTCACTCCCTCACACACACACTCACTCCCTCACACACACACTCCTCCCTCACACACACACTCACTCCCTCACACACACACTCACTCCCTCACACACACTCACTCCCTCACACACACACCTCACTCCCTCACACACACTCACTCCCTCACACACACACTCCTCCCTCACACACACACACTCACTCCCTCACACACACACTCACTCCCTCACACACACCTCCTCCCTCACACACACACTCACTCCCTCACACACACACTCACTCCCTCACACACACACACACACCCTCTCATTCACTCACACACCCTCTCACTCACTGGACACACCCTCACTCACTCACACACACCCTCTCATTCACTCCCCACACCCTCTCATTCACTCCCACACCCTCTCATTCACTCCCACACACCCTCTCATTCACTCCCACACCCTCTCACTCACACACTCTCACTCACTCACACACACACTCACTCCCTCACACACACTCCCTCTCCCTCACACATACACACTCTCCCTCACACACACACACACTCTCCCTCACACACACACTTTCCCTCACACACACACACAATCACTCCCTCACACACACACACTCACTCACTCACTCACACACACACACTGCGCTCCTCACTCACTCACACACACACGCTCTCACACACACGCTCACTCACTAACTCTTGCGTTCTCACTACCTCACACACACACTCCCTCACACACACACACACACACTCCCTCACACACACACTCGCACACACAGGCGCATTCACTTGCGCACTCACTCTCACAAACACACACCCTCACACACGCTCTCTCACACACACGCTCTCACACACGCTGGCTCTCACACACACACACACTCTCTCTCCCTCACACACACTCTCTCTCCCTCACACCTCTCTCTCCCTCACACACACTCTCTCTCCCTCACACACTCTCTCTCCCTCACACACTCTCTCTCCCTCACACACTCACACTCCCTCACACACTCTCACACACACACACACTCTCTCAGACTCACACTCTCTCACACGCACTCTCTCACACGCACTCTCTCACACGCACTCTCTCACACGCACTCTCTCACACGCACTCTCTCACACCCACTCTCGCACACTCTCGCACACTCTCTCTCGCACACTCTCACACACTCTCTACGCACACACTCACTCCCTCACACACACACACACACACCCTCTCACTCCTCCACACCCTCTCATTCACTCCCACACACCCTCTCACTCACTCACACCCTCTCACTCACACCCTCTCCCCCTCACAAACACTCCCTCACACACACTCCCTCACACACACTCCCTCACACACACTCCCTCACACACACTCCCTCACACACTCACACGCTCTCACACACACACACGCTCTCACACACACACACGCTCTCACACACACACACACTCTCTCAGACTCACCCTCTCTCAGACTCACACTCTCTCAGACTCACACTCTCTCAGACTCACACTCTCTCAGACTCACACTCTCTCACACACACTCTCTCACACACACTCTCTCACACACACTCCCTCACTTACACACACTCCCTCACTTACACACACTCCCTCACTTACACACACTCCCTCACTCACACACTCTCCCTCACTCACACACTCTCACTAAACACACTCTCACTAAACACACTCCTCAGACACACACTCTCTCACTCACACATAACCTCACTCACACATAACCTCACTCACACATAACCTCACTCACACATAACCTCACTCACACATAACCTCACTCACACATAACCTCACTCACACATAACCTCACTCACACATAACCTCACTCACACATAACCTCACTCACACATAACCTCACTCACACATAACCTCACTCACACATAACCTCACTCACACATAACCTCACTCACACACTCCCTCACTTACACACACTCCCTCACTTACACACACTCCCTCACTTACACACACTCCCTCACTTACACACACTCCCTCACTTACACACACTCCCTCACTTACACACACTCCTCACTTACACACACTCCCTCACTTACACACACTCCCTCACTAAACACACTCTCTCACTAAACACACTCTCTCACTAAACACACTCTCTCACTAAACACACTCTCTCACTAAACACTCTCTCACTAAACACTCTCTCACTA